>LR994600.1:1269266-1807457 GCA_905187575.2 Celastrina argiolus | reverse complement strand
ATATGAATATTACGGTATTAAAAGAAAAGAAATTAAAAAACTATGTAACATTAATAAAGTTGTTCACTTTTAAAAGTGAAACGAAACTTTTTTTTATCTGTCAAATAGGTTCCCAAGTGAGGTTGGGTTTGAGATTGTCTTGGATCGTATAGTAATAATAATAATGCCTCCCACACCGATACTCTCTCTCTTACAGTCTCTACGCGCTTCAACACCTCCGAATTTAAATTTTAACTGACACTGGTAACGAGTTTTGACGTTTGGATGTGTCAAAGCTCAAGTACTTGCTGTCCCCCCCCTTGTTCCTTCAGCATAACTCGCCCGCTAAATTTTAACTGACACTGGGGGCCAATTCAAGATGCCATCGCTTATCGCTTACAAAGTTCGGTAACAAAATGTATTTGACAAAACTTACGCAAAATGATCGCGATTTGGTATGTCATTGAGCGTACCCTATGTCAAATCCCATACATTTTGTTATCGAACTTTGTAAGCGATAATAATTAGCGATGGCATCTTGAATCAGCCCCCAGGTAATGAGTTTTGACGTTTGGATATGTCAAAGCTCAAGCATTTAGCTGTCCCCCCCCCCAGGTGCCGTCAGCAGAACTCACCCGCTGCACGGAGTGTATGATGAGGGTGGACTTGTTGGCTGCGTTGGCGGGGCTCAGCTCCAGCTCCCGGAGCGCCGACTCCGTGAGGCGAGTCTCCTGACCTGCTACACCTGGTATAAGGTTTGGGAATACTAGTGGAAGCCCCAAAGGGAGATAGATCTCCGACCTCACTCGTGGTATGCTCGGTCAGGCCGAAGCCCGCTGTACTAGTTTTCAGATGTGGTATACAGGGTGTAAAAAGAGCAGTCACTATAACTTTGGGATAGGATTATAGGACCTTGACTGATTCTAGAAATGAATTTTTTCATTATTTATTTTTTGAAAAAAAAAAATCTTTTTTTGCAATTTATTATTTTACTCGCAAGGCAAAATTTTAAAATTTTTAAAACAGTGGATTAAAAGCAAATGACTAGTACCAATGGATATATCTCTTGCCTGGTTATTACCCCACGAAGTTATAGTGACTGCTCTTTTTACACCCTGTATATAGCACCGGACTTGGAAATTAGCCGGATTGTGGCGCTAGTAGAGGACAGGGATGAAATGGATATGAAATTTAGTATACGGATAATGGATATGGATATTAAATTATTTCTGATTATCCGTTTGTTTTGGATAATTTCGGTTATGGATATTAAATTTTGGTTTTCTTCTTACAGTAGCAAAACTTTCATTTCGGATTCGGTTACGGATATTTTTTATATCGGATAACCGATAGTATGTTTCGGATTGTTTCGGTTACGGATTAATATACTCAATCAATTTTGGTTTCCTTTTTACAGTATCAAAACTTTAATTTCGGATTCGGATGCGGATATTTTTATATCGGATATCCGATAGATTTGGTTACGGTTACGTAGCTGCCTAACATGCCAGGTTTGAGAATTAAGAGATGTTGCTATCGACTCTGAGGTCGTGGGTTCGTACCCAAGACCTCAGAGTCGATAGGAACATCATCTCAGAGAATCAGATTGTGATCACTTGATTGTCTGAGATGGCATTTAAAAAGTCGGTACTGCACCTGATCTCTCGCCAGTATTGTCGCTAGTATACACCGGTTATGAGAGTAAAAGGTAGATTATCCTTGTGTATAACGCACACACTTGGGCAATTACCGTTCTGCTGGAAGGTGGTCTTGGTGGTGGTGGTGTACCCCTGGGGGCCGGCGGTGCGGAGACTCTCCTTGATCTTGAGCGGCTTAGAGCCGATGTCGGGGATATCAGCGCCCTCTATGAAGAGGAACTGGAAATAAATAAGGATATTAGAGTTACATTTCTACACAGGAAAGATTCGCGTATGTTTCTAACGAATAAACTCGAAAACTGCTGTGCCGAGTATGATGAAATTTGGTACAGCTGCAGAGTAGACCATACATAGTAGAGTCACGCGCTTCAGCTAATATTTAATCCGGGGGAGACTCCGGAATGAAGCGCGCTACACGTCGCCGACAACACGTGTAGTTTAAGTAGTTTAAGGGCCGATTTTTCAATCGTCAGATAACTTTTACCTGAGGAATAAATATGTGACTTTGACAGATTTTGTATGGAACAAATGTCAAAGTCACATGTTTATTTAACAGATAAAAGTTATCTGACGATTGAAAAATCGGCCCTAAGTGTAATTTTTGTATATTTTGTATGTATGTTAGTCCGTAAGGTATTTATAATATGGGCCATGTAGCCTGAAATAAATGGTTTTGGAACGAATTTCCTTATCGCGCGTTGTGAAAGGGGGCTAGACGGAAAAAAATTCTTACGAAAAGTTGTCACGACACTTTTTGCTATAGTAAGCTATTGTAAGCTGTGCGGCGTCGCATGTTTCTCTGTCTGTCTCTCTCTCTCTTATAGAAAGCAAGCCAGATATTTTCATTTCTATTTCGCATTGAACAGTGTGGTGTCGCGACGATTATTTTTGTTGAGTGTATACAGGTTTTTTGTAAATAATAAATAATAAACTTCGTTCCTTCCGGGTGTCCCTTGACAGCTCTCAAGTTTTTATTTATTTTATTTTTATTTAATATTTTTAGAATTCAATTATTGACCTTATTAATGGCAATCGTTTGACACTAGCAATTTCAACATCCATTTTCTACACACCGGTGTCCTGTACATCCGCCACTACTATCCTTGGGGTGCCAGAGTAAGCACCTCCTCATCAACCTGTTGGTGTCGTAAAAGGCAACAAGGGTAATATCCGGAAATAAGCAGCAGCGTTTCCGCGAACATTGTCATTATAACCCTGCTCCTTTCCCCTCCTTCTTACGCCGGTTCTTCTCAGCGGTTGAACCGGTGATAGCCTTTTTGTTGACTTTCCAAAATAGCTCGTTAAGAGGAAACACCGCGGATCGAAGAAATGCAAAATAGGTATTTATAAAATCTATTGCTGTCTCGCAGTGCCTTAGCTAGCCAGCACTAGCGCGATAGAGACAACTGCAACTTGGACTGAAATTGCCTAATAAAAGTATTAGAAATCGACGTTTAGGGGATTCCTGTTTCCTCCTCCAAAACTAAACCGATTTAAATATTTTTTTCTTTCTTCTTTTTCTTTCTTCTAACTTAAGAGCTTCGCTCTTGTCGGTGGAGTTTTCTCCATTCCTCTCTTCACTCCGCCTTTCTCTTGACCTCCTGATACGACACGACCATCGCTTTCTCCTTCACCTGGTCCATAAAAGTTCTTCTCGGCCTTCCACGTTTTCTTCTAGCTTCTATCTTTCCTTCAATTATTCCTCTAATAATATTTTTCTTTATTGGCTAAAAAAAGAATTGAGCTAGGTTCCTATTTTTTGATTTTGTTGTTTATTGTAGTCAAATCTGTTTCCTAGATGTTTAAACATAGCGGAGAGTCTGGCCATTTTTTTTTGTTTTTGAACGTCCATATCTCTTTAAATAATTAATTTATACAAAAAAAGGAAAAAAATACGGACGTACAAACAATATCCATAAATATTCAGGAAAATTTTTTTTACTCTAGCAGCATTATCCAGGGAGGAAACAGGAATCCCGTAAACCCTAAAATACAATGTATACGGATTTGAATGAGGGTCTTATGATAATCTTTTACGTGTAAAAGTAAAAAAATACCCGTATCTACTCGTTACTATAACCATCGGTCGTTACTTTCGTATCGTTACTTCTGATACCCTATAGCATGCGAGCTTGTATGTAATGCTAGAGTAACGTATCGAGTCGGCGCGGCGCATATTATTTAAGAATATGTATGCACTAGGCACTTTTTAATTTGTTAAGTTTACGTTACAAATTTTATTTTCTCATACATACGATCAAGAAACGTGTTATTAATACACGTAGGTACATAGCGTGGTTAAAACAGTGTATATAGCTATGATACGAAGTAATGCAAGTAACGAATAATATTCGCGAGTAACGATTCGTTACTCGGTACTAGATGGCGTACCCGTTACTCAGTAACGAATACATACGGTTTGCACAACTCTACTTATTAGAGATGATAGGATTCATTTTTTGAGTTAGTGACGCCGATAGGAATAGGTCATAAGAACCCCACACCACTGCTACCCACCTCGACGGTGAGGCTGCCGCTGACGTCGTGGTCTTCCATGGGTCTGGTCTGCAGGCCGATCTGCTGCCGCTGCGAGGGCGCCGCCAGCAGCTCGTCTATTCCCACCAGACCGAGGCCTAGGAACCTGCAAGTATATGGTGCAGGTGTATCAGCAATCAGCATTGCTTGTACTTCGTTCGCGTGGTTTTTGAGTGACTTAAACCGTTTATGCAGCGCACGCAACGAAAGTCCACAAATGAGAATAATTTTCCCCGTTTTTGCAACATTTCTCACTGACGCCTCACTCTTATTGGCCGCAGCGTAATGTTATACAGGGTGTTTTTGGGATGAGTGTAGGCATTTTGCAGATGGATAGGGTCGGTCTATGCGATCATTTTCTAGTATGGGAACTATAGTCCGATATCCTTTAGTTTTTAAGTTAAGAGCAAAAAACTGCTTTTTCAAATACTTTACACTTTTTGGGTAATCAAGCTAAAAAATAGACACAGTTTCATATTAAATACAGTTTTTTAATTATTTGTCAATTTAAACACATAACACACGATGAATAATTAAAAGTCTTACAACTATTCCTATAGCAAAAACAATCAAATTGTAGTGAAAAGAAAAAAAATCAAAAACAAATCTTAGTGACTTTCATACATTTCAATGTGTACTTAATTTAAAAACTAAAGGATATCGGACTATAGTTCCCATACTAGAAAATGATCGCATAGACCGACCCTATCCATCTGCAAAACGCCTACACTCATCCCCAAAACACTCTGTATAGCCTAAATCCTTCCTCTATAAATGGACTATCCAACAAAAACTATTTTTTTAATCGTACCAGTAGTTCGTGAGATTAGCGCGTTGAAACAATTACTATAAATTGATGTATACCTGTTCTGCGCCGCGACGCCGCCGGGCGAGGACGGGCCGGTGCGGTCGTACACCTCGAACAGCAGCTCAGCCGTCTGCGGCGACAGGTCGCTGGGGAACAAACATAACCTCAAAATGGCCGCATTTTTTAGTACTAGGTCGTATCTCTGTTATGTATCTACTTTGTGGTACTAGGCGCTTTTTAACTTGTTTTTAAATTCGCAGAATAGCATGCTGGAAACATACAATCGGCAAGAAAACGGGACATTGCGTGTTGCAAGTAATGAAATTGATTTCAAGCTATGATACAAAGTAATGCAAGGAACGAGAAATATTCGCGTGTAACGATTCGTTACTCGGTACTAGTTGGCGTACCCGTAACGAATACATATGGTTTGCTACAGCTCTATATTTTCTAGTTAAGCTATAATCGATGATAGAGGCCATTTTGTCTGCCTCTCGAAGTTTTGTATTCGCTCCACTGGCCTCACCCTGTCCGCTATACTCACAAGAGGAAGTGTTCCTCCCACACGGGGCACGTGGTGTCCCTCTTGAAGGCGGTCTGGTTCCTCTGGGCGGGCTCGTCCATCTCCACAACACAGTAGGGCGCCACGCAGCCCGATTTCCCTGCGGCAGGGATGAGATGGATATAAAATTTCGGATACGGATATTTAATATATCCGTATCCGAAATTTTATATCCGAATTTTATTGTGGATTATCCGTTTGTTTCGGATAATTTCGGTTAAGGATATTGAATTATTGTGAATTATTCGTTTGTTTCGGATAATTTCGGTTACGGATATTCAATTATTGTGGATTATTCGTTTGTTTCGGATAATTTCGATTAAGGATATTGAATTATTGTGAATTATTCGTTTGTTTCGGATAATTTCGGTTACGGATATTCAATTATTGTGGATTATTCGTTTGTTTCGGATAATTTCAGTTACGGATATTCAATTATTGTGGATTATTCGTTTGTTTCGGATAATTTCGGTTACGGATATTGAATTATTGTGAATTATTCGTTTGTTTCGGATAATTTCGGTTACGGATATTGAATTATTGTGGATTATTCGTTTGTTTCGGATAATTTCGGTTACGGATATTGAATTATTGTGAATTATTCGTTTGTTTCGGATAATTTCGGTTACGGATATTGAATTATTGTGGATTATTCGTTTGTTTCGGATAATTTCGGTTACGGATATTGAATTTTGGTTTCCTTTTTACAGTAGCTAAACTTTCATTTCGGATTCGGTTACGGTTACGGATATTTTTTTATATCGGATATCCGATATTTTCGGTTACGGTTACGGAGCTCCCTAGCATCCCTGGCCTGCGGAATACAGTGGTCAGTAAGAAACCTGGTGAAACCGATGCTACCGAAGAAATAGAAGCAAAGAGCCGAACCCGCCTCAATTATCTTGAAAACGGTAAAGTATCGTTTTGTGGCTGTATTAAAAATCAAAATATTTTATTTTCCAATTTTAATAATACTAGCTGTGCCCGCGACTTCGTTCGCGTGGTTGTCGGCAACACTATCGCGATTATCTTTTGATTGCTCACGTTGGTTTTTGTTATTATGATTATTAAAAAGGAATAATTCTTTCATACATATTTTTTGACTAACGTAAACCGTTTATGCAGCGCACGCAAAGTCCTCAAATGTGAATAATTTATGTTTTTGCAACATTTCTCACTGACGCTTCGCTCCTATATATTTTGTCACTCAAAAACCACGCGAACGAAGTCGCGGGCACACTAGTCTTATATATAAAAATGAATCGCTGTTCGTTTGTCTCGCTAAAACTCGAGAACGGCTGAATCGATTCGGCTAGTTTCGGTCTTGAAATATTCGTGGAAGTCCAGGGAAGGTTTAAACGGTTTGTATGCTCAACGATGTGGGCACGGGTCAGCTAGTCTTATATATAAAAATGAATCGCTGTTCGTTAGTCTCGCTAAAACTCGAGAACGGCTGAACCGATTCGGCTATTTTTGGTCTTGAAATGTTCGCGGAAGTCCAGGGAAGGTTTTAACGGTTTGTATGCTCTACGTTGTGAGCACGGGTCAGCTAGTTATTATTAAATAGCATTTCGACAGTGGGCATAGCACGTAGTTTAATTCCAGTTACAGAGAAGTTTGTGTTACCTCATGTATCGGCGGTAAGCGCTTACCACAAGTACCTACCTCCCAAGTCCTTAGCGGCCACGATCTTGACCAGCAGCCGCTTGTCGCTGAGCAGCTGGGTGCCCGTGACGGTGGAATTGGGTGTGGAGGTGTAGAGGCGGTCTGGAGTCACCTGTAACATAAAAATATATTTGAATAACCCGGGCTATGATAGACAGATTATCAAAGTATCTACACACAGTGAAGTTATTGCTAGCATTTTCCTAACACTATACTAGCATTCTACTAGCATTCTACTAGCATTCCACCAGCATTCTACTAGCATCCCATTAGCACTCTACTAGCATTCTACTAGCATTCCACCAGCATTCTACTAGCATCCCATTAGCACTCTACTAGCATTCTACTAGCATTCCATTAGCACTCTACACACAGTAAAGTTACTGCTAGCATTTTCCTAGCAGGCTAGCATGGTAGATTTTTACTAGCACTCTACTAGCATTCCACTAGCACTCTACTAGCATTTTACTAGCATTCTACTAACACTCTACTAGCATTTTACTAGCACTCTACTAGCATTTTACTAACACTCCACTAGCACTCTACTAGCATTTTACTAACACTCCACTAGCACTCTACTAGCTCTCCACTAGCATTCCACTAGCATGCTAGCACACTCACCATGGAGTCGTAGTGCAGCGGCAGGCGTCTCTCCGGCTGGGGGTCGTACCGCCGCAGCCGCGGGCAGGTTGGGTACACCGCCAAGTTGAAGTTCAGTTTGGTGCTCCGGAGAGCGCTCACTACTATGTCACTGGAAATAATAAAATACATTTATATCAGGGGCCTTAATCTCCAAACTGATTCGATTTTTATTCAGATTCCATCGTGCCGCGTACTCCCGAATAAATTGACGTTCGTTTATTTTGATTCTCAGTCGATTGATATGGTCGGGAGTTATAAAAGTTACGATCTAACGATTTTCTTTATCCTGATTAGTTACAATAGTAATTCACCGAATAAAACACCAAAAGCCGTTGAGATCGAACTGATTCGATACTCGATTGTGTCGGGAGTGAATCTGCTGACTAACAATATAACTAGTCCATAGTAGTTCGAGGACCTCCGTAGTGCAGTTGAGCACATTAGTGCTGCACGTTTAGCGACAAAAAAATAAGGAATAAAAAATTCTTAGTTTTCGACAACAAAAATATTAAAAAAATACATTTCCAAAATAAGGAAAGGTAATCGTATCTCAAAAGTAGTCACTGCTCTTTTTACACACTGTAAGTATATAAAAATTAAAATTGCTGTTTATTTAATAATATTATTTACTCGAGTTTCGCTAAAATTCGAGAACTCCCGTTCTCGAGTTTTAGCGAAACTCGAGACGGGTTTGTCTATGTGTAGGTTAAAATTATAATAATAAAAAAAAAATCTTTATTGACACCAAAAAAAATTTACAACATTAGTGTTATGAAGCCCCTGACCCCTGCACTAGTGACAACTGTATCGCAGAGGCCAGTGTCTTCGCCCATATTACTTAGGTACATTAAAGGTGTTATTAAACATATAAATTAAACATATACATAGAGTTTTACCTGACAGACTGCTGCAGGTCGGACTCGGCGCTGTTGGGCCTCAGCGGCCCCACCGGGGCCAGGGCCACCTTCACCTCGGGCCAGCCGTCGCATTTGAGCTCCCCAGTCAGCTTCTCAGTTATACAGAGCACGTGGAGACGCGCGCGGAACCTGGAACGTCAAGATGAAACACCACAGTCTAGAGTTATGTATGCTAGAGTATTGCTGTCCCGCGTACCGATAGAGACAACTATTAGCTCAGCGATTTCAGTGTCGGTAGCCGATTTCATTGAAACCGGGCCAGCTACGCAGGAGTTATTTTATAGTGCCCAAGTGTGTGCGCAATACACAAAGATACTCTCTCTTCATTTTACTCTCGTAACCCAGTGGGACGGTAAACCGACACGACTGACGAGTATTTATGTTATAAAATAGTTACTATAGGTAGACTGTAGCCTTTTAATGTTTTGGAAAAACCGAACTTTTGAGTTAAAACCCGTACCTTTTCCGAGAGCCAGTCGTACTTTTTGGGAAATCATACTGGCAACATATTTTTTAAAGTTTAAAAAATACAACGTCAACGTCAGCTTGACATAAATGACAGCAATGATGAACTGAATCTCGTTATTTAACAAACCGTACCCTTGTTTGTTCATAGGACCTTTATAAAAAGCAGAGTTTTCGTCAACCACTCTGACATTGGCGAAACACCTCGGAGCCATTTAAAAGAAGAAGATGAACTCACCTATTGACGTTGACCCTGTAGTGGGACACCTCGACCTTCTCCCCCTTCTGGCTGAAGGCTTTTAATTGGAATGCTGGGGTCGCCTCGCAGTCACATGTGATTGTCTGAAAAGAATCAGCACACTCCCTTAGTCATATTCCAATTCTTCACGGGGCACGGATTGAAGATGCCACCGCTATTTATCGCTTACGTAGTTCGATAACAAAATGTATGGGATTTGACATAAGCTTTTTAGCATATGAGATTAGATTAGGTTCTGGGGGCCTACTCAAGATGCCATCGCTAATTATCGCTTACAAAGTGCGATACCAAATCGCGATCATTTAGCGTAGCTTATGTCAAATCCCATACATTTTGTTATCGAACTTTGTAAGCGACAATTATTAGCGATGGCATCTTGAGTAGGCCCCCTGTTATTGCTTATTTGTGACTTTTGGCATTGTTAAAATTAATTATTTGTGTAAAACGTATTGCAGACGACGAAAAGTCAACGTATGTACTTAGATTTAAGTAAAACAATGTTATCACGTAAGTGGCATCTCGCCTTTGTTGATAATAAATATCTTTAAACCTAAACCTTTGCTAAATGACAAGCGAATTCGCTTGTCACTTAGCTTCTTCTATATCTTATGTCAAATTCCATACATTTTGTTTTCGAACTTCGTAAGCGATAATTAGCGATGGCATCGTGAATCTGGGCCCAGGTAATACTTTTAATTACTATAATAATACTACTGTAAACAAAAATGATCTCTATTTATACAAGGTGTAAAATAAATTAGTGATAATACTTTAAAGTGTGTATGGGTCCCGTATATAATATATAGTTTACTGTGAACGTACCAGCGCTGAAAGAGTTTTTTTTAATTATTTCTCATAAAAACATGAAAGTCAAAAGTATGTCTTTCACAACATACGAGTACATACTCTACATAGCAGGCGCATACACACCATGAAGTATTATCACTCGCGATTTGGTATGTCATTTAGCGTACCTTATGTCAAATCCCATACATTTTGTTTTCAAACTTCGTAAGCGATGGCATCTTGAAGGCCCTGGGCCATGTTCGATGCGAAGTAACGTTACTCACCACGTCATCCTTGTTATCACACTCGCAGAAGACGTTGGAGATGGAGGGGGGGTGGCTGTCCAGCGCCCGCACGAGCTCCACGCCAATACCTTGCTGGAAACAGAGAAGTGGTTTCTTCATAATGTTTTATGCTACACTGCAACTTTTAAAAAGTGTAGAAAAAAAAGAACGTCCTATAAAAACTTGCATTAGGCCGTGTTTCACCAAGCAATGTTAAAGTACCATGCCATCTCATTCATTGACAGGAAATACGAGAGGGATAACATGATATTTAACATGTCATTAACTTTAACATTGATTGGTGAAACACGCCCTTACGCTGCGTATCCACCAGAGCTGCTGTGCTGTGCTGTGTAGGGAGAAATGTGTTTTTTAGGTACCAATGGAATCGCTTCATTTATCACGCATCGGTCAGCGCGGCTCTTGACAAGCGACTCTATTGGTTCTGAAAAACATTCCTCGCTACACAGCAAAGCACAGCTCTGGTGGATACGCAGCCTAAGGCCGTGTTTCACCAAGCAATGTTAAAGTTAACGCCATGTTAAAATACCATGCCATCTCATTCATTGACAGGAAATACGAGAGGGATAACATGATATTTAACATGGCGTTAACTTTAACATTGCTTGGTGAAACACGGGCTAAATCTGTGGAACCTGTTTGTTTTGAATGCGAGACGTATAAAAATGACGTCACTCATTGTTGTTTTTTCATACCAACCGTCATTTATTTTTAAAATAATATAAAGCCCATTTTGGTTAAAATAATATAAAGACTAGCTGATGATTATTAAAAAGGTAACTATTATTCTTTTATATATTTTTTGAGTAACCTAAACCCTTTATGCAGCGCGCGCAACGAAAGTCCTCAAAATTCAAATGTATGAATAATTTTCCCCGTTTTTGCAACATTTCTCACTGACGCTTCGCTCCTATTGGTCGCAGCGTAATGTTATATAGCCTAAAGCCTTCCTCTATATATGGACTATCCAACAAAAAACAGATTTTTTCAAATCGGACCAGTAGTTCCTGAGATTAGCGCGTTTCAACAAAGAAACAAACAAACTCTTCCGTTTTATAATATTAGTAAAGATAAATTATATGTAACTGGGCGAACTTCCTACCGTCTCATATTTCTTGACCCACCAACAGAAGCGCCATTTTTCGGTTCAGTTAATACACTAGAACCATCCTCGAGAACCAATCTATCCATTGGTGACAACAGCACGAAGATCGGTGCAGTAGTCTTGGAGTTTATCGCGAACATACAGACGCGGCGGAGGACTTTGTTAAATAATAATGTAAGGATTGCGATTCTTAATTATTATTCTTTATTATTAGTTACAAATCAGAATGCATTAAGCCTTGACACATGAATAATAGGGACGTGAAAAAATTATCGATTATTTTTGTCTAAAAATCGAATATTACTCGGTATTTTAATTAAAATAATAGTTTTTTTTGACAATTTTTTTTAATAAAGCCGCACTCCTTTTTTCGTTTCTAATTTAATATTTACAGTTATATTTTGATTCCGTTGATGTTGATGCTAAATCTGTTGTATCAACTTTGTTTCGTTCTTACTGAATAACATAATGAAAAATAACTCAAGACTTTTTTTTTTAATTTAAAAAAGTTCTTACGACTAAAACGAAGGATTATATAAAAATTTACAATAATTTCATTTAAAAAATCCGATGATATACCTATAATATGTAATGTTGTACATATTTCTTTTTATTACTTTACCGGCACCTATATATACAATTTTGCTTTTGTAACCTATATACCTATATGTATATACATTATAAGATGTTAACAAATTGTTTGGGTAATATTACTAAAATATGTAGTCCTTTGGGAAGCAATATTAGGTGACCGCCAAATATGTATTATGTATGTACAAACATTAAATACATATAATGGGTTAATATTTTTTTCCTGCGACAAAAAATTTAAGAAAAAGTAAAATGTTTTTTAGTTTTTGACAAAAAAAATTCAAAATGAGGAAAGGTGGTATAATCGTATGTCAAAGTTATAGTGACTGTTCGTTTTACACACTGTATACTTACATATTATTAAAAAAGAGACTACATTTAAAAAAACCGACAACAACTAAAAAGTATAAAATAATATTTTTAATGTTCTTTCAGTTATGTTCTTTTTGGAGTCGGTGTCAACACACAACAAAAAAGTTAGTTTGTAACAACACTCAACAATCACAAAAATGTTCGTACACACCTGGTACCTACACATCTGGAAATTGGTGAAAAATATTCATAAAATAAAAACTACAAGGCCAAACTATATAAAATTTGTACGGGACGAAATGGCAGCTATACTGCGTTTAATAAAAAAATAATGACGCAAATCGGATCATTAACCTCCGAGTAATCGGTGTACATTAAAAATACAGGCCGAATTGAAAACCTTCTTTTTTAAAGTCAGTTCAAAACAAAGTCCTTTGCCGCGCCCGTCTGTCTTACGGAGCTTGCGCTACATAACCTTAAAAATACAATAAAATTTAAATGTATTATATCTATACTAATCTATACTAATATTATAAAGCGGAAGAGTTTGTTTGTTTGTTTGTTTAAACGCGCTAATCTCAGGAACTACTGTTTCGATTTGAAAAATTCTTTTTTTGTTGGATAGTCCATTTATAGGAGCGAAGCGTCAGTGAGAAAAGTTGCAAAAACGGGGAAAATTATTCGCATTTGGGGACTTTCGTTGCGTGCGCTGCATAAACGGTTTAAGTCACTCAAAAACCACGCGAACGAAGTCGCAGGGCACAGATAGTCGCTAGATATAAATATAAAACATTTAAATTTTATGCTATGGATTTCCACAAACTAACGCCTGATTGTATTAACTATCTAAAAATTCTACCAAAATAAACGTCGTTTGGTTGTTGTTTTGCGTGTTAAGTGAATAAGTGTATGGCCAATAATAAAAAAAAGTTAAATATAAAGACTTCGTTGCCGTATAAAAGAGGAAGAAGGATAATATATTTTATTTGTTTTACCGCGGAGTTTTTAAATTGAGAATGGATATGGAAAAGAATTAAATTTTTAAGCGCGTTTTTAAATTTTATTTTATTTAAAAACATGTAACACATATTTTTGTTGTAGTATTCACTGTTCCTTTTATTTCTAAAATATATTATTTTACCCAACTCGAGTGTGATTAATTTAAGTCATCCTCCTAAGTCCTAGTACTTTTGCACTACAATAAGTGTAATTTAAATAGGCATCATAGGCACACTGAGATTTGTTTACATTAATATCAAATTAAATCGGAACGAATACCAGATATATCGAAATACCTCGTTCACGCTTTTCAATACACATTTCATAGTGTACATACAAACTGTATTATTTCTGGCACACGCACTGTCCTGGCAGCGTGCCAGAAGTGTGGGATCAATACACGTAAATATTAGAAACACAAGTTGGATGTAGAGTCTACAGCTAGTCGATAGCGCAATGCACACGGATCGCCGCGTTCCAAACCGCCACGGTTTGGACTGCGGATCGAACTTGGTAATTATGACAAAATCGTCCAATCTAAAATGTTTATTAAAACCTTAATAATTTATTTTAACACTAAATAATTGCTACTTCGTACGCGCAAAATCCCGCTGGAACCGTACATTTTCCTGTGGTAGAATGTGGCCCATATGTAAATCTAGCATGTCAAGTGGTTCCATACCAAATTTCATCAAAATCCGTTCAGTAGTTTAGTAGAATATTTACCCCCGGTTTCCCGAACGCTGTTGAAATTAATGATCAACAAACGTGGCATTAAAATACAACCCATATTGAACGCTGATTAGGTTGTTACTTTCAGAATTTGGTGCTTATCAGCTTACTATCGGTTCCATCCCCAGGAGTTTTAGTATTTATCAAAATTGAGCAGTGTCAACTTTACCCTTATCATAAACTAGATGTTCCCGCGACTTCGTTCCCGTGGTTTTTTAATGTGACTTAAGCCGTTTATGCAGCGCACGCAATGAAAGTCCCCAAATGTAATTAATTTTCCCCGGTTTTGCAACATTTCTCACTGACGCTTCGCTCCTATTGGTCGCAGCGTAATGTTATATAGCCTAAAGCCTTCCTCTATAAATGGACTTTCCAACAAAAAAAGATTTTTTCATATCGGACCAGTAGTTCCTGAGATTACCGCGTTTAAACAAACAAACAAACAAAAAAACTCTTCCGCTTTATAATATTAGTATAGATTATAAAAAGTGACTATCGCGGTTAAAGGCGTACAAAAACTAGTGTATTACGTATCCCTAAATATACTAATTTATTTTACACGTTCTACATTTTAATTCACTCGTGTCCACTGTTACAAAAGATCATATAATGTTGCGTCTGGTAAAGTCTGGTAATGTCCATGTGGCAATACCTGCTCCGCCCGACATGTCTGGGGTGAAAGGTAATCTGCAATACCGAGTGGCCGCAGTTGCGATTTCACGACTTGCGGATGTGCTATTTTTAACACGATTTTATAAGTTGTATGTATGTATAGTACGTCCGAGTTAATTTACCCCAAACGTAAACAAACCCGTCTATGACACAACCATAGACTAGTCAGTGATGCCAATTGGCCAATATTAATGCAATGTGTATGTTTGCTATGAATCCATAGACTATAGGCTTATATTCTACAATCGGCAGTGTCAAAATGGCGTATTTTTTCTGTGAAAGGTTTTCATTTGATGTTTAAACATATTCATTATTGTTTAATTTCTATATGATGTATTGGATAATGAAGTGTAATCCTTTAACATTCCGGTGAAAGTGTTGATAAGTGTGCACAACAAGTCAATATGTGAAAATTTCTGTTTTCACATATTGTTTTTATTTTGTATTTTTATGTGTTTTTAGTTTGTTTACGTATAGGTTAAATTCATCTCGGACGTACTATATGTATGTATGTATGTCACGGAATCCAATAGATTAATATTAAATACAACTCAACCTTATAAAAGCATGTTGATATTGGGGCGACTATATTTTTATCCGACTTAAAAGTTCGAGGAGGTTCTCAATTATGATGATTTCTTTTATTGCCGGACAGTTAGACTGCGTTTCCACTGACGCGGAGCGGGGCGGAGAGGAGCTTAGCGGTGCCCAAATTGACCAATCACTATGATCGTGCTGTTTCCGTGGAAACGGAGCGGAGATTTCGAGCATAGTGATTGGTCAATTCGGGCACCGCAAGCTCCTCTCCGCCCCGCTCCGCGTCAGTGGAAACGCAGCCTTATTGCCAACAAATTGTTTCGCAGTTTGGTAGATATTTTTTTATTTCATTGTTAGTCCAAAAAAAATTAATAAAAAAAAATATAATATAACACTCACGACCTATATTTCGTGTAAACATCCGAAGTTCACACGCTTATTTTGATAAGGCCTTATCAATGATAACACTTCTTATCACTTTCATCCGTGTAGGTACGTGTTAAACGTGATAATAAAACCAGGGCTTACTCTCCAAACTGATTAGATTTTGGTTCAGGGCCCTGGGCCCTGATTACCTAACTTCGGTCGCTTTCCCGACCGTCGACATCAACTGTCATTGAGACTTTAAATCTTTGTAAAACACGATTTAAAAAGTTCATATGTCATAATTTTGACGTTTTAACTTTTTAAATCGTGTTAAAGATTAAACGTCACAATGACAGTTGACTTCGACGGTCGGGAAAGCCACAGAAGTTACGTAATCACCCCCTGATGGGATTTGACATAAGGTACGCTAAGTGACATACCAAATCGCGATCATTTAGCGTACCTTATGTCAAATCCCATACATTTTGTTATCGAACTTTGTAAGCGATAATAAGCGATGGCATCTTGAGTAGGCCCCCTGGGCCCTGATTCGATTTTTATTCTGCAGGCTTACGCCGGACATAATCGAGAATTGAGTTAGTTCGATCTCAACAGCTTTTGGTATTTTATTTGGTGGATTAAATTGAAACTAGCCAGGATAAAGAATATCGATAGATCGTAACTTTTTGTACTCCCGACACAATCGAGAATCGAATCAGTTCGATCTCAGCGGCTTTTGGTGTTTTATTTGGTGGATGGTATTTGAAACTAGCCAGGATAAAGAAAGTCGTTGGATCGTAACTTTTTGTTTTCACGATCATATCAATCGATTGTGTATCAAGATAAACATACGTCAATTTATTCGGGAGTATGCTGCACGATCAAATCTGAATCAAAATCGAATCAGTTTAGAAAGTAAGGCCTTAGAGTACGCGGCACGATCGAATCTGAAAAAAAATAGAATCAGCTTGGAGAGATTCGATCGAACCCCAAATTCGTCCGTACCGCGTACTCCCGAATAAATTGACGTTTGTTTATTTTGATTCTCAGTCGATTGATATGGTCTCGAGTACAACAAGTTACGATCTAACGATTTTCTTTATCCTGGTTAGTTTCAAAGTAATTCACCGAATAAAACACCAAAAGCCGTTGAAATCGAACTGATTCGATTCTAAATTGTGTTGGGGGTAAGGCCGGGTTTCCACTGACTGGCGGAGAGGAGCTAGCGGTGCCCGAATTGACCAATCACTATGCTCGAAATCTCCTCTTCGCTTCAACGGAAACAGCACAAGCTCCAAAAATTTGTTAGAGTCCATTTATAGAGGAAGGCTATAACATTACGCTGCGACCAATAGGAGCGAAGCGTCAGCGAGCGAAAATGTTGCAACAACAGGGAAAATTATTCACATTTTGAGACTTTCGTTGCGTGCGCTGCAAACGGTTAAGTTACTCAAAAAATATTTATGTAATAATTATTCCTTATTAATATTCATAATAACAAAAACCAACGTGAGCAATCAGAAGATAATCGCGATAGTGTTGCCGACAACCACGCGAACGAAGTCGCGGGCACAGCTAGTATATGAAAAGTCTTATAACTAGGTACAATGTCCAACTCTTATAACCCCTCTTGGTGGACTAATATAGACTATCTCAAGCATGACAGTCAAATGTCATAACGAACGAAGTATAGCGAACGAAGTCGCGGGCACAGCTAGTAAATTATTATATCCTAGTCAACATGATATAATATCTTCAAATACAACATACATTCAAAAGATGGCCTTGTTATGAAGTGCAGTGCAAAATACAACATGATGTCAGAGCTGTCATGACGTAAGCAATGACGCCATCGCGTCGGAGCCGCGAGACGTGGCACGAAGTTCATAGATCTATAGTGGGTGAGGACAACCTCTCGTCCTTTCAGCTATGAGGACACTGGTGGACATAAGCATCCCCCAAAGTATTTTGGGTAGAAGCATGGCCTACCATCCCATACAATCGATGTTTAATACAAAAAAATTGCAATAGATGTCACTACTATTAACGTTTGTAAATTATAAAATGTAAATATTTCGAATTAAGTACAAATATTGACATTAAAATAAAGATATTTTTTAAGCATAACATCACATTAGGCTTAATTCAACTCCTTAATTAAGAAGAAGAAATTAATAATTAGTATTCCAATAGTGGTGCTAGATGGCGGTTTCCGGAATGTGCCTGGACTTCACCCTTTGCCAGTCGCATTGCCAGTATTAGGGTGATACCATTTTCTCTGTTATACAGGATGTAATAAGAGCAGTCACTATAACTTTGAGATACGATTATAATACCTTAACTCATTTTGGAAATGTATTTTTTTTTTATATTTTATTTTGTCAAAACCCAAAAAAATTTTTTTTATCTTTTTACCATTTCTTATTTTTTGTCGCAAAAATAACAATAAAGAAAAAAAAATTTTTTTTCGAATTTTTTGTAAAAAAAAATACATTTCTAGAATGAGAAAAGGTAGTATAATCATATCCCAAAGTTATAGTGACTGCTCTTTTTACACCCGTTATATCTACTTTGTGGTAGGGGGCTAGGTTACCTACATACAAGCTCGGCAGGCGGTTGGAGGTAGATAAACAATGATCGTGGAACGCTACAGCTCATTTCCGAATATATACAGGGTGATTCATGGTTCATATAACAAGCCTAATATAGTGTGAAGAGAATGACGCGTAGAGCGTTTTTTGATTTTTCGCTGATTCAAATCATATGTCAACTAATCGGTGTCTTTCGTGAATTAACCTTATCTGATGACGATGGCAAGAGACCCGATGGAATGACCCTGGTTCCCTGGAGTGTGGGACGGGCCCTTGTATGGGACTCAACCTGCGTCGATATTCTTGCTCCGTCTCATGTCCAGGCTACCTCAAGCTGTGCGGGCGCGGCCGCTTAGCAAGCAGAGAACCTCAAGCGGCGCAAGTATGAGACCCTTGGCGGTGACATCATATTTGAGCCGTTTGGGGTGGAAACCCTAGGCTCCTGGGGTCCCGGTGCATATAAGCTTTTTAAAGCACTGTCTAAAAAGCTTACGGAATTGACCCAGGACCCTGAGCGGGGACCTACCTAGAACAGCGGATAGCCATTGCTATCCAACGCGGCAATGCTGTCAGCTTGCTAGGTACTCTGCCAGAGGGGGACGACCTGGCGGCTTTTTTTGTATCATAAAATATAATAGTTATGTCAAACATTTTGGAAAATCATTAATTTTATTTATAGAGTAGGTAGGTCTAGAGGTAGGTTAGGTTAGTTTAGTTATTATTTGTTTATTTTATTTGTATATATTATTATTTTAATAATTTTAATCTTATTTTTAAGTTGCCACATAAATGTTTTATAATTTTGTAACAAATAAACCTTATCTGTGGAATTTTAACATTTTATACCTTTGCATTTCTTTATTTATGTCAGAATTATTTTCTTGTTTCCGCCTTTTTAGACCTATTTTTTGAGAAGTTGGGTTATATTTTTTTTATTACGTTATGTATATGCAATGAAGAAAAGTCTTTTTTTAATTTTTTTTTTTTTAAACAAAACAAAAGCTGTTTAAATTCTGCCGACAAAACTAAATTGAATCTAGTTGTTACTGCAAAAATGTCAACTATTTGCTTTAGCGCACATAACTTGGAAAGTTCATGGTATTATTAGGCAAAATGCCACAATTCGGATCGTTAACAACTAAAGGAATGCTTTTGTGGGACCAATAAAAACTGTGATTAAGAGGAAACACCACGAAATTTTTTCCATACTAAAATAGGGGTCTACGGGATTCCTGTTTCCTCCCTGGATAATTTTTTTCCTGAATATTTATGGATATTGTTTGTCCCTTTTTTTTTTTTTTTTTTTTTTTAATAAACTAATTATTTAAAGAGATATGGACGTTCAAAAACCTAAAAAAAATGGCCAGACTCTCCGCTATGTTTAAACATCTAGTAAACAGATTTGACTACAATAAACAACAAAATCAAAATATAGGAAGAGTTTAGACCGAGCATCGGTCCGCGCTAGACGTTTTGTTGCGTACACGCGATCAGTAATCGAAACCGGTTTTGTTTAGCGAGCGTACGCTTGACGGCGAGGCGGCCGTACCTGGCCGTTGTTCGCGGCGTGTAATATAATGAGTTATTCAAGTGAAATACGTGAGGAAATATTATGTGAGGATGATATGAATAATGAAGAATTAATAATACAGAATAACGAGAATTTGGTGGGAGTTTCGAGAAATATTACACAAAATGAGGAGGACGAAAGTATTTGTTTCTTATCTTCTGAGCAGATATCATCAAATAGAGTAGAAAAACGGAGTAGACCAGTGGATGATAATGAAGTATGGAACACGGTGTCAAGAGGGAGAAAGAAAATAACTAGGGGCGCGGATATACTAAATAGAGAGGCTGTAGAAAAAATAGAAGTATGTATGATGGGAAATGATAAGTTACCCAAACAAATTGGCCTAGCTCAGATATTTAAAAAGGAGGGAATAAAAGATATAACAAAAATTAAATACCTTAATACCTATAAAGTTATTATTCAATTTGAGAAGAATGAAAGTGCTGATAAATTAATTGAATGTCAGTTTTTAAAGGACAAGAACATTAGATGCCAAAAAACAATGGAGTTAAATAAATCTTATGGAATTATTAAGAACATAGATATTGAACTAAGCAATGAGGAAATACTAGAATGTTTATCCAGTCCCTATGAAATTTTAGGGGTAAGGCGGGAGAAATATAGAGATTCTGAAGGTAAATGGAAATTTTCGGAGACTGTAAGAATATGTTTTAATAGCTCATCTTTACCTAAATATATACATATATATAATAATCCGGTTTTAGTTACCCCTTACACATTCAGAGTGACACAGTGTTCCAAATGCTGGAAATATGGTCATTTTCGTATTTTATGCCCATCTAAAAAAATTGTTTGCCCCAAGTGTGGGAAAGATCACGAAAATTGTGAAACATCTGAATTTAAATGTCCAAATTGTTCTGGAAATCATATAGCCTTATCAAGAAATTGCCCTTTCTTTCAAAAAGAGAAAAAAATACGAGATTTGATGGCAGATTTTAATTGTTCGTATAAAAAAGCCTTAACGCTATACGTGACGCCAGACGAAACTGATCTAAACAGTACTAATATACCCCAAGACTATATAAACGATATGCTTCAAAATCCCTCTGTCAACATACCGACACAATCTAAATCTACTCACACCTATGCACAAATACTGCAAACGCCTCCGAGTTCTAATACACAAAAAGAAAACACTACAAAAAATAAACGTACAAAAGAGAAAAGGAAAATAGTAAAGAATAATAAAGAACATAATATACAACAATTATCATCACAAGAAAGCTACACGTCAGATGAGAATGAACAACCACAGAAACAGAAGAAAAAAATTACATTTAAAAGCGTTTTTGATAAACTTAAAGACATTATATTGAATAAAGAGGATAGTATAGAGAATAAATTTATATCGGCAGGCAAGATTTTATTACAATATGTTATTACTATCGTTAGCAGTTATTTATCAGACATAAACGTAATTGGAAATTTATTTAATATCAGTGATGGATAGCAACATAAATAAAGTAAAGTATTTAAATATCATACAATGGAACGCTCAAAGTATAAGATTGAAAAAAACTTGTTTAGAACATTTTTTATTAAAAGAAAAAATTCACATAGCGATTTTAAGTGAAACCTGGCTTGAACCTGGCAGCGAATTGAGATTTTCAGGTTATAACGTATTTCGGCAAGACAGACAAGACTCATATGGAGGTGTTGCCATTTTGACGCACTACTCTTTAAAAGCTCAAATTTCGCGTTTGCAAGTTACTAATACGAGTATAGAAATTCTTCATGTAAAATTTTTTAATTGTGACATTATTAAAAACGTAGTGTCTATTTACTGTCCAGCAGCACGAACCAGTCAAAGTGACTGGGAAGAAATTTTTAACATGTTTCAGAGTAATACTATATTGGCAGGAGATTTTAATGGTCATCACTCAAACTGGTCTAATCGCATTGACACTCGTGGTTCACAAATTTTTGACGCGCTGACTGACAGTAATTTTTGTACTTTAAACAGTGGATCCCCGACCAGAATAAAACTTGTAAATGGAAGAATTCAAGAGTCTGCGCCAGACATTACTATGGTTACGACTGATATATCTCTGAGGTTTGACTGGCAGGTTACCAGAGAAACACTTGGAAGTGACCACAGCATAGTAAAATTTTCTACAACTATGAATTTTGATCCAGTTTTTTCTAAAAGGCGTAATTTTAAAAATGCAGATTGGGCTAAATATTCACATCATATACAAAACTATATTGGAAATTCAGAAATGCCTGCTGAACCCCAAGAAGCATATAATTGGTTATTAAATATAGTAAATGAAGCGTCTGATATGTACATACCTTATACCAGAATATACAACAATCCGACTCAAAAATTTAAGCCAAAACATTTTTGGAATACACAGACTTCACAAGCTGTCGCTGAACGTAGATTGGCACTTAAAAATTTCAGGAGAAATCCTACTCCTTTAAATTATGAATTACTTAGGAACAAAATTGCTAAAGCCCAGAAAATTATCCGCCAAGCAAAATCAGATGCATGGAAAAGTTTCTGTAACTCTATAGATGGATCTACTTCAGCCGTTGATATGTGGAAGCAGATGAAGTGGTTGAAAGGCTACAAATATCAATCATGTTACCCAGATATTGAAAATGCAAATCTCTTGTTACACAGTTTAGCACCGGACTATGTTTCTCCCCCAGCTCCAAAATTTGCAGCCGTATCATCGCCCATTCAATTGCCAATTACCCTTCATGAATTAAACAACTGCACAAAATCAAAAGATACTTCACCAGGACTAGATGGTATAACTTTTTCAATGATAAACCATCTTCCGTTGGTTGGTAAAGAACATTTAGTTAAAATTTATAATTTTTGTTTATCTCAAAACTTTGTGCCATATCAATGGAAAGAGGTTAAAATTGTGCCCATTCCTAAACCTAATAATCATAATATTTTTAGGCCCATTGCATTGATGTCATGTGTTTGTAAAACTTACCATTCTATTCTTGGATTCCGTTTAGAGTGGTACTTAGAAAACAATAATTATTTTTCTAAAGAAACTATAGGCTTTAGAAAAAATCGATCATGTACAGATGCTCTTTTTAGATTGGTTTCGCGTATACAGATAGGATTTGCAAATAAATCCCCTACTTTGGCCTGTTTTATTGATATAAATAGTGCTTATAATAATGTTGATATAACATGTTTGATAAAAACTCTGTATAGACTGGGCATTGGATCCCTCTTATGTAATTACATATGGCAATATTTAATAGACAGAAAATTAGTAATTGTTTTAAATGAACATAGTAATATTTTTAGATTTACTAGTAGAGGCATTTTACAGGGTGATCCAATCTCACCACTTTTATTTAACATCACCACTTACGAAATTTGTAATAATATTCAAAATGTTTTCATATCTCAGTACGCTGACGATTTTGTCTTATATACTACAAACAGAAGTCTTAATATTAGTATAATAAACCTCCAACAGGCTATAGATACCTTTGAAACAATTATTAATAATTTAGGCCTATCAATATCTAATGAGAAAAGTAATATATGCATATTTAAAAGAGGCGGTAGAGATGAAACAGTCGAAGTTAAAATAAATAGACAAGTAGTAAATAATGTTTACGAAGTAAAATACTTAGGGGTGTGGCTGGATTGCTCGCTTAGATGGACAAAACATATAAATGAAAATTATATAAAGGTCTCGAAATTTATAAATATATTGAAGGTCTTGGCTGGATCTAACTGGGGAATTCACCCGCTGCATTTAAGGAGAATATATCTAAGTGTGGTGCGGAGTCGAATAGATTATGCTTGCTATTTGTACGATAACAGTGCCAAATCACAGCTTTATAAATTAGATAAGGTACAAAACCAAGCCCTCCGTATTATCGGCAATTACATTAGAAGTACTCCTATTCATGTAATGCAGAGCGATTTAGCTATACCACCTCTGTCTGTTCGGAGATTCTTCCTGGCAGGGAAGTTTGTATTAAAATTGAAAGCTTTAGACGGTTATTATAATTCGGATATATTGATAAATCTATGTGATGCTTGTTGTGGAAGGTACTGGTCTCGGAAGAGAAAACCGTTGCTAGCAACAATGTGGAATGAAATAAAGAATTATTGTATTCAGAATATTAACATTTCAGAAATGTTTTGTCTCAATTCCTGGATAAGTAGTATGGACTTATCTTTAACCATTAATACCACCATCGATGAAAATAATCAACCAAAAAGAATAGCTGACAAAAATTATTTGAAAAATAAATGTATAGAGTTACTCGCAAATCAATATCCTAATTATTACAAGATCTATTGTGATGGTTCAAAAAATAGTTCAGGAGTAGGAGCGGCTTTTCTTGACCCTCAGGCCGATAAATATAAAAAAATTAAGCTAAATAAGGTTTTTTGTATTATGGAAGCTGAATTAGTTGGTATACGAGAGGCCCTCTGCTATATAGAAACAGTTAATTTTCAAAATTTCCTTGTCTTGAGTGATTCGAGAAGCGCATTGCAGCATCTGGCTCGTTGTACCTCGAATTTTCGAGGAACAACGATAGCCTATCGAATTTTGGATTTACTTTCAAAACTAAAAAATCAGGACAAGAAAATTATATTTCAATGGGTGCCATCTCATATAGGTCTTGAGGGAAACGATAGGGTGGATTGTCTAGCGCGAGAAGCTATAACTGATGGACGAGATGGTGGTATTTTTCCGGACTATACCAACTACATTCCATTAATAAGACATTTGTCTTATACAGCCTGGAAGGAATACTTTGACGTCACATCTTTAACGAAAGGTATATGGTATAAGATAATTCAGTCCTCACCTTTGAAAGTTCCTTGGTTTGAGGGATCTCTGAGCAGACGATATACTACAATTGCTTTAAGAGTACGTTCAGGACACATTCCAACAAATAAATTTGCTTTTTTGATGAGAAAAGCCGCTTCACCTAATTGTTTAGAGTGTGATCAAGTTGAAGACGCGCAACATATATTGGTGGAATGTGTCCGAAACGAAGCGGCCAGGCAAGAAATGATCAGCCGACTAAATATTAATATGTACGATCTAGGCATACATTTCTCAATTTTGTCTTTGCCCCTGTCTAAGGACGCAATTGATTTATATAAGTTAGTGAGATTAGGCTTAATTACTAGAGTTTAAGTTTTGTTTTGTTATTTTATTATGTTTACTTTGTGTAGCACTTAAGTTAAATAGCACTCTACGAGAGTGACATAGTCTATTTGTACTAAACTCTCTATAAAAAATAAAGAATAAAAAAAAAAAAAAAAAAAATATAGGAACCTAGCTCATTTATTTTTTTTGCTAATAAAGCAAAAATATTTAAATCGTTAAGTTTTGGAGGAGGAAACAGGAATCCCCTAAACGTCGATTTCTGGTACTTTTAATAGGTAATTTCAGTCCAAGTTGCAGTTGTCTCTATCGCGCTAGTGCTGGCTAGCTAAGGCACTGCGAGACAGCAATAGATTTTATATGTACCTATTTTGTATTTCTCTCAACAGTGTTGTTTCCTCTTAAGAGGAAAAACGACGGCCGAATTTCCAAAAAAAAAAATACATACGAATTGAGAACCTCCTCCTTTTTTTGAAGTCGGGTGAAAAGAGGTTTGCGCGACTCCTGTTTCCTCCCTGCATCTTTACTCTAAAATCGAGAATCGAATCAGTTCGATCTCAACGGCTTTTAGTGTTTTGTGTGTTGAATTTATTTGAAACTAACCAGGATAAAGAAAATCTTTTACCAGGCCCAACTTCACACACTCATGACATGTAGTCAGTCAAAACGTTATAGGCTAAGGTCGTGTTTCACCAAGCAATGTTAAAGTTAACGCCATGTTAAATATCATGTTATCCCTCTCGTATTTCCTGTCAATGAATGAGATGGCAAGGTAGTTTAACATAGCGTTAACTTTAACATTGCTTGGAGAAACTCGGCATAAGTATCACATTTTTACATACAAATTAATGATTGGTTGGATCGAATTCAAATCGTATGCAATAATGCAAGCGTGAGCGTGATGTAATTATAAAATATCTGTCATTTCTGTCTGATAATATTCCACCAATCAATAAATATGGGTTTCTGATTTGAACGCCATGTTAGTTGATCATTCATTTGAATAGCGTTCGAAAAACCGGGGTTAGCCTTGACGCTTCGACTAGATCTAAACACTATTAGTTACAGCAAAATGAACAGTTCCCGTGGGATGCGTGAATTCCAAGCAGACGACGCAGTAGTAATCACACAAAAATCCTCTTACACAACAGACCTAGCATTCTAGGTAAGGATGACTCAAGTCTCGACCCAGACGAATTACAATCCTACAACAACAATCGAAAGTTTATATTCGCTTGGCAATTAATTATGCACGGTTGCCAAAACATTGTGTATTTTAATTGATCAATTATTTATTGTTTATTTACTGCCCATCGGTTCAGTAATGCACCGAATGTAGATAGAAAAGCGAAAGTTGAAATAAATGTTACCAAATTTGACAATACACATACATTTCACAGTGAGATATTAGTAAAGTTGGACATTACAACATAATTAATGTTAATTGATATCTAACGCCAGTAAACTTGCGTTAGAATATGTATGTGTTACAAGAAGAACAGTCACAAAATTATACTAAGTATCTTTTCATTCTAGAAATGCATTTTTATAACATTTTATAGCTGACCCGTGCCCATTTAGTTGAGCATGGAAACCGTAAACCCTGGACTTCCACGAATATTTCAAGACCAAAATTAGCCGAATCGGTTCAGCCGTTCTCGAGTATTAGCGAGACTAACGAACAGCAATTCATTTTTATATATAAGAATAAGAAAGAAAAAATAAAAAAAAAAAAAGGTTTTTTTTTTGCCTTTTTTGTTATTTATGCGACAAAATAAAAGAAATAGTAAAAAGTTAAAAAAATGGGTTGGACAAAAAACACATTTCCAAAACGAGGAAAGGTAGTATAATCGTATCTCAAAGTTATAGTGACCGTTATTTTTACACCCTGTATATTGGTGTACAACAGGGGTCTAAATTAGCACCGTTTCTATTACTTATACAAATAATTGAATGCTCTAGTCAAAAATAATTACCTATAACAACACGTTTTAGATAAATTATAATGTTCAATCAAATCGATCAAATTAGTAACCTAATAATTTATCACGTACGAGTACATGAACTTAGATCTTGAAAAAATATGTTTTAGCTTATATAAATCGTGTTTACCTAGAAAGTAGGTTCTTAAATATAGACTAACAATTAAAGCCACTTGTTACTTGAAGGTGTAACTAATGTTCTAGATTTGTAGAGTCTTCTAAAACAAGATTAATTTCTCTACAACTTTTCCTCTATTCTCTACTAAAATATGAATAGACTAGCTGACCCTTGCCCACTTCGTTGAGCATAAAAAGAGTTACAGATGAAATTCAACTAAAAAAAACAACGTGGAACCCGCAACGCGGGAACCCGGACCCGCAACGCGGGAAACCGGAACCCGCAACGCGGGAACCCGGACCCGCAACGCGGGAACCCGAAACCCGCAACGCGGGAACCCGGAACCCGCAACGCGGAACCCGGAACCCGCAACGCGGGAATCCGGAACCCGCAACGCGGGAACCCGGAACCCGCAACGCGGGAACCCGGAACCCGTAACGCGGAACCCGGAACCCGCAACGCGGGAACCCGGACCCGCAACGCGGGAACCCGAAACGCGGGAACCCGGACCCGCAACGCGGGAAACCGGAACCCGCAACGCGGGAACCCGGACCCGCAACGCGGGAACCCGAAACCCGCAACGCGGAACCCGCAACGCGGGAACCCGGAACCCGCAACGCGGAACCCGGAACCCGCAACGCGGGAATCCGGAACCCGCAACGCGGGAACCCGGAACCCGCAACGCGGGAACCCGAAACGCGGGAACCCGCAACGCGGGAACCCGCAACGCGGGAACCCGGACCCGCAACGCGGGAAACCTGGACCCCCACCCCGGGAACCCGGACCCGCAACGCGGGAACCCGAAACCCGCAACGCGGGAACCCGGAACCCGCAACGCGGAACCCGGAACCCGCAACGCGGGAATCCGGAACCCGCAACGCGGGAACCCGGAACCCGCAACGCGGGAACCCGGAACCCGTAACGCGGAACCCGGAACCCGCAACGCGGGAACCCGGACCCGCAACGCGGGAACCCGGAACTCTAAACCCGCAACGCGGAAACCCGGAACCCGCAACCCGGGAACCCGGAACCCGGAACCCGCAACGCGGGAACCCGGAACCCGCAACGCGGGAACCCGGAACCCGCAACGCGGGAACCCGGAACCCGCAACGCGGGAACCCGGAACCCGCAACGCGGGAACCCGGAACCCGCAACGCGGGAACCCGGAACCCGCAACGCGGGAACCCGGAACCCGCAACGCGGGAACCCGGAACCCGCAACGCGGGAACCCGGAACCCGCAACGCGGGAACCCGGAACCCGCAACGCGGGAACCCGGAACCCGCAACGCGGGAACCCGGAACCCGCAACGCGGGAACCCGGAACCCGCAACGCGGGAACCCGGAACTCGCAACGCGGAACCCGCAACGCGCGAACCCGGAACCCGCAACGCGGGAACCCGGAACCCGCAACGCGGGAACCCGGAACCCGTAACGCGGAACCCGGAACCCGCAACGCGGAACCCGGACCCGCAACGCGGAAAACCCGGACCCGCAACGCGGGAACCCGGAACTCTAAACCCGCAACGCGGAAACCCGGAACCCGCAACGCGCGAACCCGGAACCCGCAACGCGGAACCCGGAACCCGCAACGCTGGAACCCGCAACGCGGGAACCCGGAACCCGCAACGCAGAACCCGGAACCCGCAACGCGGGAACCCGGAACCCGCAACGCGGGAACCCTGAACCCGCAACGCGGGAACCCGAAACCCGCAACGCGGAACCCGCAACGCAGAACCCGGAACCCGCAACGCGTCTACTGGCTCTAAGTTACTTCCTCACCAATTTTGAGCCATATCGATAAAGCCATTCTTGAGTTATAAATAATTTAACTAACACGACTTACTTTAATACAAATAGCTGATGTATAGATTACTCCTACTAACATAAGATAACGCCCGGTGAATGCTCCCGTCACAGTTGGTCCAGCCGATTCGGTGATCATTAGTTAGATAACGATGATGATGATGATGATGAAAAGCCTAAATTAATCCTTATAACTTTAGCTATCTACCAGTGAAAGTCTCGTTAAAATCGGTCCAGCCGTTCCAGAGATTAGCCGGAGCAAAGAGACACGCTAACAGACAGACAGACATTTTTTTTTTATTGCATTTTCGTTTTCAGTAGCAAGAAAAAAAA
Organism: Celastrina argiolus; assembly: GCA_905187575.2. Classification (NCBI taxonomy): domain Eukaryota; kingdom Metazoa; phylum Arthropoda; class Insecta; order Lepidoptera; family Lycaenidae; genus Celastrina; species Celastrina argiolus. Next base: position 1,778,033 of record LR994600.1, on the reverse strand, counting down.
AGACAGAACAGACAGACGTTAACTTCGCACAAAGACAAATGACGACAAAAGACATAGTGGCGTCATAACGTGACGTTTTCGATTTTTTTTTTATTGTACGTGAATTATGACCATGGATCTAACTCCTTCAATCTGATTTTTAATTTAACATTTATAATATATTCTTATTACAACTTATAAGTTAAGTACTTTTTTAAATAGGTATATTTATAGTTGTTAAAAGATTAATCGTTTTTTTGAGTAAGTCTCTAGTGTTTAATAAGAAAAAGTGTTAACTGACGTAACATTATCACGACGTTTATTTCATTAAATCATAATTTGTATATTATATTTAAGATCGTTTATCAGTGAAAGCAAATCGTAAAATAACTCATATTGGTTATGTTGACAATAAATATCTAATAATTATTAAATAAAGTTTAGTAAATTCTGCAGTTTTAACAAAAAGAAAATATTTATTTTATTATGACGTCGTTACAACGTTACGTCGCTCATTTTTGATAAACTGCCAAATGTTACCTATTAAAATGACCCGACTATTTATTAGTGGTGGACAAATAGTTTAATGAATCCAAATAGTTTATGTTTATGTTAATACGTTATTTATAGCATTTCATAATTTTTATTTTCCATTTGTAAACAATGTCGTTACTATGACACCCGTGTCATATAAACTGGCAACGACGTGAATCGATTGAGCCCAGGTTCAAACCCCGCGTGACCTTCACATATTTTCTTCTTTTTTCTAATTTTCTGCTTATTTTTTTCAACATTTTCTTTCATAATAACCTTTTCGTGACAATAACGAACATACCGTAAAAAAAATTGAGAAATTGGTCAAGCCGTTGTCGAAGCGCACACGACGTAAGAAATTTTGGAGGTCGTTTTTTTACACTTTGGGCTACATTTTTGGGGTTTTAGTAAGGAACCCTACTTTTTTTAAACATATAATATAGCCTATGTTCAGCGCTAGGAATGTAGCTTTCCAACGGTGAAAGAATTTTTCATATTGGTTCAGTGGTTTCAGAGCCTATTCCATTCAAACAAACAAACAAACAAACAAACAAACAAACAATCAAACATTACCTCTTTATAATATTAGTATAGATGAAGACATAGATGACTGTGACTCACGCAAAAACTAATAAACCTCATCCAACTTGCTTCAAATTTATCGTCACTGCTCGGCTCCTATGTATCGTAGCGTTATGTTATATATCCTATAACCTGCCCAGGAATATGGGCTACAATCGTACCAAGTTTGGTTAAAATCCCTTCAGTAGTTTTTGTTCCTATCGTGCACATACAGACAGACAGACAGACAGACAGACAGACAGACAAAAATTTTACTAATTGCATTTTTGGCATCAGTATCGATCGCCAATCATCCTCCAATATGTATTTTGAAAAAATATTCAATGTACAGAATTGACCTCTCTACAGTTTTATTATAAGTATACATATAGATATAGATTAGCTTTATGCTTTATTAAAGTAATAAAGCATAAAGCTAATCTATATCTATGCTCTGGATTAAGACATTGGCAACGTATTTTTATCTTAAAATAAAACAGTGTTCCCGTGGGATTGAGTATTTATGCCTGCACAACCACAGACAAACGTTCTTTATATGCGTGTTAAAATAATCAAGAAACATAAATTTTATAGCATGCGCCATGTGCTATTCGTCGTAATGAATGCTCTTGACCCAATTCTTTTGTATCTACTTCCCCCATGTCATTTTCAACTTTATTCCCGTCAGACAGATATGAAAATCGATCAACCATAGTGCTTGGGTATTAAAAAAATATGCGAAACTTTGAGGCCACGGCATGGCCGCAGATTCAGCCAAAGTTGACGTCAAGATTGACAGTTGATAGCTCGTTCCTAATTTAAATCACTTTAATGAACAGCACTGACAAATTAAGCAAACTATGGTCGAAAGAGAGAGAATTTGTTTTTTTTTCACACTGGCAAAACAATAAGGCATGAATATAACGCTGCATGTTATAAATAAGATTGAATAAAGAGACATTCGCTGGCAAAAGTGTCTGGAATGGAATAGCAAAAGAAGAACTCACCTCCTCCACAGACTTCTTCGAGAAGTCGTTCATAGACACAATCCATTGCTGCACTAACTCATTCACAATCACAAGGTCATTATATAACCACACCAGTAGATCGTTCACCCATTGCACGCTCGCTCCGTCGGGCCCCGTGCATGTGGGTATTATGATGCTCTGGTGCTTCTTCAGGGTCAGCTGTTCTGGGCCCGGGGACATACGCCCCATCCGCTTCTTATTCGGCGGAGTGGGTGGCACAAACCCAGAGGGCTTCGACGGCTTAAACGCTGGTTTCTTCACAACACTCTCCACCACCTCTGTCACAACTTTCTTCTCTGGAACCTCCTTGGGTTTCTCAGGCTCCACCTTCGTGTACCTCTTGTACAGCCATTGCGCGATACCAATTATTACTATCGAGAACAGAATCCAAATAAATATTAACATCACTAGGTTATCCATTGCTGTGTCCATATAATCGAAACTGCATATGAGATCGTCTACCGCTTCTGCAAGGTCAGCCATGGTTTTCCATGGTTTACGCCACCATACGGCGCTGGCCGCGTCGTTACTGGCAGCTGAGGGCATTTTTTTTCTATTTCCGAACGATCTATTTTTAAACGGAGCTCTCTATAGCGGTCTCGTTCTATATTTGCATTTCGAATTTCGCGCGCTTGGATTGTATTGCCGTCTTCCTCGTTCTATATTTGCATCTCCCACGTTCTATATATGTGTCCCTCTTGTTCTATATTTCCGCCTCTCTCGATCTATATTTGTATTTGAATTTCGCGCGCTTCGATAACTGTGGTCGTTCGTTTCGGATGTCCTCATGAATCAGCGTTATTTGAACACTGGAAAGAAAAGAAAAAATTAATCACATTTCGTATGGGTGACGGCAAAAAATCTTTGATCGTGTGAAACGAGAAGTACTATTAATAAAACTATTTTTTATATCTATACGCTATCTCATCAATCTGGCCCCGTGCTATGTATGTAAATACCAGGTTTATCGGTAGACCGGTACCAGACAACGGTAACATATTTTATACCTTTATACAATAGAAACCTACACATATTTTTAAGGTTTTTATTACACACTAGCTGTTCCCACGACTTCGTTCGCGTGATTTTTGAGTAACTTAAGCCGTTTATGCAGTGCACGCAATGAAAGTCCCCAAATGTAATTAATTTTCCCCGTTTTTGCAACATTTCTCACTGACGCTTCGCTCTTATTGGTCGCAGCGTTATATAGCCTAAAGCCTTCCTCTATAAATGGACTATCCAACAAAACAAGATTTTTTCACATGGGACCAGTAGTTCCTGAGATTAGCGCGTTTAAGCAAACGAACAAACAAACTCATCCGCTTTATGATATTAGTATAGATTAGTATAGATAATAGATATAGATTTAATCCACATCGTTGACCCAGGAACACATAAAACTTTTTTGGTTCCATTGACGGGATCCGATTTCTTAAGAACCGCTCAACTGCTTACCCATTGAGTTCGTCAAACAGTTAAGCATGCTTATGAGTTAATTAATTGGTTTATGGTTAATTACATAATTTCTCCAGTTACGAATATTTTATACGGAACGTATTATCATGTATCATGGATGTTAGGGAACTCCGTAACCGTAACCGAAACTACCGGATATCCGGTATAAAATATTATCCGGTAACCGAATCCGAAATAAAAGTTTTGTTACTGTAAAAAGGACCCCAAAATTTAATATCCGTAACCGAAATTTACCGATACAAACGGATCCGTATCCTTATCCGAAATGTCATATACTTACATTTTATCCCTGTCATGTATTACCTATACAGGGTGTAAAAAGACCGGTCACGATAACTTTGGGATAAGATTATAGGACCTTGACTGACTCTAGAAATGCACTTTTTTTAAAACTTTTTTTTTTCAAAAAAAATTTTTTTTTCTTTAATTTATTATTTTTAGTCGCAAGTCTAAACTGTTTGGAACAACATTTTGCATTAAATTCCTATTTTTTATAATTTTTGCCTTAAAACGTAATGAAAAGCGATGCGCGGTCTATTGACCTCCTCAGCTGACTGAGCGCGCGGCGCTCACTCAGAGTACCTACCGACTCCCTACCGTAATTGTAATACATATTGTACCTACAGTCTACACGCGAATACTATAAGCCTTGTACCAAATGTGTTTGTATTAAGTGTTAGGTATTCAACTCGTAAGTTATAAACTAACTCTGGGTTAAAATCTGGTACAACTGGACCTTACACATAGTGTAGTCACCAGCGGACGGATGAATCGTTTTGAACTTGGAACTCCTAGATTGCCTGCATCGTATAGGTATTCGCTCGAATTTGTTATCATGACAAACTAAAACTTTCTCTGTAACAAAACCTGTGTACCTACATACTAACTAACTCTTAATGGCAATCGGCAATCATCGCTTTTTTATGGAAATTACAGAGTCTGTAATTATTAACTGTAATACAGACGATGTATAAAAGCGAAGATTCCTGAAAGATACCTATTTAAAACGTAGCCTACTCAGTCCAAATTCAGATTAATTAAGTAGGTATGTAAAACGACGTCTGTTTACTTACGTGAATGATGTAGCTAGTCGCATCTACAATGTCACGACTCACGTCTCACTTAAACTTTTAAAATTCGTATTTCGATAACAATAGTTCCTAGCAATCCAAGCAGCATAACACAATAATTATCATTAGATGGACACATCATACAACACAACATTACGCTTTCAAACACAATCTACCTATGATGTAAAAAAATACCTAACTAAAAAATAAATCAACCAATATTTTACCTCGAGATATAAACTACAACTGAATTCGAAAATACTTTGTGTCGACGTTTAAAACATACCGACAAACAACTCTTTAGAAAATACAATTTTCTACTTTCTGCTACTTTGTAATAAAGTGCATATTCCCGCGCGGGAAATATGCACACCAAAGGCCTCCCGCGCCGACCGTTGCAAGGGATTGCGGGGCGCGGGGGGCGGCGGGCGAAAGAACCTACTACCTATTAGTGATGTGACCTATGAAAATTAACTTCGACGTAGTCGATATTTTTAAATAATTACTATGTAACTTACTGTTTTACATTCATTCAGCTAAGTTTCTATGAATATCTTTCAGACCACTAATTGAAAATAGATTAATAATGTTTGTAATATTAAGATTTAAAGATGATCTCATTATTACCTAATGCGAGTATACGGTAACTTAATGAAGTATTAAATTTTAAACATTTAATTATGTTACTTAACATTAAAATTATTCACGTATGAAAAATAAAATAGGTAGGTAGGTACCTAATAATTATCGATATCCAAATCTATCGATACTTTAAGTGCATTGGGTGCATGCTTAGCATTTTGCGTTTTAGTGCATTGGGTAGGTACATGTTTTGCGTAAATTATTTTTTTCGTAGACAGTTGGCACGTGGCAGTAAAGCCGTGTGGTTAGATTATTATTTTTCCGCGATAATTTTATAATCATCGTTTTAAATGTTTTAATTTTTGTGTTTATTATTACGGTTTCGTTTCTTTTAGGTGTTTCTTTTGTGATTACTAATTAGTATTATTTATTTTTCACTGTTTAAATGTGTTTGTGTGTGACTTTCATTTTTAAATACCTACGCCATACATTTAAGTACCGCGTAAGAAGATTTTAGGTATATTGCAGAGGCATTGAGGATTTAAAACACAACAAGGTTGGTTATTCAGGTTTTTAATTCGTCTTTATTCTGTAACTGAATGATGTTTGATCGGTGAATTTGGAAATTGTCGACTTGCTGGTCAATTTAATTGTCGGACCATATTTTTCGTTTGTAAACTAAACTAAGAAGCTACCTACTGTGTCACAATCTCAATTAATTTTAAGTTTTAAATTTAATTTATTAAATAATAATGAGCATTGCGAATGTCGCATAAACAAGCGTCCATAGATATTATTATTATTATAAACGTGTTCTTAAGACGTTATAGTCGCCTCCGCTAACAGGTGGTATAAAGCTTGGCTTGGCGGAGGACGTGGGTTCGATTCCCGCGTTGGAACAACTCCTTATTGTCGACATGAAATATGAACCTGCGGCGTGTTCTCATGGTGGTCAATCGAGTTAGGTAAACCTCCCACTGGGTTATGGAAGTAAAAGGATAAAGAGTGTTCTTGAGTATCGCGGTATTATTAATATTAAAGTATTATCGCCTCAATCGTATAGTGGTTCAGAGCATAGCTCTCGACCCGGAGGTCGTGGGTTCTATTCCCACGTTAGAACAAAAGAAAGTATTTTCTTAGTTTACTGATTGTCTGATTAGAAAGATAAACCATGCGTACTGCGTAGCAATGGCATGTAAAAAATCGGCCCTGCGCCTGTTATTTTTCCAGTCGTGTCGGTTAATCGTCCCGGGTTATGGGGAGAGTAAAAGGAAGAGAGCGTCCTTGTGTATTGCGCTCACACTTGGGCACTTCTGCGTAGCTGGCCTGGTTTTAACGAAATCGGCCACCTACATCGAAATCGGTGTAAGGAGCATGCAATTTTTAGATTTATTCTATTATGTTTATGTTTATTTGAACACTATCAGCTGTTTTTCTCTATTTGCAATTCGTTTGGATGCACCTGTACGCGCGAAAACCGGCGCGGGGCGTGGTTACCCGCTACTGCCCGTGAGGTTGTGTACGTTTTACATTGCGTATTGCAAAAAATTCAAATTTTAAAACAATGGATTAAAAGGAAATGACTAGTACCAGTGGATATACCTCATGCCTGGTTATAACACCACGCCAGAATAGTGACTGCTCTTTTTACACCCTGTATATAACTCTTTGATATTTTACATAATTACATTTTTGTTTCATTAATCAATAATAGTTTAAAAACACTGAAAAAACTTGCTTAATTGCTTTGTCATTTTATTTATGGTCTAGTGGTTCGGGAGCGAAGCTCACTTCGCTCTCGACCCGGAGATCGTGGGTTCGATTCCCGCGTTGGAACAACAAAAAATGTTGTAGTCAACTTTGGTTAGGACAATGCAGGCTGATCACCTGATTGTCTGACAATAAGAAAGATGATCCATGCGTCGGATGGGCATGTAAAAAGTCGGTCCTGCGCCTGTTCTCTCGCCAGTCGTGTCGGTTTACTGTCCCACTGGGCTACGAGAGTAAAAGGAAGAGAGAGTGTCTTTATTTATTTTTATTTAAAATTTATTGCACACAGAAAAATTAACAACAATACATTTTACAAAGAAAGACGACGACACAAAGGTACCTACTGCTTATTTCTAACAAGAAATTTCTTCCAGCAGTCCTACAGAGGGAGATGGCACAAACATAGTGTATTGCGCACACACTTGGACATTATAAAATAACTCCTGCGTAGCTGGCCTGGTTTCAATTTAATCGGCTACCGACACCGAAATCGGTGAGGGGAGCTATTATTATTATTTTATTTATGACCTTCAAAAAACGTTAAGTGGAAATATTTTTTTCGCATCCTTCCTCATCCTGTGGAGTTTCAAAAAGTTATTTTTAAATACGTGGGTTGAAGTGGGTTGCATCATGATTTTTTAATAATGTCGAGTAATCATTACCAAACCGCGATTAATCATATTTAACCGCTGACCTAAAACTACTGGACCGATTTTTATCAAATTTGGCTCTGATAACTGTAGATATGGATGAAGGTGATATGTCGCAAAAAATACACACAAAATTGAATTTAAACTGTTACTTGAACATTTTAGGATATGTACTTAGTACCTAACGTATTAAGTACATTGATTCTAAAGACGGATCTTTAGATTAATGTAAGTACTTAATACTTTACGACGTATTCTAAAATGTTTAAGTGACAGATTGAACTAAATTTTCTCGAAATCAGAATTTTCATACATATCACCTTCATCCATTTATGTCGTCAACTGTAAACTGGCCATGAAAGATGCATTTTCATTGCAAATTAGTCCAAAAATGTTTATTTCTGGACTCTTTTAATTTCCATGCGCCATTGCCAACCATCCCATAGAATCTATGTTTAATACAAAAAAATTACTATTAACGTAAATTATAAAATGTAAATATGCCGAATTAAGTACAAATATTGACAATAAAATAAAGATAAGCATATTCTTGAAGCATAACATCACATTAAGCTAAATTCGATTCCCTAATAAAGAAGAAGATACGAAACGAAATTAGTAATTAGTAATTTCCAATAGTGGCGCTAGATGGCGGTTTCCGGAATGTGCCTGGACTTCACCCTTTAGCCAGTCGAATTGCCAGTATTAGGGTGATACCATTTTCTAGTACTAGGTCATGTCTCTGTTATATATCTATTTTGTGCTTGCGCTAATAACACTAAGTTACTATTAACCCAATAAACAATCGAGCACGCTATACTATGACATAATCACACTGACACCACGAGGACAAAGTGAGTCAGTAATCTGAGTAATGAGATGTGACGTCACAATCAGTATTGTTTGGGTGGCGCCATCTACAGTCTATAATATTAATGAGTGATAATACTTTAGGCCAGGGATGTTTGGAAGCTCCGTAACCGTAACCGAAACTTATCGGATATCCGATATAAAAAATATCCGTAACCGTAACCGAATCCGAAATGAAAGATTTGCTACTGTAAAAAGGATACCAAAATTTAATATGCGGACAAAGATCTTAGGGAGCTCCGCAACCGTAACCGAAACTATCGGATATCCGATATAAAAAATATCCGTAACCGCAACCGAATCCGAAATGAAAGATTTGCTACTGTAAAAAGGATACCAGCGTATATCCGAGATAAGTTCGGTTACGCATATCGGTCTCGGATAATCCGAAATAATTTAATATCCAAATCCGTATCCGAAATATTCATATTCATTTCATCCCTGCTTTAGGGTGGGTATCGGTCCTGTTATAGAGTTTACTGTGAAAGTACCAGCGCTGAAAGAGGTTTTTTTTGGAATTATTGTATGGGCAAATTTATGAAGTTAAGGCATAAAAACATTAAAGTTAAAAGTAAATTTTTTTGTTTGTTCAGTTGTCATACAGTTCCAATGAACCCACACAGTGAAGTACATCGCTATGTAATTTAATTTTGGATTACTTTGAAACCTTTTTTTAAATAATACTGGTCTTGTACATAATGATCTTCATTAACGGGTGTAAAAAGAGCAGTCACTATAACTTTGGGATATTATATTTGGGATTATACTACCTTTTCTTTTCTAGAACTGTATTTCTATTTTAAAAAAAAAACCTGATTTTTCGTCAATTTAGCGACTAAGTGCCGAGAGTGTGAAAATTACTTTGAATAATATTTTAGGTGAGACAAGACTGGTATTATCGTTTTAGTTCTTGCAATTTTTGCTTAAAAAAATAATTGAGTTTTGAAATACGATTTTAACGCGTTCCGATCGGCGCGATACCTTTCATGCCATACAAATAATCGTTCAAGGTCACTGGCGTTATGCAAAGCCTCAAATAAGCTAAATAAAAAAAAACCCCGACTTAGGCCGTGTTTCACCAAGCAATGTTAAAGTTAACGCCATGTTAAAAAACCATGTCATCTCATTCATTGACAGGAAATACGAGAGGGATAACATGATATTTAATATGGCGTTAGCTTTTACATTGCTTGGTGAAACACGGCCTTAAGGTGGCTACAAAAATCGAGAGGTAAATGACATAAGAAGTAACAGAGCATAAATAGCCAGACAGATTTCATAACATAAGTAAGCATATATATTCTTAAATTACGTGATTACATTATACAAATACAATAAAAAAACGATAAACTTTAAACTCGCGAGGTTGAATGACTAACACATGGCCGTGACCTTCGCGCGCCTTTCTTTCAAAGCGTTATCAGCAGTTCGAAACCAGTATCATCACCGGCGAGTTAGAGGTGACGTAACTCTAAATACCATCAAAAACATAACTTGTAAAAAGTGCCAAGTATCATAACTTGTAAGAAGGTTAACTAAAACGCGTTTTGTCAGAAAGTGCAATTATAACTTTGTAATCCTAACATTTATATGAGATTACAAAGTTAATTATGCAGTTGGCGTATCTAGATAAGTAGACAGAAATTCCATTTTTTTAATTTGTTCTTTATTTATACACTAAACGCTACTTATATTCCAAAATTGAAGCTTCTATGTCTGCTAGATGTGCCTAATACTTTTGATGATCGGTCAGTGAGTGAGTCAGTGACAAAATTAATAAGTTTGACAAGTTATAATTCTAATAAACTTCTGTTTCAAATTGAATGAAATTTGAAATATGCCGTACTTATACAATGCTTACTTAGTAACTAAAAATGCAGGCTTCTAGTTTGACCCACAACAAGGTTATAGGGGGTTGAAAATGGCCTGAAATCCTTCGAGAAAAGGATGGTTCCGTGCTCCACTTGGCGGGGGCACTCCCGTGTCCCCAGATACATATCCCACACTGACGAGGGCTGGTTTCATTGAAACCAGACTACACAGGGGTTATAGTGTTCATGTGTAGTACACAAGCTTTCTTTTCCATGGCTCTCGTAACCCAGTGGAATTAACGACACGACTGGCAGGATTTTAATACCTATCCGACATCTTGTCAAATAAGGTGATTAGCCTGCATCGTTCTAACTTCTAACTAGCTTACTCCCACACAATAGAGAATCGAATCCGTTCGATATCAGTGGTTTTTCGTACTTTTTTTGGGGAATTACTTTGAAACTAATCAGGATAAAGAAAATTGTTAGATCGTAAGGTTTTGTACTCCCGACCTTATCAATCGAATGAGAATCAAAATAAACAAATGTCAATTTATTAGGAAGTACGCGGCATGATCGTATCTGAATCAAAATCAAATCAGTTTGGATTTTAACACCTTCATGTACTACAGCTATTAAATGTTGCTGTCTGACAAAAACAGCAATATTGACCACATTGTCTGTATATACAAGGTGTAAAATAAATTAGTGATAATAATTTAAGGCACATAGCCTCCTATGTAGAGTATACTATGAAAGTATCAGGGCTGAAAGACTTACTTTTGACTTTCATGTTTCTATGATAACTGCCTCAACATCATAAATTTGCCCATACAATAAGTAAAAATTAGTTCCTCTTTCAGCGCCGGTACTTTCACAGTAAACTCTATAAGCGGCTCCCATACACACCCTAAAGTATGATCACTTAATAATTTTATAGCCTGTAAATTTTATTTACCGTAATAAAATTTCGTTGTTTCATAAATATTTGAATATTTTTCTAACACGCTTTTATTTGCTGGTTTTTTTTGTACGTAATTATCTATGTAGCTATGTAACGGAATCTTTGAGCATAATTTTCACCAATTTCCAGATGTCTGATTGGTTTGAATTTTTGCATACGTATCGAGGACTAATGATAATTAAGCGTGATTTTCAACATTTATTTTGTTATTATATTATATACTATTATGTACTATTATATACATAGTTATAATTCACTAAATACTTGTACTTTTTTCCCACTTTATTAGTTATTTTACAATTATTTGTTAAAATACACGACCGGTTTCGACATAGTATATAACATGTATTTCCATCAAGAACCTACAGTACATTCAATAACATATTTATTCTTTGGGTTCCGTGCCTTTAGAGGCAAAAACCGGAACCCTTTTTTAATAATATTTGCACCCTTATTTATATTCTTGAGTCACGTTAACAGTACTTAATAAACGCGAATTGGGTCTATAGTACGAATAAGAAAAAACGTATCAAAACGAATTTTTACAAAGATTTTAATCAACACATTCTTAATTTAAAACGTCCGCCGGCGAACTATGGTTTCGCAACGCGAAATAAAATTCGAAATTTAAATTTGTATTATAACTTCACGCACTTTAAACACCTTTACATTTTTTTTTAATAATTATAAATCTAAAGACAGATTTTATACTTTATCACAGTTTTAAAATTAAAAACACTCACTTGTATTACTACAACGCGTGCGTACGCTACAACGGTCGCAAGAAGACTGACCATAGAGTCCATACTTTCATAGAGCACACAGACCAGTGACCACAGAACTACTTTAAATTCAAGTACGTATGTAAATTAAGTGTTTTAGAGCATCTAAATGTTGTATTCGACCAAAAATCTAATAAAAGTGACGTCATCAACCATTTTGAGCTGACAATTATTATGCATCAGATGCAGTATTGTGGAGTGGAGAATTATGTATATAATCTGACGTCGCTGCATCTATGATGTATACTGCTGGTGCATATGTAGTGCCCAAGTGTGTGCACAATGCACAAGACATCCATCTACTCTTATAGTCCAGTGTGACGGATGAACGACTGGCGAGAAATCATGGGCAGCAGGATTACTCTCGAGTCCCGACACAATCGAGAATCGAATCAGTCCGATCTCAACGGCTTTTGGTGTTTCATTTGGTGAATTACTTTGAAACTAACCGGGATAAAGAAAATCGTCGATAATAACTTTTTGACCACAACAATCGACTGAAAATCAAAAGAAACAAAACGTTATTCGGGAGTACGCGGCACGATCGAATCTGAATCGAGTCAGTTTGGAGAGTAAGGCCCCAGCAGTGCACTTCACAATACTGCATCAGCAATGCAACACCAAAATGGTTAATTGAAGCTTATAGCTAATAGTCTACAAGGTGTACAATAAATGATTTAGGGTGTGTATGTGCTTCCTATGTAGAGTTTACAGTGAAGTTACCAGCGCTAAGACTTACTTTTGACTTTCATGTTTCTATGAGAAATGACCCAACATCATAATTTTGCCCATACAATAATAAAAAAAAATACCTCGTTCAGCTTTCACAGTCACCTCAATACGGGACCCATACACACCCTAAAGTATCATCACTCATTAATTGTTTTAGTTGTAGATCATGGGAAAATATTAAAACAAAATAACAAAATATTAAACATTATAGAGTAGGTAGGTCTAGAGGTGTGTTAGGTTAGTTTAGCTATTATTTGTTTATTTTATTACTATTTGTATATATTATTATTTTAATTATGTTAATCTTATTATTTTTAATTTGTAAAATAATTCAAGTTTGTAAAATAAATAAAATATATAAGTATAATCTATATTTTTATAATGTTTATTTTAACGTTACGTCGATGTTGCGATAGTAATTCTTGAGAGCGAGTTTGAGCACAAAGATATGTATATGTCGCAGTCATCTTATTGAATCTGGTTATTTAATTGAATCACTAGGCGGTTATATAATGGCGTCAAACAGCTCGTACAGATAGCAATGTCTTGATATATTTGTTGATTAATTTACTTTAATGTTCGTTTTATTAGTACTCATTCGGAAATTTCGAAGTTTAAAACTAAAATATTAAATGGCTGTCCTAGTCTCGGATTCTAAAATTTGTTGGTAAAAACAGGATTCAATGAAAGCGCTAGTCATTCAATTAAATAGCGGATTCAATCAGATGACTGCGACATATATATAACAGAGACACGACCTAGTACTAGAAAATGGTATCACCCTAATACTGGCAATTCGACTGGCTATTTCTGTTTTCTTCAATTTCCAGGCACATTCCGGAAACCGCCATCTAGCGCCACTATTGGAATACTAATTACCAATTTCGTTTCGTATCTGCTTCTTAATTTATAAAGGAGTTAAATTTAGCTTAATGTGATGTTATGCTTAAAAAATATGCCTTATCTTTATTTTAATGTCAATATTTGTACTTAATTCAGCATATTTACATTTTATAATTAACAAACGTTAATTATAGTAGTGACATCTATTGCAATTGTTTGTATTAAAGATAGATTGTATGGGATGGTGGGCCATGGTTTGAGACATGTTTATCAATACGGGCCTAAGTAGTAACTAGACCTTAGAAGTAGAGATGATTAATTACATTACGTAATTACGTTAAACACAAGGTCACAGTTAAATCTTTATCATACGACCAGTTTAAGGAAACTCGCAGTTTCCTGTTTGTAACATCATTATAGTAACTAACATAATATTAAGTTGCTGTTGAACAAGTTTTTGTTACATTCAAATATGTATAGAAAATTTGTGTAAATATAAAAAGTATCGGTAATTAAATTATCATTAACCCCCCGGTTTTTGAAAGGCTGATCAAATCTTCGATCACCTAACATTTGAGTTAACAAGCCAATCTGAACGCTCATTGGTGAACACTCGCAACAACTTCGCTCACTCGCTACGTTCACCAATGAGCGTTCAGCAGGCTTACTCCCGACACAATCGAGAATAGAATCAGTCCGATATCAGCGGCTTTTGGTATTTTATTTGATGGATTACTTTGAAACTAACCAGAATAAACAAAATCGTTAGATCGTAACTTTTTGTGTTCCCGACCATATTTATCGACTGAAAATCAAAATAAACAAACGACAATTTATTCGGGAGTACGCGGCACGATCGTATCTGAATTAAAACCGAATCAGTTTGGAGAGTAAGGCCCCAGAACTTAAATGTTAGCTGATCGACGATACTTCAATCCAGCACTCATTGCTAACTTCGTACCGCTGCGATTCTAGCGATGTTGTGGACAGTTTTGGAACTATAATTTGAGTACTATTTGAGTTATCTAGCATTGATTTCTCTAACATAAGCTTGTCTGGAAGAAATTGCTATCTAGTAATAAGGCCGCCTTTGTGTGCTGTCTGATTTTTGTAATTTATATTTTTTGTCTCTTTCACTTGTAGCTTGTTGTGTGCACAATTATGTATATTTGTATTGTATTGTACTATCGGATAGATTTTTGATAACTTTGTATTAATAGCACGTCCGAGATCAATTTAACCCAAACGTAAACAAAGCGTCTATGACAAAACCATAGATTAGTCACTGATGCCAATTGGCCGATATTAACGCAATGATTATTGTTGGCTACATGAATCCATAGACTATAGACTATATTCTACAGTTGGCAATGTCAAAATAGCGTATTTTTACTGTGAAGGTTTTCATTTGATCTTTAAATATGTTAATTATTGTTTAATTGTTATAAAATATATTGGATAATGAAGTATGATCCTTTAATATACCTGTGAAAGTGTTGATAAGTGTGCACAAAAGTGAATATGTGAAAATTTCTATATTTTCGGTTTGTTTACCTTCAGGTTAAATTAATCTCGGACGTACCTACTATAGTGTATACAGTCTGACGTAAACGCCGTCTGGGTCCTTGAAATGCTTTCACACACCTGCCCGAGGGTCAGGGTTGAGTAATTCACCTAAATGTCAATTATTACTGTTAACCGATCGATGTTTTTAACCGACTTCCAAAAAAATGGAGGAGTTATGTATGTACACCGATTACTCTGAGGTTAATGGTCCGATTTTGCGGGGTTATTTTTTTATTCGACGCAGAATAGCTAACATTAAGGCCCATCGAAAACATAACTTGTAAAAAGTGCCAATTCGCTACTACCGTGTTTATACAATGCTTATTTAGTTACTAAAAATGCAGGCTTCTAATTTAACCCACAACAAAGTTATAGGGGGTTGAAAAGTGGTTCGGCCGTGTTTAACTTGGCGGGGCTATGCGCTGTAGTTTTTAAGCTATTGCATAGCTTCTATCGCGGGCCTGGAGCGTGGGGACCGAATCCAGAAATTCCGTAACGAAAAAAACCTAACACCCCCTAAACTCTCACTTGGCCCTTTGGGTGGTGGGGTTCGAATCTTCGAATAATAACTCAAACTCGTTACCAATAACTAATAAGTATATTTCCGAACATAGTCCCACACAGCAATAATAATCCTTCACAATACTTATAGATTTCACTAATTTTTCTATAGCGCGATGTAGAAAACTGCAGAAAAGTAACAACGCCATCTAGGTTCAACATTGTGAACTAAAAGTTACATATTAAGTTTATTGAACCATATAAAATAAAAAATACTATACAATAGCTTTACCGCGGCAGTCCCCGAGTGCCACACGTCTTTTTATTTTATGAACATATTTTATCAAAATTTTAACGAATCAACTTTTATCGGAAATTTTTTGTCTCGATGATTTATGTAAGTACATGTAGTTCCAGTGGATTAAAAAAAAAACAGGCCGAACTGAGAGCCTCCTTCCTTTTTTGGAAGTCGGTTAAAAATTTAAAGTGACATACGAATTCTCGTCTCACGCAGCGAAGCTTATGTCAAAACTCAACCCCCATTTTGTTTTCGAAATTCGCAAATGATAATTGCGATGCCATCTTGAATCAGCAGGCTTACTTCCGACACAATCCAGAATCGAATAAGTTCGATCTCAACGGCTTTTGGTATTTTATTTGGTGGATTACTTTGAAACTAACCAGAATAAAGAAAATCGTTGGATCGCAACTTTTTGTACTCCCGACCATATCAATCGAGTGAGAATCAAAATAAACAAACGTCATTTTATTAGGAGGTACATGTAGGAGGTACATGGCACGATCGAATCTGAATCAAAATCCAATGAGTTTGGCTAGTAAGGACCATATTTTTAAATGATATGGTGGCAATGAACATGATAAATTAAAATTTAAACTTGAGTTGCAAATAAATTATATTTAATATCAATTTTAGTAAGTAAATTTAAAGTAAGTAGGTATAAACTATAAAGTACAATGTATTACGAGTAATTCAAGTTCAAAACAACAAAACGTCGATTGCTCACGATCTAAAAATAGAAATAAGTTTTGCTCATCACTTAGTGGTGTAATTAGTGATGCACTCATCTGAGGCCAATTTAGGGGACTCTCATGTGAGACGGGATAAAAGTGAAACATTCAATATTTTAATACTTCATCTAAGGTAAGTGATACAAATAAGGCCTATAATCCAATAAGGCCTGTAGTGGGAAAAAGTCTTTTAAAATATATTTACATCAAAAATACTTCACACTTACATAAACAAGAGCTCCACGATTCTGAAAACAATCCCCGAAAGGCCCGGTCGCGATCACAACGACGGTAAAGGCCAATTGTCTGTCGAGTATGGGTGTTTTCATTGCGCGCTATTAATTTGTCGTCATTTATATCGAATATCAATACGATATTCTTTAAAGTTTTGTTTCAAGTAACGTATGCGGATTACAATATAACTCATCAAAAAGGTAACTATGACTTCAAATTGTAATTTTCAAAATATGCGAATTAAGTACTGCTTTTAATATTTATGAAGTGCAATGTACTAAATAAGGCCTACTTTTTTAATAGGCCATATTTCTGACCCTAGGCCTTATTAGGAATTTAATCAATTTTAACTTTATTATGTTTGTTTACAGATTGATCATCTTAATCATTTTTAAATGATGACCACCGAAACATTTAAGAATTTATTCTTCTTCAGAAACAGAGTGTGACATCGCAAATGTAAATCCCAACAACGTTACTTAACCTAAGTCTGATGGCGAAGACACTGAAGATGAAGAACCTCTGGCTAAAATTGCAGAAGACTGATTTCCAAAAATGTATGCCTACTCCTGACTACGGTGTTGTTAAGGACCGTCCACGTAGGAAAGCTTTAAATTAAAAAGGTCAACGAGTTACCAAAGGCTTGACAAAAAGTGATGTAGACGTGTTTGTGTTTCCTAATTGTCAGGGAAATTGATTACCTGTACTAGTACTTATTATCAGTAAAACATGGTAAGACTGATTAATGTTCTTAAGCAAATTATGGTACTTAATACGTTCCAAGGCCTCATTTAGTTACCTTGCTTAATTAAGGCCTATCGAAATATATTTTAATTTTCAATATTTAACATTTTTTTTGGAAGATATGTTAATTTGCTATATTTTTTTTGTATGGATACGTTTTTTTTAACATTATTCTTTATTTGTTGTTGATATGCGACTTCAAGACTGACTTGCAATTCAAGCCAAATATTTAGTAAAATAACTTGGGATGTTGCTCAAAGATCTCATGGAAATACTTGTTATAGGCCTCAGAAATAAATATTTTATGTAGTTAATAGGTACTCTAATAACAATATTTCTATAATAAAAATATGATGTAAGTATAAAGGCCTTGTTAAATCACTATGTTTTTAAAAGGCTAAGGTTCCAGATTTACCTCTTTTTAAGTGATTTTTAATTTAAGATTATAATATGTTTTCTTAAATAATAAAAATTTATGAACCGAAGAATAATGTCTTGCTTTTATTTCTCACTATATTCGAATAATTTATCAGGATATGAGTGTTTGAAATTAGGTAGGCCTTATTTGTATCACTTACCTTATTATAGATACTGTTTTATCTATTTACTAGCTGTGCTCGCGACTTTGTTCGCGTGGTTTTTGAGCGACTTAAACCGTTTATGCAGATAACGAAAGTCTCCCCGTTTTTGCAACATTTCTCTCTGACGCTTCGCTCCTATTGGTCGCAGCGTAATGTTATATAGCCTAAAGCCTTCCTCTATAAATGGACTATACAACAAAAAAATATTTTTTTAAATCGGACCAGTAGTTCCTGAGATTAGCGCGTTTAAACAAACAAACTCTTCCGCTTCATAATATTAGTATATATTTCCCTATATGAATCTTTAAATGCTGTTATTGAGCTTTTACAATGGAAAAAAGAAAAATTATCTCTTATTAGGCATCTTCGCCTTATAGCGTACAAAATATAAAGAGTTTTATAAAAGCTACGCTACACGCTTGTGTCATTTGATTCAACATAACCAGTTCATATAAAAACCTTGAAGTAAAAACGAGTGTAGATATGACACAATTCCAGCGTCATATTTTCTCTTTGCGACTTTTACGAGCGGCGACTTTTAAAAATAAACTGCAATCGGCATACAGCAGTTATAGAAAGGGTTTGAGACAATTAAACCCGGTTTCTCAAACGCTATTCAAATGTATCAACTTGAAATATTGGTGGATGTCCCAGGCCAATCGCGCTATTGTACAACGTTTCATTTGAGGTTCAACTTAGTTTCGTTTGTGTTTCAGCTGCGTTTCGTTTCCAATCCAGCTAAACATTTTTGGTCCTTTACACAATTTAGATTCAAAAACTTAACTTATATACGATCACTTTGTTCCAAACGTTCGAGCTGCGTGCGAGTTAAACTAGCTCCGTATGAACTTTTTGTTTGACAGCGTTTGAGTTTCAACTACGGTCCAGCTTCGTCTCACCTAGCTGTCAAAAGGATAGCGCGATACCGAATACGTCATAAAGTCGAGTACCGTTCACGTTTCGGTTGCGTTTCAGCTAAAGTTTTTTAGCGTGATTTTTTATATTACATCACGCTTGCATTTGCAAATTCTACAGATAAGGTTAATTCACCAAAGACACCGATTAGTTGACATACGATTTGAATCAACCTTATTTGGGGAATTTTAATTAATTTTGCAAGTGCGAGCGTGATGGAATTATAAAATATCTGTCCCTTTCTTTCTCTCGGATAATGTTCCACCGATCAGCGTTCAATATGGGTTGTTAATTTGAATGACATGTTAGTTGATCATACATTTGAATAGCGTTCGGGTAACCGGAGTTTAGAGTCTACAAACATCGATTAATACTCAACGCATTGTCTAGTGTCCTACACAATTATTTTTGAACAAACGGCGCATCACTTTCTATGGGAGTGTGATCTCTGGCGAGATGAAAGAACTACAATGCTTAACAGCCTAATTTGTAAATCTGGAGTCGTATATTACGGTGACCTCGTGGACAGCGCTAGGAATTTCCGTGCTTTCAAGCGTTTCTGCCACAATTATTATTGGAAACATTTATCAACATCATAATAAACCTCCAATAATAGCATAAACTCATATATAGATTACAATGACATAATAATATAATAATATATATTCCCGTGGTGCTTTCCCTTAATGTTTGGCCTTGTGTCATTACAATTTTGTACTGTCTCCCACTTTGGGGAGGGAAACTGGAATACTTCCTACTCCTCCTTTTTTTTCTTCTGATTAATTTCGTTGTGGATCCCAAGACAGATTTAGCTTGTCCCTCGGGCACCCCTGAGATCATATGAAAGGGTTTGTCGTGGTTGGTTACCGCTGTCGATCCTGGCTCACAGGAGTTGCAGTGGTGGGAATGTGAGGTGGGCCAATGCCCGTTAAAAAAAAATAACCGGGGGATAGAGTCTACAAACATCGATGAATATTGAATACGCATTGTCCTACAGTCTACAGAACTATTCACTCGTTATATTCGCGACTCTGCCTGCTTATGACAGTATTCCACGGGACCATTGTAGTTTTCGGGATAAAAAGTAGCCTACATATCCATCAAATTTTATCAAAATTAGTCAAGTCTTTAAGCGTGATGAAGTAACAATATACCTTTTGCCTTATATTATTAGTCCCGATTTTACCAACGCATGTTAGGAACCAGGTGTCAACGACTTGTTGAATTACCATGCCTTCTCGTTCATTGACAGGACTTACGAGAGGAACAACATGATATTTAACGAAGGATTAACTTTAACTTGGTGAAACACGCCCTGAGTGTACTAAAAATAGTTTAAATGTTAATTGTGAAAATTGCGAATGTAGTGTTTTGTCAAAACACTATTTATTGCTACATATCATCTTCATCCATTTATCGTCAATTGTACCAGCATAGCATAAAAATAAAAGCAATAAAATCTATTGTTTTAGCATGAATCATTCTGTCTAAAAATATAGACCTTCATGTTTTATGATCTATAGTATAGTGTGGTGGTCATGCTAATTGCAAGGTTACTAGACTATAGACAGAGAGATGGCTGTTAATCCAAGACTGTAGTTAATGTTGTGTGAATTTTGTTTTAGGTGTGATATGATCAGATAATTATTTTATCTACACTAATATTATAAAGAGGAAAGATATGTATTTTTGTATGTAACGACTAAACTCTAAAAGTACTGGACTAACCGATTCATTAGAAAGCTACATTATCACTGAGTAACATAGGCTACATAAAAATCAATTGCTGTTCGTTAGTCTCGCTAAAACTCGAGATCAGCTGAACAGATTCGGCTATTTTTGGTCTTGAAATACTAGTGGAAGTCCTAGGAAGGTTTACACGGTTTCCATGCTCAACGAAGTGGGCACGGGTCAGCTATTGTACAATAAACCGGTTTTTTCATTCTTGATACATTGTACGTTTGGGTATATCTATCTTCTATCTATTATTATTCTTTATTTTATTCTTCTCTTATCTTATATATATAAAAATAAATCGCTGTTCGTTAGTCTCGCTAAAACTCGAGAACGGCTGAACCGATTTGGTTATTTTTGGTTTTGAAATATTCGTGAAAGTCCAGGGAATGTTTAAACGGTTTTTTTATGCTCAACGAAGTGGGCACGGGTCAGCTAGTATCTTCTCTTATATATAAAAAAAAATCGCTGTTCGTTAGTCTCGCTAAAATTTGAGAACGGCTGAACCGATTTGGCTATTTTTGGTCTTGAAATATTTCGTGGAAGTCCAGGAAATGTTTACACGGTTTCCATGCTCAACGACGTGGGCACGGGTCAGTTAGTATATTATATTTATAAATTAATTGCTATTCGTTAATCTCGCTAAAACTCGAGAACGGCTGAACGGATTCGGCTATTTTTAGTCTTGAAATGTTCGTGGAAGTCCAGGGAAGGTTAAAACGGTTTCTATGCTATGAGGTTTGACATAATCGCTTAATGACAAGCGAATTCGTACTTAGCGAAGTTTATGTCAAATCCCACACATTTTTTTGACGACCTCCGTAGCGCAGTGGTTGAGCGCGTTGGTGCTCGAACGAAACGTCGCGGGTTCGAATCCCGCCGAGGGAACAAATAGTTTTCAATGTTCCTGGGTCATGGATGTGTATTAAATTTGTGTATAATATAATAAAAATCTTAAACATGTGTATAGTATAAAAGTATTAAATAGGTATATATATATTACCTTAACACAAGTTATTGATGAAGGATACCAGATTGACGTGGTGTGAAGCGTCCATAGATATTATTATTATTATTATTATTTTGATTTCGAACTTCGTAACTGATAATTGGCATAGCATCTTGAATGAAGGGCGAGTGTTACCCATGCTAATGGGTTTTAAGGGCACACTGTTTAGTGAAAATTAGTAGTGGCATTACTAATTTTGAACGTACTAATTAGTTAACATCGTTAGTTTAGGACAAACAAAACTCCGTTCAGTGTGCTGAGTGCGAGTTTTTTCACTACTCATCGTGAAGAAGTTAACTAAAGTTTGTATGGCTTGAAATTAGTTATTATTGTTAGCCACTAGGGTCACGATTTCGATGTCATACACTTTGTATTTTAATTCTTCACGGCGATCAATGACAAAAACTATCACTCAGCCCATAAACAAGGTGAACAATAACTGGGATTAGCAGGAACAAATGAAAATTGTGTTCTTTTTTAGAAACACGATTAAAAAGTTGAAATGTCAAAATTGACGTTTTACTTTTACAATCGTGTTTCTTAAAAGTTCGAACGTCAAAATGACATGTCTATGTTCATATGGTCCATTAAAAAAATATAAGAAGAAGAAGGCCACCAAATTTACGTGTCATCGGGTCAAGTAGTCAAAGTAAATAATAAATATTAAAGGTTTAACATACTAATCACATATTGTGTTGTACGCTGGCCTCTAACTTAATCATTTGTGCCATTGTCGTATGAACATAATAGAATACTATAATAGTACATGTATTTTCTCACGTATTAACTATTAACTATACGGTCTAATCAGACCTAATACTTTGGGGAAGCTTGTGACCAGCTGGCTTACTCCCAACACGATCGTGAATCGAATCAGTTCGATCTCAACGGCTTTTAGTATTTTACTAGCTGATCCGTGCCCACTTTGTTGAGCTTACAAACCGTTTAAACCTTCCCTGAACTTTCACGAATATTTCAATACGAAAAATAGCCGAATCGATTCAGCTATTCTCGAGTTTTAGCGAGACTAACGAACAGCAATTCATTTTTATATCTATGAAGAAGAGAATATTTGGTGGATTGCATTGAAACTAACCAGGGGACTTACTCTCCAATCTGATTTGATTTTGATTCAGATACGATCATGCCGCGTACCTACTCCCAAATAAATTGACATTTGTTTATTTTGATTCTCAATCGATTGATATGGTCGGGAGTACAAAAAGTTACGATCTAACAATTTTCTTTATCCTGATTAGTTTCAAAGTAATTCACCAAATAAAGTACGAAAAACTACTGATATCGAACGGATTCGGCTCTCGATTGGGTCGGGAGTAGGCCCGCAGGATAAAGAAAATCGTTAGATCGTAACATTTTGTACTTTGTGCAAAAAGCAAAAAAAAAATTTTTATTTTTTAAAAAACATATACACATTTTAGAATGAAAAGGTAGTAGATATAATCATTTCCTAAAGTTATAGTGACTGTTATAAATAACGGGTGTAAAAGTAAAATTTTTCTCTAGTTATTAGCTAGACGATTAGATTTGCTACATCGTCTAGCTAATAACTAGATTCTAGCACATAGGCTATTATCAACTAGCCTTGAAAAGAACAAGCTAGAACTAGCCTGACGACAGAGCGATATGTAATTTCTGTTAATTAAATGAATAATAAACTCCTGTTTATTAATTATTATTAGATAACTTTATTAAATGCGATTGAAAAAAAAGTACAATTAGTATAGTACGTCCGAGATAAAATTAACCTAAACGTAAACAAAGCCGTCTATGACACAACCAAAGACTAGTCAGTGATGCCAATTGGCCAATGATTATTGTTGGCTAAATGAATCCATAGACTATATATAGACTATAATATTCTACAGTCGGCAGTGTCAAAATAGCGTATTTTTAAAGAGAAAATTTTTCATTTGATGTTTAAATAAGTTAATTGTAGCTGTCAACCGTTCCTGCTAAAAATACGCCATTTTGACACTGTCGTCCGTAGAATATAGTATATAGTCTATGAATTATAGTCGCAAACAATAATCATTGTATTGTATTCGCATCACTGACTAGTCTATGGTTGTGTCATAGACGAGTTTGTTTACGTTTGGGTTTAAATTAAACGGGACGTACTTTGTATAAGAATTTCAACTCTTTTTTTTCATAATCCCGCCCCAGTTAACGACCTTCAGACGATGTTGTCACGGTGACGTCACTACATAAGGTACGGCTTGTAATGGCCATTCAAGTTAGGGTTCCTTATCTCTATCAAAAACCTCTAGTAATTCCTGTATAATACCGCGGTCAGTCGATACGCATACGAGAGTAGAGCGAGAGCATTGCGTACATACTATGCAATATAAATTTCTTTGTTCCACCGCCACCGAAATTGGTCTGGGAGCTATATTATATAAACGGACAACGGTATCCCACCAAAAACATTTTCATGTAAAAATATTATAAGACGAGCCTACATAGCTTAACCTCTGAAAAAGTTATCAGATATCGTATAAAGCCAAGCTCTACACTACACCTTAAACAAAATCTATCAAAAAGTGGTCAGATCTCATGTAGAACCAAAATTCATGATCTATGCGCCCTTACTTCACCAGGCTTAACTTCACTTACGCTACATTGCAGTCAATACGTGATACTTGGCCGTTCTATTTTACACACGATTAATGAATCCCTATGAAATCTTTGTAACGGTAGCAAAACGGTCGACGAGCGAAATGTCATTTAGCGAACCTTATGTCAAATCCCATACATTTTGTTATCGAACTTCGTAAGCGATAAATAACGATGGCATCTTGAATCAGGGCTAGACTGTTGAAAACTTTGAAGACTTTAAGGTTAATTGTTCAATCGTCAAAAAACTTTTATTCCTCAATCAATATTGTGACTTTGAGAGTTTGCCTGGGGGCCTACTCAAGATGCCATCGCTAATTATCGCTTACAAAGTTCGATAACAAAATGTATGGGATTTGACATAAGGTACGCTAAATGACATACCAAATCGCGATCATTTAGAGTACCTTATGTCAAATCCCATACATTTTGTTATCGAACTTTGTAAGCGATAATTAGCGATGGCATCTTGAGTAGGCCCCCTGAGGAACACTTGTGGCTGACAGATTTTGTATGAAACAAATGTCAAATTCATGTTTATTTGACAGATATAAGTAATCTGACAATTGAAAAATCATCTAAGTCAGAAGATTCCCACTCTGACATTGGCAAATCATTAAGGATCCATTATAGAAAAGGAGAAGAAGAAATCAGAAGATTACATATTTTGCCGCAATAAAAAACCAATTTAAAAATAAAAATTTTAAAAATCATTAAAAAAATTATTAAAAATATTTTAATTAATTTTTTTTTTTTACAACAAACACGACTTTTTGCCACAATTTACGGAACCCTCTGCGAATTCGACTCGCACGTGGTCGTATTATTAGCAAAAATGGCTGTTATTATGTATTGTAAATTAGACTTAATGACTTTAGCCTTAAAACTGGTAATTCGATGTATTAAATAAAAGGGTACGGTTAGCAAAAACAATGGATTTATTACTTTTTAACCATCGACGAAAACAGAGGGCTCTGGTAAGTTTCAAATGTCTGTGGCAACGTAACTCCTGAATTAAAAATATTTTTCTTCCTTTTAAAAAAAATATGGCCACTACAGGCACTTCCTAAGGTAATACAATATGTTATATGTAATTTAGGTACATAATTGTAGACATGAATGGATAAAGGTTAAGTAGCAAAATTATGATTTCGAGAAAATTTTGTTCATACTGTCACTTAAACATTTTAGAATTTTAGTACAATTATAACCTAAATGTAGGTACTACGTTACTAGTGACAGTTTAACTTTAAACCCAATTTATTGGGTTTTATTTGGTGGATTACTTTGAAACTGACCAGGATAAAAAAATCGTTAGATCGTTTTTGCACTCCCGACCATATCAATCGATTGATAATCAAAATAAACGAACGTCAATCTATTGGGAAGTACGCGGCACGATCAAATCTGAATCGAATCAGTTTGGAGAGTAAGGGCCCAGGGGGCCTACTCGAGATGCCATCGCTAACTATCGCTTACAAAGTTCGATAACAAAATGTATGGGATTTGACATAAGCTACGCTAAATGATCGCGATTTGGTTTGTCATTTAGCGTACCTTATGTCAAATCCCATACATTTTGCTATCGAACTTTGTAAGCGATAATTAGCAATGGCATCTCGAGTAAGCCCCCTGGTAGTGGACGTCTCATCCTACTTGATAACAGGTATGATAGGAAGCTCCGTAACCGTAACCGAAACTATCGGATATCCGACATAAAAATTATCCGTAACCGTAACCGAATCCAAAATGAAAATTTTGCTACTGTAAAAAGGAAACCAAAATATAATATTCGTAACCGAAATTATCCGAAACCAACGGATAATGCAAAATAATTTAATATACATATCCGTATCCAAAATTTCATATCCATTTCATCCCTGCTTGATAATGATGATGATCAGTGACGGCATCACCCCGTCGACAAAAGTCGGCCAATTCATTACTGATTCACTTTTATTTGGCATACCAGAGGTCAGGAAAATTAACTTCAATTCATTTCGAAGTTTAGCACCTATAACAACCTTGTGTACATTCATAGTGTTGGCACGGCAGGAACTATCGGCTGCTACGAATTCGTAACGTTATCGAAAGATATGTGAAAACTGAAGACATGAATGGATGAAGGTGATATGTAGCAAAATTATGATTTCAAGAAAATTTTTACCAAACTGTCACTTAAAACATTTTAGAAAGCGTCGTAAAGTATTAAATACATTAATCTAAATATCCATCTCAAGAATCAATGTAGGTACCTACTTAGTATGTTACTACACATCCTAAAATGTTTAAGTGACTGTTTAAACTAAATTTTCTGGGTAATTTTATTTGTGACATATCACCTTCATCTATTCATGTCTTCAATTGTGACAGGCATAAAAATCGATTTCTAGTTCATATCTACTTATCGTGAAAAATTCTACAATTTGTATGGAAACGAAACATCACTCCTAGTGGCAAATGGTAGCTAATTCCACATAACACAGCACGCCAATACGTTGCCGTTAATGGTTCGTGCTAGGCCCAAATGTTCCGCGCGATTCACGCATTTACATAACAACTCTTACTAGCTATAAATCATTAGAATACATTAAGAATATTAGCAAGTAATGTACATAAAACAAATGTGGGTACTTTACTCAGTATATTAATGTACATAAACCAAATGTGGGTACTTTACTCAGTATATTAATGTACATAAAACAAATGTGGGTACTTTACTCAGTATATTAATGTACATAAACCAAATGTGGGTACTTTACTCAGTATATTAATGTACATAAACCAAATGTGGGTACTTTACTCAGTATATTAATGTACATAAAACAAATGTGGGTACTTTACTCAGTATATTAATGTACATAAACCAAATGTGGGTACTTTACTCAGTATATTAATGTACATAAACCAAATGTGGGTACTTTACTCAGTATATTAATGTACATAAACCAAATGTGGGTACTTTACTCAGTATATTAATGTACATAAACCAAATGTGGGTACTTTACTCAGTATATTACTCGTATTAGAGGCCTTACTCTCCAAACTGGTTCGATTTTGATTCGATCGTGCCGCGTACTCCCGAATAGATTGACGTTTGTTTATTTTGATTCTCAGTCGATTGATATGGTCGGGAGAACAAAAAGTTGCGATCTAACAATTTTCTTTATCGTTAGTATCGAGCAACATAATATACCAAAAGCCGTTGAGATCGAACAGATTAAATTCTCGATTGTGTCGGGAATAAGCCTGCTGGTCATTTAATCCCCTTCGGTTCAATTCCCGCGTTGGAAACACGAAAAATTCGGTTGTCGGAAACACTATCGCGATTATCTTTTGATTGCTCACTAACTTTTGTTGATTAAGTGAAGTATGATTATTACAAAGGAATAATTCTTTCGTACACATTTTTTTAGTAACGTTTATGCAGAGGACGCAACGGAAGTCCCCATATGTGAATAATTTTCCCCGTTTTTGCAACATTACTCACTGACGCTTCGCTCCTATTGGTCGCAGCGTAATGTTATATATCCTAAAGCCTTCCTCTATATGTGGAATTGTGGACTATCTAACAAAAAAATTTTTTTTTTCAAATCGGACCAGTAGTTCCTGAGATAAGCGCGATTTAAACAAACAAACTCTTCCGCTTTATAATATTAGTATAGTATAGATATAAAAATAAATTGCTGTTCGTTAGTCTCGCTAAAATTCGAGAACGGTTGTTTTTGGTTTTGAAATATTCGTGCAAGTCCCGGGAAGATTCAAACGGTTTCTATGCTCAACGAAATGGGCACGGGTCAGCTAGTTATTTATAAAGATAGATTATTATCATAGTAGGTATCTTAATGTTGGAACATTAATTCAAAAAGGTTGTGAGCCATATCCATTTATGGAAGGTGGCCAATATTAATGGCGACGAGCTGGCGTCCCCTTTGTAATTGGGTCGTGACACTTAACATAGGGGAGCCATAGCACATAGCACGCGACACGAACAATTGAGATTGGATGTGCTTTTTACCAGGAGCACGATTCTCGGGCAGTGGAAAAAGGTTTGAATATTAGTATATCCCGCTCGCACGCGCGCTAAATCTCATTTGCATGAGCGGGACAGACCGATAGTAAAAACTAAGTTCGAGGCCTGAGAATCGCCGCACAGGGATGTTAGGGACCTCCGTAACCGAAACTATCGGATATCCGATATTTATAAATAATCCATAACCGTAACCGAAATTAAAGTTTTGCTTTTTGACCGAAATTATCCGAAACAAACGAATCATCCGAAATAATTTATTAACCATATCTAGTATAATCATTTTGAACCTCGAAGTTTAAGTGAGCGAACTGAAAGTTTTTTTAAATTCATATTGTAACAATGAAAATGAAAAATCTTTTATTTCCAAATAGGTTAGCAACTAACACTTTCAGAATTGTCCTACGTGATGACCTACCACCGGTTCGGGGACTAACCCGGCGAGAAGAACCGGTGTAAGAAACTCGCTCGGGGCCACCTTTTAGCAAAAAGATGGGAAAATTGTTCTTTTAAAAAATATATATATTATAACAATGTTATAACTGAACATAAATTACAATTTACAAAAGTATACTTTATAAAATAGAAGTAGCCTCGAAAGTGGCCACCTTATTCCCAGGGTGTGCTATCATTAACAAAATCATTAATCTTATAATAAGCTTTAGCACACAAACGTTCTTTAACTACTTTTTTAAATTTATTGATGGAAAAATTTTGAACGTTTTCTCGGATCTTATTGTATAGGCGTATACATTGACCTTTAAAAGATTTGCTTACTTTGCTAAGTCTGATCATAGGTACATTAAGTAAGAAATCTCATTTCAAAGAAAACGATTGTGCGTTCTTTTTGCTGACTGTAAAAAAAAAATTGTTTCTGTAATTTATTATTCAAAGCGTGAGTGACAGTATACCTATACTTGCCGTAATTTCATACGTACACGCACATATTTTTACTGATTTAACTATTTTCTACAACAATAAGATAAAATTACGAGCAGCACCGCGCTGCGCAAAGCAGCTAGCAATTATACTTCTGCAACGTCTTTATATACATAAGGGTCATATTTGAATCGCTCTTCTTAAAAGCGGGCCCCGCGTCGTGTCTGTTTGTGTGGTGTACTAAACGTTCGAAGACAATTGAAGCTAAATATTAAGAAACTATTAAAGCAACATTACTTATTATTAGTATGCAGAACGAACACACAATTCCTTTACCGAACAGAAAGCGATAAAAGTACTGTTAAACTCGTACCTAGTTAATTATTATTTCCACCGCAAAAGTTAACCAATGATTCTTATCTTTCAAACCATAATGTCGTAAAATATTTGTGGTTACTTTTTATTTCCTATTCTCACGCGAACAAGCCGTCTATTATATTTATTTGGCTAACAATAAGGTTTTCCTGTGTGCAGCAAACATTTAAAGTGAAGAATATTATGATAAAAGTAAATAAACCCAAAAGTCAAAACAACAAAATTATTTTCAACAAAAAATAATACAAAATTCAATTATTATCCAAGAGAAATTCTATTTTTCACTAATAGACCGTGTTCATAATTTTGTTTTTTTTTTAATAAACACAATTACATTTATCAATGATGCATATGCATACAGCCTTTACGTTTTTCTTTTACGATCCTCAAAATAAATACCAAAAAACATGAAACACTTAACATAATTTATGCTTATTGCTTACCGAATATAAAACAGTCGTTACTTTATCTCAAACCACACCACAAAGTCCAAGGTTGTTATGTATAATTAATGTTTTCAAGCGAAAACACAATAATAACACTGACAATGTTTTAAAATCGATAGAACGCGCGAAAAACGTCTCTCCCCTGCCGATGTAAACGCTGCACTGACATTTCAACATTTGACAGTTATTCTGGTCTACACAGTTGCCTACTCATAACTTAATTTTATACTTAATTTTGTGTTCTTCTATTCTTGCAAGTTCCTTGCTGTATTATTCTGAATAATTCCTATTAATGACAAAAATAGCATAAATTTCAAATACATACATTCATATTCTTGGTAAGTAGGTACATTAATAATATTATGAACGAGCATAAAAATTACTTACCATACATACCTACCTAATATTGTATTTTTATAAAAACCGGCTTCAATTTCACTCTCGACTTACCATTTAAATAAAAATATATTAACTCCTTGTATGACTGATTAGATTGTAAATACTTATCACTTACTATTTCTTGAAATTCTCGTCTTCAGGCACGCAGAACTTGAAGCGTGTAAGAATTTGTGATTTCCTTCACACTTCTCTAAGTAAGAGATTTACTTACTTGCATTTTTCAAATGATTTGTCTTATTGTAGTTTGTGCATTTCCGTATATTTTATGGACGGTTTAATGTAATTAAGAGATCTGCAGGAGATTTTTATAATATCTATGATAATAAAAAATCTACAAAATACAGAAAAAAAATGTAATAATATATTTACCAAATTATTTTAATGTACAACGTATATAAATAGGTACTAATAAATTCAAACCTTAGATGATATCATAGATTAGAGTAATATAATATATATTAATATTACATATTTAATATAATCGTAAATCTAAGATTCAAACATAATTTAAAACTACCAAAACAGTAGAAAGAGTACCAAAAAATACCAAAAAGCACACGGTAATGATGTTCATTTTCAATATGGCGTTCTGAGTTTGCGCAATACAGACATTGCGTCTTAACACTACAAAGTGTGATTGAATAAAAAACTAAAGCCTTACTAATGTCGGATAGTCACGATCTAAAAGGTCAACGACATTTAAAATTGGGGTCTGGCGTCATTTGCCTATTTTTTACGCACAAATTAGTTTTGGAAGTTCTTTGAATGTTCAGTTTTGATTAATGACTACAAGAAAAGCATAAAGTATCGAGAAAAGCGACCATGAAACTGCAGTAATATGTTGCGGGATCTGAAATCATTAAACATCAGAAGTGCTGAGTACCATTTAATTTTACTTGTGGATAGCATTATTAAGAAACGCGTAGTGATTTAGTGAATAAAAGTATATAGGATTTTTTATGTTACATAATATGCTAGTGCTTATGAAAATAGCCAAAAAACAGACTGATCACTTGATTGTAAACGGTTATAGACGGACATGATATAACCCGGCCATTTATATCGGTGACATTAAAGTATTTAATTACTAATGAAGCGAAGATTCGAAGTTTAATATTGCAGTTTTATTTCGGTCTGGGAGCACGGTTGTGCCCCGCCAAGACGAGCCGAGCGAAGCGTAAGCGTAACCTACCTTTTCTCGAAACATTTCGTCGTTTTTTTGAACTCTCAAAAAGAAAAGCAAAGTTGCTTTGGATGATGCTAAATAGTTGAAAATTTCAAGATAATGACACCAGTAAATACATGAAACATACAAAGTTTGAATGTCGTAGCAGCTACTTAAGATTTTATCAATGTCGAAAAACCCCCGATTTCGTCACTGACTCATCTATAGATCATCAAAATTCTTGTGGTACTTCCTGAAATCCTAGAAAGCTGAAAATTTGCATGTTATAACAGCTAACACTACAAAAAGAACAAAAAAAATTATAAAAGCCGCCATTTTGAATCCAATACGGTGGACGGTAGAAAATGGAGACTTATCGTTTTCGTAACAACCCCTACAATATAGGTATCAAATGATGACAGAGCTTGAGAAGATAAATACAATTTGTACAAGATTTATCGTTTCACAGGTACTTCCACAATATAGGTATCAAATAGGGCACAGAACGTGAAATCCCGGGATTTCGCGATTCTCTGGTAGTAGTCAAGGAATCGGTTTTCAATGGAAAAGAACCGGGATATTCGGCATTTTCGGAAATTAACCAATCATCTATATCTCAACATTTATTTGTATTTAATCTTAGCTGTTAATGGCAATATCGTTTTTATACACAACTTATGCCCGCGGCTTGGCATGTATTACGTTTTTGGCTCGATATACATGCACGTTTGTTTATGGCAAAAACTTTACTAAATAATTGACACATGTAGGTAATTTTATAGTAATATTACCGCCCATCACGTTGCGTTGCGCGTTGGAACTTGGAGCTAAACCGATTGAATAAAATTTGTAGGACTGACGGGTAAAATTTAAGCTCCAAGTTCCGTCTGACCGATAATTTATAGGACTGATAATCGGTCAACTTTATCTGATCGATTTTTGTCCTACATATCAGGATCAGGTCCGGTCCGGATTATTCTGCCCGATTATCGGTTCTAAAAATTGTCGGTCATGACTAATTAATCGGTCCTACAAACGGTCGAAATTCATAGGTACAAAAATAGTCATGGTAGAGCCGTGGTCGTACTCGCTATTGGCATTAAACTTTAAATTTCTTTTTTTTTCTACCGTATTTCGGTGTGAACCGTGAACTGATGCTAGATTTTATTCAATCATGGTTTTATTCGTGAAAATCCCACCAAAAACATTTTCATGTTGCCAAGACGAGTCTACATAGCCTTACCCTGTGAAAAAGTTGTGAGATCTATGCGCCCTTACTTTACCAGGCCTAGCTTCAGACACTCTACATTTCACTCAAAACGTGATACTTGGCCGTTTTGCTACCATTACGAAGATTTCCAAAGAAAAAACACATCTTGTAGTATTTAATCCCATACTCTTCATCAAGAGTATGGTTTAATAAAAAGTTTTGTTAAGCGAATAGAGGTACAACTAAATTAAAACTTGACTGGCCTATTAACCTTTTTTCTGATAAAAGCGTAATGATGGCAAGTTGTAACTACGACCGGTAGTGTTATTATTTTTGATGCGTATCGCCTGCACAAGGAACTCTTATCTAGCTTGGTTACGCTTAAAAATGTGATAACGACATGTTACACATTATACTTTTTAATATTAAACTGTTTGCAGTAAATAATTTGATAAAAAAGTATATAGGAAATGTCAGTGTCAAGTGTCAAATACGACAAATTTTTAGATCCAGCTGTCAATAGCATGCGCGAATTTTGGCGGTTTTGAAAATTCGTTACTGCGTTTATTTTTTATTTCGTAAACTTTATTTAAACTATAATAAAATGGCCGAAAAACTGGAGGATTTGAATCTCCCGATGACAGTAGTGACGAGAATTGTGAAAGAAACCTTACCCGATGGCGTTGCGATCTCAAAAGAAGCTAGAACGGGCCTTGCCAAGGCGGCATCTGTTTTTGTATTGTATATCACCTCTGCAGCCACAAATATCGTTAAAAACAACAAAAGAAAAGTATTAACAGGCCAGGATGTTATCGAAGCGTTAGCGGACATTGAGTTCGAGAGGTTTGTAGAGCCCTTAAAGGAATCCTTGGAACAGTACAAGCAAATGGCATCAGCCAAGAAATCTGCCGGTAAAAAGAAAGACGAAGGCGATGAGGTTATGGAGATCATTGATGATGAGTGAATGATCATCATCAACACTGAGTGAGTGAGTGTGATATTAGGTGATGTTTACCCCTTGGGACAAGTGACAAAACATGAGTTTAAAATTTGTACCGAAATAAGTATAAAAATGTTTACTTCTATGAACAGTTGTGAATTATATGTAGAATTCATTTGTATGCCTGGTTTTCGTGAATTTGTTACTAGTATATCTATTTATAAGTTTTAAATTCCTTAAGGCGAGGAATAACCGCTACTAGTGCCACTCTTTTTAAAATAAATTTTACAACAACACAAAGATCTTATTAAAAAAAGTAATTGGTTCAAACTCTAAGTAAATAGTTAAACTAATTTATTGGCATTTAATTACAGCTCTAAATCCAAATAGTGTATTTACTTTCATAAATACCGCCAAAAGTGGCAGTTTTAGTTACTACTTATGAGATTAAATACAGTATAGGATTTAGAGCTGTAATTAAATGCCAATAAATTAGTTTAACTATTTACCTCAAGTTTGAACTGATTACTTTTTTTAATAAGATCTTTGTGTCATTGTAAAATTTATTTTAAAAAGACTGGCGCTAGTAGCAGTTATTCCTCGCCTTAACACAATGAATTAGCAAACCATCACTCTTAATAATCTACCAATAATTCATGTGAAAAGGGGATTAAATCCCAAATTTTAATAAATGTTATGCACACATTATAGAATGAAAGTAGCAAAAATTTATTGAGAATATTGTAAAAAGGGGTAATTTTTTTAGATAAATATCAATATCGAGTGAATCTATTCTGCTAATTAAATCTTAGAAAGTATTGTTTTGATTTAGGCAACAATTGTGTACTATATCAAAACATTTAAAGATTGTAGTCCCCAATCATGCAGAATTTGTACCTTGGTGGTCCTTGTTGTAATTTACATTTGAAGACATGAATGAATGATGGTGATCTAGCAAAACTGTGATTTTGAGAAAATTGAGTTCAAACTGTCATTTAAACATAATATTAGAATATGTTGTAATGTATCAAATACATTAATCTAATGATCCTCTAGAATCAATGTACCTACTTAATATGTTACTACATATCCTAAAATGTTTATGTGACTGTTTAAACTCAATTTTCTGGATAAATTTTTTTTGTGACTTATCACCATCATCAATTTATGTCTTTATTTATTTTGTCCAATAAGGCATGCCTACTAGTAAAAAGTAAAAAAATAAGATGAGTGTTGATTGATAAATTAAAATATAAATACTTGATATTATGTTAAAAAGAGGAAAATAGTATTCTCCTAATTATTGTTAAAAATGTGCTTTAACACCAAAATCAGTTTGATATCAAGATCATTTTTAATTCATTGAAAGTCCAAACTCATCATGATATTGAAAAATTATTATTATTATTTAATTAAACTAAGTATGGAGTTGTGAATGTACCTGGATTAAATTTATGATGTAATTTTGTTGTTTCAAATAAAATACCTTCTAGCACTTTCTTTGGACTGCTATTAATTTTTTTTCCTTTTTCCCTAGTAAAGGAACTATAATATCTATAATAAAAATCTTCAGTGCATGTTTATGTGTCCTTAACGGCTGTGCCAATTTTAATACATTTTTTGTGCCTATTGCATTGCGAGGCTGGGCTGCAGAAGCGATGATGAGCTGAAAGTGGGGCCATTTGGATTTGGGCAGAGGAATCCCAGAGGACAGATGCTGGCGGACTTTATGGAGAAAGAAGGACTCTTCATGATGAATTCTTTCTCCAAAAGCCGCCGCAGAGGAAATGGACCTGGTTGAGTCCCGACGGTGTAACTAGAAACGAGATTGACTTCATTATGAGCACCAAGCGGCAGATATTCAACGATGTCTCTGTGATCAACATGGTTAAGACCGGAAGTGATCACCGAATCGTCAGAGGCATGTTGAATATCAACGTCATACTTGAGAGATCGCGTTTGATGAAGTCTACGCTCCGACCGTCGAATGTCCATATCCAAAACCCCGAGAGCTTTCAACTTGAACTGTCAAATCGCTTCCAATGGCTAGACAGCTGCGCATCAGTGGACGATATAAATAGCAGGCTGGTAGAAACTGTCCATACGGTGGGGTCCAAATTTTTCAAGACCCACCGTACAAATAGACCTCAGAAACTATCCGACCAAACCCGGAACCTCATGGCTAGTCGACGTTCAATGACGCTCCAAACTTCGAGTGACGCTGAGTCATATAGGCAGCTCAATAGACAGATTACGAAGTCCTTGCGACACGATATCCGTTCTTTTAATACCCAGCGTATTAAAGAGACAATAGAGCGGAACCAAGGCTCCAAAGTGTTTGCAAGAGACGTATCTATTGGGCAAAGCCAGTTGACAAAGCTGAAGACCGAAGATGGACGCGTAACGTCAAATAAGTCCGAGGTACTACGGAAGATAGAAAGGTTCTATGGACAGCTGTATACCTCGGTCTCAGCTGAACCTGCTAGTTTAGCTGCAGACCCAAGAGCCAGGCTAACACGACACTATACCGAAGACATCCCGGACATCAGCCTGTACGAGATTAGGGTAGCTCTCAAACAGCTTGAGAACAACAAGGCTCCGGGCGAGGATGGAATCACTACAGAGCTTCTGAAAGCGGGCGGCACGCCGGTACTAAAAGTCCTTCAGAAACTCTTCAATTCCTCCTTACTCGATGGGAAAACGCCAGAGGCATGGAACAGGGGTGTTGTGGTCCTGTTCTTCAAAAAAGGCGACAAAACCTTACTGAAGAACTATAGGCCCATAACACTGCTGAGCCATGTCTACAAGCTGTTTTCGAGAGTTATTACGATGCGTCTCGAACGCAGGCTGGATGACTTTCAGCCTACCGAACAAGCCGGTTTCCGAAAAGGCTATAGTACCATAGACCACATACATACGCTGCGGCAGATTATACAGAAGACCGAAGAGTATAATCGGCCATTATGCTTGGCGTTTGTGGACTATGAGAAAGCCTTTGATTCCGTCGAAATATGGGCGGTCCTTAGATCTCTCCAGCGTTGCCGTATTGACTCTCAGTATATCGAAGTGTTGAAGTGTTTGTATAATAACGCCACCATGTCAGTCCGAGTACAGGAGCACTGCACGTAGGATATCCCTTTAAAGAGAGGAGTAAGACAGGGGGATATCATATCCCCGAAACTGTTTACCGCTGCTCTGGAGGATTCCTTCAAGCTCCTGGAATGGCAAGGACTTGGCATCAACATCAATGGCGAATACATCACTCACCTTCGATTTGCCGACGACATAGTAGTCATGGCAGAATCGCTGGAAGATTTGGGGCGCATGCTCGGTGGCCTCAATAGAGTTTCTCAACAAGTGGGTCTTAAAATGAACATGGACAAAACAAAGATCATGCACAATGTCCATGTTGCACCCACCGCACTAACTGTTGGGAGCTCTACTCTTGAAGTTGTTGACGAATATATATACCTAGGGCAGGCTGTCCGATTAGGTAGGTCCAACTTTAAGAGAGAGGTCAGTAGACGGATCCAGCTCGGCTGGGCAGCGTTCGGTAAATTACGCAACGTCTTCTCGTCCAAAATACCTCAGTGCCTTAAGACAAAGGTATACAACCAATGTGTGTTACCAGTGATGACTTACGGTTCTGAGACGTGGTGCTTCACGAAGGATCTTTTCAAAAGGCTCAATGTCGCTCAGCGTGCTATGGAGAGGGCAATGCTCGGTATTTCTCTACGTGATCGAATCAGAAATGAGGAGATCCGTAGAAGAACTAAGGTTGCTGACATTGCCCGTAGGATCAGTCAGCGAAGTGGTCTAATGGGCCGGCCACATAGCACGAAGATTGGACGGTCGATGGGGCAAAAAGATCCTAGAGTGGAGGCCACGTACTGGCAAGCGCAGTGTGGGACGGCCACCTACCAGATGGACCGACGACCTGGTGAAAACTGCCGGGTCACGTTGGATGCAGGTGGCAAGGGACCGGTCGCACTGGAAATGTATTGGAGAGGCCTATGTCCAGCAGTGGACAGTAAAAGGCTGAAACGACGAAACGACGACGCCTATTGCATATGATTGTAGAATGGTATATTATAATAACAATTGGACCCGGTAGGTGGCATAGTTGTCAGTTCACTTAAGGCTTATTAAGTTCGCCACACTTCTAGTACTATATATGTCGCAGTCATCTTATTGAATCTGGTTATTTAATTGAATCACTAGGCGGTTATATAATGGCGTCAAACAGCTCTTACAGATAGCAATGTGTTGATATATTTCTTGATTAATTAACTTTAAAGTTCGTTTTATTAGTACTCATGCGGAAATTTCGAAGTTTAAAACTAAAATATTAAATGGCTGTCCTAGTCTCGGATTCTAAAATTTATTGGTAAAAACAGGATTCAATGAAAACGCTAGTCATTCAATTAAATAGCGGATTCAATCAGATGACTGCGACATATACATTTCATTTGTATAATAGAAAATATCTGTTTCATATAAAAATTGTTTTGTATGTGAATTTTTAAGAATCTTTAAATGTTAAATGTACTTTCGCATTCAAATAATGTATGATATTTTACACTTAAATCATGTAGGTATGTGTTTTCTAAAGGAATGTTTTTGGGTAAAAAAACAGAGTGATTGTAATTTATAATTTTATTTGGGAATAAAATTTGTTTAAAAACAATGTACGATAATTGATAACAGTAAACTCTCGACACTCACCTACGCTAATTATTTACAACCCAAAAGTTAAACTACCCTCAGAATGAAAAAAAATATTTCTAATATTTATTTCGCAAAACTATAATCTATTCTTTGATTACATTTATATAAGAATAGAGAGAATCGGAAAGACTAATTTTAAGTTTTTTTAAACTAGTAATTTATTAAATGCAAGAAGCAGATCACACGATCTTTTGTAGATTGAGCATTTTATGCTTTTTAATTTGACAGATTGTCTTTATTTTTTATATCCTAACAATTATACAATGGATAAGTTTCCTTGTTTTTTTTTAACTAAAATTATTGAATTATACCTATAGTTCGACCCTGACAAATTTAACCTATAGGTAAACAAACCGAAAACATCGAAATTTTCCCTTAATCACTTATTGTGCACACTTATCAACACTTTCACAGGTATGTTAAAGGATTACACTTCATTATGCAATACATTTTATAACAATTAAACTATAATTAATATGTTTAAACATCAAATGAAAATCTTTCACAGAATAAATACTCCATTTTGACACTGCCAATTGTAGAATATTAGCCTATAGTCTATGGATTCATAGCAAACAAAATTCTGACTAGTCTTTGGTTGTGTCTTATACGGGTTTGTTTACGTTAAGGTTAAACTTATCTCGGACGTACTATACAATAATTGATATCTGCGAAAAAATACTGGATAGACCATGATATATGATCAACCATTTGGTGATTACTTTATGTTTTAGTTATATTTTACTTATGTAATGAATGAAGGAAACTGGTCCATTGTGTTATATATCTAACATTCATACTGAGAATAGCAACAAACATACACTTAACTATTTTGGTGTTTCTTGAGTTTAGCTTATTATGTAACTATATATTTTGAAAACTATTTCTAATTTGTAAACATTAATAAACTCATGCACCACCTAATATTTAATTTTAAAAATAACGGGTACAGCCTTGGTCAGTCTGTTTGCCACACTCAATTTGGCAAATTTTTAAGAAGAATGAAAAAAAAACTGCAAAACTTAGCTACTTCCACGATATACTTTTGCCTTGTGTATTTTTCGGAACCTAGATGTAAGGGCCTGTCTACATATACGCGTCGACGTCACTATGTCGTCAACGTAA
The DNA here is from genome assembly GCA_905187575.2 of Celastrina argiolus. Taxonomy (NCBI): domain Eukaryota; kingdom Metazoa; phylum Arthropoda; class Insecta; order Lepidoptera; family Lycaenidae; genus Celastrina; species Celastrina argiolus. The sequence continues at coordinate 1,738,137 of LR994600.1, read as the reverse complement.
ATCAGTTTTGTAACGTGCAAAGGACATGCATCACGCTTCATAGAAACCAGGTTCACAAATTCAAGTAGCCGGCAAACAAAAAAAAACTATAATAGCTTTATAGAGGAAGCCAAACTGAAAAATATCTACTAAGTTGTGCGATAGTAAAAAATATTCAGTTTGACTTCTTTTACAAAGCTATTATATATTTTTCGTTGGCTGTCTGCTTGTCGTGGCCAAAATTATACTTGTCCTTTACCGTCGCTGTAAAAATGCCTCGCCATGCCATGTAAAATTACAGTACATTCTTCTTGACTTACAAAGGCGCCTACGAACTAACCGGATATCGATATTTCAAGTTGACGTCGTAACGTGTACTTATTAAGCAGATGACCTTAGAGATAAAAAAAAATAATCGGCTTTCTGAAACATTTCGAAAGCTTAACCAAGTATACATATTTGAAAGCTAAAAATATATATATATATAAATAGGCTTAATAACCTGTATGAGGTAAGAGATTGAAGTTACTGTTAACACACTAAAAGCAGCAGAATGAAATAAAAATAAACAAAACAATAGAAAATAAAAGTTTATTACAGAAATAAAATAACTCCAGTGTTAAACTATAAATAAATAAGTGTGGGGGGAAACATTAATATTATTAATTTGTCTAAGTATATTTCTTATTTACAGTCTTATGGCGGTTGCCAAGATCCGATGAGAAAATAAAAAAAAACATTAAAAATGCGTAACTGAAAATTACTGTTTTTAAAAATACGGCCTTTTTCGTTTACGAAAAATGGCATCTTCATAACATCAATTTCATATTCGTGTTCAAATACAGTTTAGTTTGTGTATAATTAGTAAGAATTTCATATTTTTTTAATGAAATAAATAATTATTTTATAAGATGGCGGACAATAGCGTTCGAAATTCAAACTTATACCGGACTGAAATAAAGTTTTAGACAATAACTACTATTTATTTATTCTGTGACAATACTTATACCCAAAAAATACCAGTCTAGTCTTTGATTTTCGAACACTTTATTTTGAGTCTGACATCTTATTGCATTCTCTTTGACATTTAAAACAAAAAACAGATCTTGGCTACAATCATTTCAGCCGGAATATACAAGAGCCGAAAATAATAATTCTAATAACTTATGAGTGATAAATTTTATATTTTGTGCTGTTATAGATGTACATGGTAACATTACAAATTCCATTAAAATGTGATTTCTGTGTTACAATTTTAAAAACAACCTCTAGAAAACACTGGTTACTGACACTTTATCTTAGAATAAAAATCCTGCACTAAGGGCGCTTTTTTATTGCAGCAACACTACGAAATGCTGCGATGTGATTGGATCTCAATTGATGATGAGATTTGACAATTATGACATTTCAATTAGGTTCCGCAATTTGCCTAAATTTTGCGATAAAATTAACAGACAGTCCTTCGAGATTGCTGCAAAAAATTAAATTTAAAATTATCACTATCGGTAATATACAATTGACTAACAACTATTTGGAATAATTTTTATTTACATAAAATACATAAGCATTAATTCAAAAAACCTATTCTATATGTATAAGGGAAATGTCTTTTTACTACATATTTTACAAAAATAAGTGTCGTATAGTTCATCTTCTGTCGCTCTTACACTTATGCCAAGTGAGAGAGACAAAACTATTGAATATAATTTAATCTGTATGACACTTAAAAGATTGTAAAACAGGTATGTAATTCCTTTTGCGAAATCAGACAACCGTAAAGCTAGTTATTGTGGCTATTCTAAAATGAATACTAATTGAACTCTAAGATTGCCTTCATTCAAAAATCGAAATCGCCAAAAATCTCGCACAACATTGTGCCAGATATGGTACAGACCTAATTTGACCATGGCGTCTACATAGCTTAAATAAAAAAATAACTTTTGTACTCTCCATTCTTTTTATTTAAACTTTTTTTAAACTACTTTCATAATGTGGGTTATTTTATTATATTGTTTTACCATGCTGTCTATAGTCCAGTTTGGGACACAAAAAAAAAGTTAACAAACATTCGAAAACCTTCGATTGTTCTTTTATAGTAAAGTATTCTTTCTACTGGTTTTTAGTATAGTTACTTGAAGGAATTTTTTCTTGGTTCAAAATATTATTTTTAGTTTTAATTTGTTTTCAAGAAAACCTAAGTACGTTTTTTTGTTAAATAATTTTACCAACGACATTAAATTTCATAACCACATTAAATATATTGCAAAACAAAAACATACTTCAATCAATGGATTTTGACAAAATTTAAATAAAAGGAGCATCTCTTGCTGTTTAATACCGAAACTAATATGGCAGACTCAGAGAAAAACTAGTAAAAATATTCATTTGTCAAAATCAATTGAAAGTCTTTATATAACCGTACTTTTATAGTCTATGGCGTCATACTGTCGATCCAGCCTGTAGATCCAGCACCACGGCCGGTTAATAATATTTAATACCTACTTAACTCGGCTTCAAGAGTTAAATAGGTATTAAATATAATTAACACTAAAAACCAGCGCACACAGTGGCGCGACACAGCAATTTAATGTAACATATTGAATTTGCAGGCTGGATTTTGATTCAGCCCTTAATCATCAGTGTGTTGAGAGCAAGTTTTTGACACTACTCGACGTAAAAAGTTGACTACAATTTGAATGGTTAGCTATATTTGCCACTAAGGGCGTTGTATTGGTAGTTAAAAGTTTTTGTTAACTTTTACACGTCGAACAGTAACAAAAATAATTCACACTCAGCACACAGCACACAGATTATGAGAAAAAATTATTGCTTTTCATTACACATGATATACATCCATGGAATGGAAATGGCAGTAACATTATTGTTTTTTACGCTAGCAACCTTGAACTTGAGGAATATATGGCAATATTCCTTCGCGTAGTATTGCCAGTTTAAAATTATCACATTGTCGTTATTTTTTTATTTTGTTATTTTTTAATACAAGATGATATATGGCTTGAAAGGCTAATTTGGCTTTACTCTTTTTTTCTACTTAACTCCAAATTAGATGCGAATAATGTTAGAATGAATAATATATAATATGTAATGTGTGTTAATATAGAATATCAATAATATTATGGGTCAATTTCGACCTATTCCCTAAAATTACCAGTTACCTTGTTAATTATAATACCACTTCTGATAATTTAAATATACAATTCCTCTCTATAAAGATCACAACTCAAGAACTAAGTATAGTTACAGTTATTTATAATCAAAAATATTATTTAAGTTTACTTACTTCCCACATCAAATCGGGAATCTTCATAAAACTTTTTTCGAGACATATTTTTTGTTCTTACTAAAATATAGTATGCCTGTTTGATCTATTGCTACTAAAATAGGGCTAAGTATCGCTGGACTCAACGATGTGAGTATTTCTGATTATGGAAAAGATTGCGTCTATCACCACCCATCGCTGCCACATTTATCTTAATTAAATTGGTTTAATTATGTGGCAATAGCTTTAGTTTTCAATTGAAAACCTCTTCTTATTATTTGAGTTAAATGCAAAAATGAAAATTTTCTATAAATCACTATACATTTAGATGTTCGGTAGAATAAAGCATCGATGGGCGCAATTTTTTAGTACTACACATTTGGGGACAAATTTGACCCATTTATATAAGTTTACGTTAAACACATATTAAGGTGGGTTGTCACTGGTTTAAGGTCTTAGTATGTTGATTGTCGAGTATGTGGCATTGGGTCGACTATATTAACCCATTTACGCTACAAAAATCACCTTTCTTTTTTTTGTTTGGGTACTTCATTTTGGGTAAGTTTTTACTCGTCTACAGTTTAGTTACGGCCCTGATGGATTGCGTTGGGTCTATTTAACCCAATCACACTACTTTCTATTATCCTGTCTGGTTTTAGGTCAAAACACGAGCGATACCTCATCAACGGGTCAATTTTGACCCGTAACCGCTATTCTACTGGTCCAGGGCTTCAATAGGAGGCTTCATGTCCCGCCAGTATGTAAAGGTCGTTGCCCTCCTCGCCTGACATCGTGTTGTTATGTAGTGTGTGCGATTCTAGCACTACGACCCTGAAATTTTTTATAGAGAGATATTATTTAATGTGAATAATTAATAATGAGTGTATTATTTAACTCGGACACGACAAGTGAGAATCAATTGAAGGCATGAAAGGGTGAAGGTGATATGTATCAAATTTCTGATTTCGAGAAGATTGAGTTCAAACTGTCACTTAAACCTTACGGAATACGTCGTGACGTATTAAGTACATTAATCTAAATTCGTCTCCAGAATCAATGTACTTAATACGTTACGACATATCCTAAAATGTTTAGGAGATAGTTTAAACTAATTTTTCTGTTTTTTTGCGACATATAATACCTTTATCCAATCATGTCTTCAATTGATACTCACTTGTCGTGTCCGAGCAGCCGGTACACGCGCGACGTGTCGGCGATCTCCTGCGTGACGCCGGCGCTGCGCAGCGAGCGGCCCTGCATGCCGTGCCGGTGGAACGCCAGCACGGAGTCCGCGAGACATACTGAAAGAATATAATAAATAAATATTTTTTTCTATGAAAATACTGATTATTTCCTACTACCAGCTCGTTAAATGACCGTATATTCTATTACTCGAACGGGACTTGGTATTACGCTCACATACGCACCGAAGATCTCTGTGACCCTAGTGCGAGGTTTTGTGACTGCTCACGGTGACAAAGTAAACTACAATTTGTTTGGTATCGAATTAGTTACCATAGTTTGGCACTAGGGGCGCTGTTTGTCACATAAATTGTAGTTAACTTCCTAACCGTGAGCTGTGACAAAAATTTACACTAGGCTCAATGTAGGTACTATGATTTGTATGGACTTTGCGCCTCTCTCCAAACTGATTTGATTCGATCGTGCCGCGTACTCCCGAATAAATTGACATTTATTTATTTTAAATCTCAGTCGATTGCTATGGTCAACAAGTTACGATCTCACAATTTTCTTTATTCTGATTAGTTTCAAAGTAATCCACCAAATAAAATACCAAAAGCTCGAGATCGAGCTGATTAGATGCTCGATTGAGTAAGCCTTCTGTATACTCACTGACGCTGTCCACGTGGAAGTCGAACTGAATCCTCTCGGGCAGGGGGCGGCGCGTCGGCGGCCGCGAGCGGAGCACCCCGATGATGTCCACCACGTTCTCGTGGCACACCAGGACCTGAACAAACAATAGGCATGACGAAATATTTTAAAATCAACTTTTGTAAAGTGGATACACATTTTCTAATTATAAAAAAACCTTAATTTCGGTAAAAAAAACTAATGAATATCGAAGATTATAGCCATTTTTCTAATATATTTTCAATAGTGCGCCAAAACAGGTCGAAGTGTCATGGCGTCGAGTGTGACGTCACGCCTAGGTAAACGTCAGATGCTTAAGTAAACCATCGATAAAAGAGTAATATATAATGACAGCAGCGATGGACTATATTTACCTAGACGTGACGTCATGCGCTGTAATGCGGTGTTTCAGTCAAAATGGCCGATTGCAATATTTTAATCTTTTAATTTTTTTTAAATCTTAATAATCACAAATTTTAATGTAAAAGTATATCAGTATTTCAAATCCTTTTTATATCTATTTTACCCTGAAATCATTAAATCTTTGTTTATTTGTTAATGTCGTCACGCCTATTGGGTTAAAATTATCATTCACTTTTGGACTCATTATGCAGAAAAACAAAGTCATATTTTTTTATTCAAAATAAATTTTATAAAAATGTTTTCTGAACGTTGCTTCTATGTGATTCCTAGCACCGGTTCGGAAACTAGCCCAGCGAGAAGAACCGGCGTAAGAAACTCGGGTGGGGCAATCTTTTACCAAAAATTTGGAAAATTGCTCTTTAAAAAAAAAAGAAAAAGAAAAAAAGTTGAGCAAAGTCTAAAATAACAATTAAGATAAGTTTTAAAACGTACGTATACACGTAATAAGTGAAGACGACCTACAAGTTTTCAAGTAAATAACCACAACCATATCTGCCTACTCCTTAAGAAGCCACAGACTATACTTGCCCATGGAACGAATAAGCCGATTGAGATCACGGCCTCGCACACAACCGGCGTATACTCACAGCGTCCTCGCTCAGCTGGTGCACCGCGCGGAGCGTGTGCAGTCGCTCCGGTCGCGGCACGACCGTGTTGGACGCGCCAGCCACCAGGTCCAGCTCCTCGGAGTGGAACCAGCTCGCTCCTGTAATATGTTGGCGTGTAATCCAAGTGATTAAAATAAAAATGAAGATGAAAAAATATTAGTTCCAAATGAAACTTAACAAGCTAATCTCGGAATAAAAATGAAAATAACAAACTGAACTAAAGATGATAATGTGTAAAATGTAGATAGAATTATGTGTAAGTATAGTACGCCCGAGATAAATTTAACCTAAACGTAAACAAACCAAAAATACCACGAACGGAAAGGTCGATGGATATGTATTCTCCTTCTAAACTTCAACTCACCGGAATTAATATTGATCAGGTTCAACCGCAGCGGCTTCCTGCTGACGCCCACGCACAGCAGCGGGTACTCCAGCTCGGGGGTGATGATCAGCTCGAACGCCAGCAGGGGGGAGGGCAGCACGCACTCTATGTTCTGTTGGGCATAGACAATATTTTATTTCATTACGATCTGGATACTAAGTCTTTGCTCAAAGAGAATAGATATTACAATAGGTAGGACTGCCACCACTATTTTGAATAATTAAAAAATATAGATACATTGTTAACTAGATATACTTTTAGGCTAACCAGAGAAACACAATAACTTTAAAAACAGAAGGAAGGCACACTTTTGTGTGAAAACTTTTGATAGGATTACTTGTTTGTGTCACTAGCTCCCGACGCAAAAACGACGGGGTGTTCTAACTTTGACGTGTGTGTGTCTGTGTCATCGCAGCTCTTAAACAGATGATCCAATTTTAATGCGTTTTTTTAAAGGTATATCAGTCGAGAGTGTTCTTAGCTATGTTTGGTGGAAATCGGTTCAGGTCTTCAAGGTTATCGGGTCGTTTGTTAGGTATGATAGGAATGTTACGCGCTAAGTCGGGAGTTTTTTTCTTTTTTTCTGTCTGACCTTGAGCAGCATGAACTTGCGCAGCGGGTCGTACCACTGCATGAGGAAGAGGCCGGCACAGGTACTTGTAGCCGTTGTCCGGGTTGCGGGCCACCGCGCAGCCTGCGTGTACCAGACATCTATATAAACACTGACCTTGAGCAGCATGAACTTGCGCAGCGGGTCGTACCACTGCATGAGGAAGAGGCCGGCACAGGTACTTGTAGCCGTTGTCCGGGTTGCGGGCCACCGTGCAGCCTGCGTGTACCAGACATCTATATAAACACTGACCTTGAGCAGCATGAACTTGCGCAGCGGGTCGTACCACTACATGAGGAAGAGGCCGGCGGCGGTGGCGCCGCACAGGTACTTGTAGCCGTTGTACGGGTTGCGGGCCACCGCGCAGCGTGTGCAGCCTGCGTGTACCAGACATCTATATAAACACTGACCTTGAGCAGCATGAACTTGCGCAGCGGGTCGTACCACTGCATGAGGAAGAGGCCGGCGGCGGTGGCGCCGCACAGGTACTTGTAGCCGTTGTACGGGTTGCGGGCCACCGTGCAGCCTGCGTGTACCAGACATCTATATAAACACTGACCTTGAGCAGCATGAACTTGCGCAGCGGGTCGTACCACTGCATGAGGAAGAGGCCGGCGGCGGTGGCGCCGCACAGGTACTTGTAGCCGTTGTACGGGTTGCGGGCCACCGTGCAGCCTGCGTGTACCAGACATCTATATAAACACTGACCTTGAGCAGCATGAACTTGCGCAGCGGGTCGTACCACTGCATGAGGAAGAGGCCGGCACAGGTACTTGTAGCCGTTGTCCGGGTTGCGGGCCACCGTGCAGCCTGCGTGTACCAGACATCTATATAAACACTGACCTTGAGCAGCATGAACTTGCGCAGCGGGTCGTACCACTGCATGAGGAAGAGGCCGGCGGCGGTGGCGCCGCACAGGTACTTGTAGCCGTTGTACGGGTTGCGGGCCACCGTGCAGCCTGCGTGTACCAGACATCTATATAAACACTGACCTTGAGCAGCATGAACTTGCGCAGCGGGTCGTACCACTGCATGAGGAAGAGGCCGGCGGCGGTGGCGCCGCACAGGTACTTGTAGCCGTTGTACGGGTTGCGGGCCACCGTGCAGCCTGCGTGTACCAGATATCTATATAAACACTGACCTTGAGCAGCATGAACTTGCGCAGCGGGTCGTACCACTGCATGAGGAAGAGGCCGGCGGCGGTGGCGCCGCACAGGTACTTGTAGCCGTTGTACGGGTTGCGGGCCACCGCGCAGCGCGTGCAGCCTGCGTGTACCAATACATATATAATAATCTATTATATTCTTATATATAAATATGAATTGCTGTTCGCTAGTCTCGCTAAAGCTCGAGAACGGCAGAACCGATTCGGCTATTTATAGTCTTGAAATATTCGTGGAAGTCCTGGGAAGGTTTAAACGGTGAGAAAATATTTTCTGACAAGAAAGATGATCCATGCGTCGGATGTAAAAAGTCGGTCCTGCGCCTGATCTCCCGCCAGTCGTGTCGGTTATCCGTCCCACTGGGTTACGAGAGTTAGAGGAAGAGAGAGTGTCTTTGTGTATTGCGCACACATACACACTATGAATAACTCCTGTGCAGCTTTTCAACGAAATTGGCCACTGTTACAGGAATCCGTTGCAGTCGGATGTGTTCCTCCTCTCCGGCCCCTCAGCCGCTACCAGTACCTCTGGTGTCCGGGACCCGCGTGGTGGGCGCCAGGCGTCGCGGCAGCAGTCGCGGCGGCAGCACGCGCAGCGACCGCCCCCCGCCCCCACCCCGCCCGCTGCCCGACAGCACGAGCAGCTCGTGCCGGTACAGACACGGGGTCTTGCCTGGAGAGAGGGTTATAACAACGGTCATTAGAGTGTGTAGTCTAGGGTATCTAGATATTAAGGGACATAAGTGAAACGCTCAGATGCTAATTACCGACTGTCTATTCAATCTTATTATAATACTAAAATCCAGTCACACTCGAATCTTAAACACACAATAACATCTCGCACGCGTCAGCATACATACACATGTTACAGTCATGTTACACAATATAATATACCCTTACAAGAGAAATCAGGGATGAAATGTATATGACATTTCGGATACGGATATTAAATTATTTCGGATTATCCGTTTGTTTCGGATAATTTCGGTTACGTTCATTTTTAGAGTAGCAAAACTTTGATTTCCGATTCGGTTACGGTTATGGATATTTTGTAATATCGGATATCCGATAGTTTCGGTTACGGAGCACCCTAACATTCCTGACGGAAATTTCAAAGATCCGACTATTATTTACCCAGTGTCACTTACAATGAATATGAAAATGGAAAATTTTATTTCCAAATGAAACTTTACCAAGTTATTCTCGGAATGTCAACACAACTACCACCGGTTCAACCCTAACTCGACGAGAAGAACCGGCGTAACAAACTTGCATGGGCTTAACTTTTACCTAAAAGATGGAAAATTGTTCTTTTAAAAAATAAACAACAAAACACGAATCTAACGACCTTTCAAGCTAAAATTATTGTATGTATAATTGTTTAGAACGCAGAGCTACATAGATACCCCCGACGAACACATAACCCTTCTTCTGTCAGCTAAAAACAAAGTATGTCCGTCTATCTGTTCGCGATAAACTCAAAGGCACCAAAAGGCATCATGCCGTTTTCCCCAAAAATAAGAGATGGTAAGAAGCAATTTTTTTTTTACTTTTTACCATCTCTTATATTTTTGTCGCAATAATACCGAAAAAAATTTTTTTTTTGTAAAATATTCTAGAATGGGAAACGGTAATATAATCATATCCTAAAGTTATAGTGATTGTTCTTTTCACACCCGTTATATTTCCTCTGTCGCCTTTACGACACCCACGTCATGGCCTACCATCCCATACTATCTATGTTTAGTACAATAAATGGCAATAGATGTCACTACTATTAACGTTTATAAATTATAAAATGTAAATATGCCGAATTAAGTACAAATATTGACATTAAAATAAAGGTAAGCCTATTTTTTAAGCATAACATCACATTAAGCTAAATTCAACTTCTTAATTAAAACGAAGATACGAACGAAATTAGTATTCTCCAATCGTGGCGCTAGATGGCGGTTTCCGGAATGTGCCTGGACTTCGCCATTTATCTATTGAAAATCGAAGAAAACAAAAATAGCCAGTCGAATTGCCAGTATTAGGGTGATTCCTTTTTCTAATACTAGGTCGTGTCTCTTATATATCTATCGGTTAGTTGATGGGGAGGTCCTTCGGCACCCCATGGACAGCGTGGGGTGCCAGAATCAGAATCATGAACGTACCCGACAGCGACATGAGCACGTCCTTGATGACGTGCATCCACACGGTGCGGCGCGGGCACAGCTGGTCCATGGCGGTCTCGTGCAGCTCGTTCAGGTTCAGCGTGTAGATGCCCTCCTCCGCGCCTGGGCGGAGAGAATCAGTTTTAATGGCGTGTTCCATTTGCTAAGAAATAATCGTTTATTTTCGATCACATTCCGTTTTTTTATGTATGAACTTAAAAAAACGTTCACAGTAAAAATATGCCATTTTGACACTGCCGACTGTAGAATATAGTCTATAGTCTATGGAGTCATAGTCGCAAACAATAATCATATTGTATTCGCATCCCTAACTATAGTAGGGTACGTCCGAGATAAATTTAACCTAAACGTAAACAAACCCGTCTATGACACAACCAAAGACTCGTAAGTCATGCTAATTGGCCAATATTAATACAATAATTTTTGTTTGCTATGAATCCATAGACTATAAGCTTATATTCTACAGTCGGCAGTGTCAAAATGGCGTATTTTTTCTGTGAAAGATTTTCATTTCATGTTTAAACATATTAATTATTGTTTAATTGTTATAAAATGTATTGGATAATGAACTGTAATCCTTTAACATAACTGTGAAAGTGTTGATAAGTGTGCACAATATGTGAATAAGGGAAAATTTCAGTTTGTTTACCTTTAGGTTAAATTTATCAGAGACGAACTATAGTATATGGTTGTGTCATAGACGGGTTTGTTTACGTTAAAATTAAACGGGACTAACTGTAGTATAGACTACCAAAATCATTACCCTATTGACTTCACCGTAGTCAGTTAAAAACGGCAACTCTCACATTTTTTTCACTATCAAAAGTTTACAATATCAACTTTCATAATATGTTAAAATGTCACTTTAGGAATAATATAATGGTTTACCTATGAGTACATGCTGGTCTCTGGTGTCAGGGTGTATCCAGGAGGCCGTGCAGTTAATCCGCAGCGGGCAGCCGTTAAACACCTGGACAAAAGATAGAAGATAATAAAAAATGTAAAGTAATTCTCAAGCGGCGAATGAACAGAATGGCTCGTTAACTCAAATGTTAGCTGATCGAAGATTTGAGCAGCCTTTCAAAAACCGAGAGTGAGGATTTAAAGATACTATATTGTGCGTTCACCAATGAGCGTTCACGGCCAGTTAACTCAAATGTCAGCTGATCGACAATTTGATCAGCCTTTAAGAAACCAGGGATGAAGCCTCAAAAAGAACTAGATTAAAAAACGCACACAAATACGGGCTCGTCAAACTTGTCGCGGATGTATGTAATGTGTCCCCGTGGCTCCGCCAACGGCTCCCCTCACCGATTTCGGTGTCGGTAGCCGATTTCATTGAAACCAGGCCAGCTACGCAGGAGTTATTTTATAGTCCCAAGTGTGTGCGCAATACACAGAAGCACTCTCTCTTCCTTTCACTCTCCTCACCCAGTGGGACGGTAAACCGACACGACTAGCGAGAGATCAGGCGCAGGACCGACTTTTTACATGCCCATCCGACGCATGGATCATCTTTCTTGTCAGACAATCAGGTGATCAGCCTGCATTGTCCTAACCAAACTTGAAAACAACATTTTTTGTTGATCCAACGCGGGAATCGAACCCACGACCTCCGGGTCGAGAGCGAAGCTCTGAACCACTTGACCACGGAGGCGATTTAAAAGGCGGTAGTGATGGAGTGTCGCCGAGTTTTAGTGGGTAGAGCTGCCATCTTTTCGGACGCAGTGAGTCCCACGTACCCGTGGTAGGAGTCCCCATCTGCCTCGGAATGCGTAATGCATTTTCTCGGCGAAAAAAAAAAGGCTTGTCAAACTTATAACTCCACTTTTTTATTCACCCTCACCTTCGAGAAGCACGCGCCCATGTGCACTTTGGGTGTGGGCGGCAACCCGTTGGGGGCGGGGCGCGGCGGCGTGCGTGCGCGGCGTCCGCGCGAGCGTCGCGGCGGCACGGGGGGCGTGCTCAGCGCTGAAACTGAACGGAACTTTGAAGCGAGTTATTTTTATTCTTAAACTAGCTCACCTGTGCCCACTTCGTTGAGCATCCAAACCGTTTAAACCTTCCCTGGACTTCCACGAATATTTCAAGACTAAAAATAGCCGAATCGGTTAAGCCGTTTTCCGCGATACTAACAAAAAGCAAATAATTTTTAATAACACGGGGTGTAAAAAGAGCAATCACTATAACTTTGGGATATGATTAAAGGACCTTTTCTCAGTCTAGAAATGATTTTTTTTTATTATTTATTTTTTGAACAAAAAAATTTTTTTTTGAAATTTATTATTTTTAGTCGCAAGGCTGAACTGTTTGGAACAACGTTCGGCATTAAATTTTGATTTTACTCGTGGACTTTCATTTAAATTAGTTTATAATGATTTACCTCTCAAATGAAAGCCTGAGAATACCTATATTACCTGTGCAAACAAAACGCATTTTACGATAGTTCTGCTAGGTCTTACTCACCATCATTTTCCACTTTCGCTTTGTCCCTCTGACTATCCGATAGACTCCTTTGTCTCTGACTAGTCTTAGCTTCATCTACATCCAGCTCCTTCGGCGTGTCCTTGTCTTCCACCATTTTGAATATTTCATCGACAGACGATGTCTTTCTCTTTTCGAGTTCGCATTGACAGAACTGATTCAAATCTATACCCGTATTGTTCTCGTGCTTTCTCTTTCTCTCGCTTTTGTCTCTCTCCTCGTCCATGTTCAAGCTGATGTCTATTTTCCTACATATATCGTCTTCTACGTCTCCATTTTCGACTTTATCATCGTCTATCCGCAGCCGATTAGCTATTTGCAGCGCTCTGAAGTTAGACACGGATATCTTCTGCTTCTTGCACGTTTCGCAATAAACGATACCCGTATCTGCATTCTGATTGGAGCAGTGTCTGTAATAATTGAGTATATCGCCGTTGGAATTGCACGCGTCGCACGAACATGAATTAGCTACCGATCTTTGTAGATCACTCAGAGTGTTATTATCTTTGACTTCAGGTTTCGGACATAATCCGCATTCGCAATTTGTATTTCGCTTTTCGTCATCGTGATCGACGTATAGCAAGTCTCTCTCGTTCAGTTTTCGACATAGCGGATCGTCTATCGATACTGTGGAATTCGTCACGGCCGGTTGATAGTTGGATGTGATGCTTTGGTATATGTTTGTCGAGGATGTGTTTAAGAAGTTTTGTTTGAGTTGTATACATTGACTTAGATGTTGGTCGTGCATTGCCAGGGCGGAGTTTTGGGAGAGACCTGCATTTTCAGCCGTAAGCGGTAGTGTAGCCCTGTAAATGTATGATGTATATTATATGTTACACATATGATGTTAAAAAGCGCGGTTAGTTACACAAGATTTTAGAATAGGCATGGAAATTTGTGTCATGCTTTTCCTCGGTTTCCAGCCAATCATTATAAATAATCTGGCCAACGAAAGAAGGTACTGACAGGGTAATTTGAGTATAATACTATAGTAAGTCTTTTCGTATTTGATTAAGTAAACAAATTATGTTGTAGTTGAATTATAAGTAAACAAATTGTTATGCAGTTTGGTCGGCTACATGTATTTATCAATGTTCTATTGAAAATAAAGGTATTTTATTAAAAAAAATGTTTTTCTATTACACAATTTTTACCTATAAAATCCTTTTTTTACCTTTTTTTTATTATGTTAGATTTTAAGACGAATTAGGTAGTGATCCTGTAACGATAGAATAAGATTTGGAGAAATAAATGTTGTAATATCTTATCGTTTCTTATTATATTAAAAAAATATGCAATTCATTCCTATGTCTCTGTCTTTCTTATGGAGACAAAGAGATACATACACAATGAATTTACAGAAATCGGAATCTTTCGTTGGCCGCTGTTCTTCCAAAAACACACATGAAATTTTAAGTAATTTTTTAATAATTGTGTTATTTCCATGCCTAATATATAAAGGCCAAATAATACCTAAGCAGGGTATTTAACCGAAACCTACAATATATTTTTATTTATAGACTACAATATTACTTTTAAAATACTGTTTTAGGTATAGCATAGTACTTTTTTTAAATATCTTTCTGGTAATTTAAAGTTTAGCCAGAACCAATTACATAAATAAATTACTATTTCAATCTTGCATACATAACACAATCTTCTTGGGATTTAAAAAAATATATATTTAAGTAAATTTTACAAATGATTTGGTTTGGAGAATGATTTGTTTTTTTTTTGTTGAAAAATAAACAAGGTATTTGTGCAAATGGAAGGAAAAAAGCACAGTGACTACTTTAAAATATCATAAACTGCTATCAAAATATTTATCGTTTGTAAATAAAATCCATTTTAAGACTTAATAGCAGTTGGATTGATTTTTTAAATAATTAGGTTAGGGTAAATACCTACATTCTAGCAAACGACCACCCAATCACCACTCAGGATTAATAATGTGACAGGAAAATTATAACTAAGAAATAAGACAAACATGCTGCAAAGTGAACGAAAGAACTGCAAACCAAAAACTAAAATCGGAAAAATAAATCGACTCCATAACTCTGTTCCAAGAGTTTCTTTTTTAATTTTTGTTCCAGAACAATCGAACGAATGACAAAGAGTAACAGTTGTCTAAGTAACTTTAATCGTAAAGCAAGAGTTTCTTTTTTATTTTTTCTTCCAAAACAGTCGAATGAACAGAGTAGCGGTCGTTAAAGTAACTTTAACTGTAAAGTTTATGTCTAAATGGCATCATATTGTTTTAATTTTTTTTTTATTAATTTAGAAAACCAACAGCTTATTAATTACAGATACGCTTATTATGTATACAAAGAGAAAATCCAATTACAGGTTCTCACTTATAGCAAAAAACTAAAAAGTAGATAACGCAAACATGACACTTGTGATTACACAACAAAATTAGGTACACATATTATTAGATGACAAGACATTTGCCTGCATTAATATTTATATTTTTTTAATTTTGCCAGTATAGCAAAACTAACAGTAGGGTTATTATTTTGAATAATAATTAAAGTAACTTTAACAAACCGTCTCATAGTTTTGTCGAAATAAAAAAAAAATTAAGAACAAGAGTTTATTGGAGTCGTTGACTTTTTTATTCTTCCGAGCGTTTACTAAAACACATACATGCAAGTGTCTGTGTTTACCTTAACATTAGCTCTTCGTCAATATATTGCAAGAGGCTCCTAAAACAAGAGACAAACCTCAGATAATGATACGTTTAGACTACAAAAACTGAGGGTACTATATGCCCTATATTAGTTTATACAGTGTATAATGTCGTAGTCTGAACGCACGCTAATACTGTACCAAGTGGCATATTTAATGGCATATACACTTAAACGCCCAGTGTCATATGCCACAGCATATGTTTACGGCATATACACTTTACAGGACAAATTTTAACCTACACTCGTTTATTTTCGACCCAAACACCTAACTATTTTTGTCTGATTTACATTGTATGTATTTGTTTTGTGTGTTCTCGAAAGCCATACAAATACATTTAAGTCCATGCACACACAACGTTCGAAATAATTTTCGCTTTAAGACACCAAACACTGCGATACATTGAGTTGAAATAACTGCAAGATGATCCAAAATTATTACCTAATTGTATACACGTCTTCATTATTTTATGAACTGGGATACCAAATATTTTCCGTGTCATTAAAAGGCAAAGGGTCATATTAAGCCACTTTCAAGGATAAAATAAATGTGCATAATATAAACTAAAAAAAATATAATACTATTGTTCTCTCGCTCGCACCTGGACCTGGTGCTAGCGAGATATCATATTTATACATGCGAGGAAAAAGGACAGGCAATAGGTAAAATACTACTTAAGGCATATCAAATAAAATAAATAGGAAATAAATCATGCATATACTATACAGTGTGTAAAAAGAACAGTCACTATAACTTGGAGATACGATTATACTACATTTCAACATTTTAAAAAAACAAAAAAAAATATCATTTTTTTGCAATAATAACGAAAAAGCAACAAAAAAATGATTGTATTTTTGTAAAAAAACTTTTTTGGAATGAGAAAAGGTAGTATAATCATATCCCAAAGTTATAGTGCCTGATCTTTTTACACGCGTAATTTAAGCGTATAATATAGTTAAAATATACTACATATAATAAAACTAGGGGGTATGAGCAAAAAATACAATAAAATATTAATTGATTTCAGTTTAAAACACGAAACCAAAAAAAATGTTAATAGAAAAAAAAATCTTACAAAATTTTGAACAAGTACGTTTAAAACAGAAGCACAATAATTCTCTATTCGATATAATCTCGGTTCGGTCAAGCTGACTCATTCTTATGCGAGAGCGAGACAGCTTGAAAACCGAATCGACATTCAACCGATAATATTATTACGAGAATCGCTCCCTGAAGTATAAAAGAAGCTTTGCAGTTATTTCGAATATTTCGATTTAGATTGGGAAAAACATTTTTCGAGCACTTTTTAAACAAATTTTATTGCAAAATACCGATGGGGTGAAAAGGAGGAAAAATATTTTGTCCTTGTCAGACACGTCAGAAAAATCACTTGTCAGACAAGGGCACATACCCCCGGTTTCCCGAACGCTAATCAAATGTATGATCAACTAATATGACATTCAAATCAACAGCCCATATTGAACGCTGATTGGTGGAATATAGACAGAAAGAAACGGACAGATAAAATATCTGTCCGTTTCTTTCTATTATTATATATATAATTACATTACATTCGCACTTGCAAGGCTAGTTAAAATTCCACAGATAAGCAGACTTACTCCCGACACAATCGAGAATCGAATCAGTTCGATCTCGACGGCTTTTGGTGGATTACATTAAAACTAACCAGGATAAATAAAATCGTTAGATCGTAACTTTTTGTGCACCCGAGCATATCAATCGACTGAGAATGAAAATAAACAAACGTCAATTTATTCGGGAGTACGCGGCACGATAGAATCTGAATCATAATCGAATCAGTATGGAGAGGATAATTCACCAAAGACACCGATTAGTTGACATACGATTTGAATCAACCTCATCTGAGGAATTTTAACCATTTTAACCAATCTTGCTAGTGCGAGCGTGATGTAATTATAAAATATCTGTCCGTTCCTTTCTGTCTGATAATATTCCACCAATCAGAGTTCAAGATGGGTTGTTGAAGTTTGAATGCCATGTTAGTTGATAACATTTGAATAGCGTTCGAAAAACCGAGGGTTATATAGCTTAAACAGTAACTATTTTACTAGCCTAAGGGCGTGTTCCACCAAGCAATGTCAAAGTTAACGCCATGTTAAATATCATGTTATCCCTCTCGTATTTCCTGTCAATGAATGAGATGGCATGGTATTTTAACAAGCCGTTATCACTAACATGCGTTGGCGAAATAGGGACTTAGTGTTGCCATCAAAAAGGTCCCAAAGATTCGATAACTGTTCGATTAAAAAGCGCTCGACACAACCCAACCTAAACAAGCGCGCGCCAAACACACACCTACGCCGCACACAATACGGCCCACAATCGCCTGTACCTCAGACTCATACGCAATATGTCGTCACCGGTTACCACCCGACACCACGCTCTAGAACACACGAATTATATCGATATCGACACTTTTGATAGTATCGATGTTTTGGCAATATCGATAATCGATATCGCTGACTAGGCATAAATATTTAGGAAAATAAAAACATATTTTCTATACTAAATAAAACTAAATTACGCTCTCTAGGACGCTGAAGTTAATAACCTTCAAGAAACAGCTGATTTGAAAGAAAAGAAAAAAAGAAAAAATATATGTATTAAGGAAATATTATATATTTACTCGTAGATTTTAAAGAAAATAATAAAATTTTAGTCTATTACCTTATTAGTTATAGTAATAAGTTTTTGATACTTAGTTTTAAACTCAATGTGTACTCCAGTAAGAGTAGAATTTAATTGAAAACATCAATCGACTGAAGGTGATATGTCACAAAAAAATTGTACCCACAAAAATTAGTTTAAGCAATCATTTAAACATTTTAGGATATGTAGCAACGTATTAAGTACATTGATTCTAGAGACGGAATGTATTTAATACTGTACGACGTATTTTAAAATGTTTAAGTAGAAGTTTGAACTCAATTTTCTTAAAATCATAATTTTGCCTTCATCGATTCATGTCTTCAATTATTTTGTCAAATGTCTATTTGACAAACATTTCAATTTCTATAATGTCAATTGAATCAGCTGTCTCAATGACTTTCATAGCGTAAAAACAAACTATACAATCCGTACCGGACCTCAATCTACAGTGGCGCCATCTGGCGAGACAAAACACGATCTTCTCAGACTAGACTAGCCGAGCAGCAAGATTTGACCACACCGTGTAAGTGATATTATCGAATGTCAATTGTATAGGCGCTGTGACGCATCAGACAATTGACTTTCGTCTACTTTACGGAGCTTTAAAATCTTCCTGCTTGGCCCTTTGATGCCCATTTCAATGTAGTACCCAGTATACAGGTTGTAAAAAGAACAGTCACTATAAATTTGGGATAGGATTATACTACATATTTAATTTTTTTTTTTTTGCTTTTTTGTGATTGTTGCGACAAAAAAATGATAAACAGAAAATAAATAGTTAAAGAGAAATACAAAAAATACATTTCTAGAATGTTTTTTATTTATACTTAATGTTTACGCCTATCAGTGAAAACCTATTATTTCTGTATGTTTTATTGGCTCTATTTTTGTTATATATGTCGCAGTCATCTGATTGAATCAGCAATTTGATTAAATGTCTAGCGCGTTTATTGAATTGTGGAGTTGAACAAGCGTCACTCAACGTCTAACTAGTTAGCGGACTGTAACAAAACCCTTTAAACAGAGCGGACGTATATCAGTCAGGATATTGAAATTTAGTTCATTTTCCCGCTGTGGCGCTAGTAGTCACCAAAACAAATATGGCGGCAAACAGCTTGCACAGATTGTACATAGTTGATATTTTCATTTGGTGTAAAATGTCATGTCCTAATTTTAAGGACCTTTTAAGTTGCGAACTTATGGTCGAACCTATCCCTACCAAACGTTACTTTAAACAACTTGACGAGTTGTCCTTTAGTCGTTCAATGAAAAGCTAACGACATATATAAGCTGTTGGTTTTCCGAAATAAATATCCTAAAGTTATAGTGACTGTTCCTTATACACTCTGTACACTCCACGCTGGCCATCACCCCCTCGACATCACCCCCAGTCATACTCACTTCTCCCCCGTGCCGGTGTCCGTTAAGTCGTGCGGGTTGTGTTTGGGGCAGGTCATGAGTGACGCCACGCTCCAGGGTTCAGACGTTTGCCGGGAGTACACTGGAAGTAATGAAAACTATTATATTACGTTCGCGTGGTTCTTCAGGGACTTAAACCATTTATGCAGCGCACGCAACGAAATTCTCCCCGTTTTTGCAACATTTGTCACTGACGATTCGCTCCTATTGGGCGCAACGTAATGTTATATAGCCTAAAGCCTTCCTCTATAACTGGATTATCAAACAAAAAAAAAATATTTTTCAAATCGGATACCCACGACCTCCGAGTCCAGAACTGGGCAGAGATGCCTCTCGTGCATACTCGATGTTATTTGCGTGTGAGCGAGACAGCATCCACTGGCCCTTATACTACATGTTCGTTATCTGTCGTGACTTATTTAGTTTAAACTGGATCCGGGGTCACTCACCGTTCCGCTTCACCGTATCACCGCGACCCTCGACCTCGGCGAACGAGATGACCTTCGACCCAGCGGACAGGTCATCGTCGGCATCCAGGTCGATGATCGGCGAGTCGTCGTACGCCCCGGAACGCCGACAGTCGCGCAGCTCCTCCGTGAGTCTGAGGTCAAAGGACAAAGGTCATAAGTTATGGTCAAATGTCAAAGGTTATGCTATGTTAAGTTATGAACAAATGTCATAAGTTATGTACTAATGTCATACGTTATGGACAACGGTCATAAGTTATGGACAAATGTCATAAGTTATAGTCAAAGGACAAAGGTTAGCAGGGACAAAATTTATGGAGAAAGGTCATAAGTTATGGACAAAGGTCATAAGTTGTGGACAAAGGTCATAAGTTGTGGATAAAAGTCATAAGTTATGGACAAAGGTCATAAGTTATGGACAAAGGTCATAAGTTATGGACAAAGGATATACGTTAAGATCAAAGGTGAAATTAAATCATTTTATTTCCAAATGGAACTTAACAAGCTATTTTCGTTATACAATGTAATAACTTAATATCAATATTATAACAATAGTCAGAGTACATAACATGGTAGCCTTGCATGTGGCCATCTTATTCCCAAGGTGTGCAATCGTCAATAAATTCATTCACCTTATAATAAGCTTCAGAGCACACACGTGATTTAACTTCATCTGAACATTATTTGGGATTATATTGTAAAGACGTATACATTGACCTTTAAATGATTTACTAACTTTACTCAATCTAATTACCGTAATATCTAGCTTGTCAGTATTTCTTTTCATTTTAAAATTACTTAAATTCTTTTCAACATACAACACATTGTCTAAAATGTATTGAGGAGCAACGCAATTTGTTTGAGCTTTTCTCTTAGAGAATCAAAAGAGTACATTTTGTAAATTGAACGTATTGCCCGCTTCTGCAGTACAAATATTGTGTTAATGTCGGCGGCATTTCCCCATAAGAGGATGCCGTAAGACATCTCAACTAATGTACTATTTTTGAGAGAGCACTATTTACCTCGTCGTAATTTTACTGACATTTTCACATTGAAAGTTAGTGAAGTGGCATCGGAAAATAATATGTTTATATTATTTTCTTATATAATGTTTATCTTATTATTATTAGGTCATAAGTTACGACAAAGGTCATAAGTTATGACAGAGGTCATAAGTTATGACAAAGGCCATAAGTTATGGTCAAAATTCATAAGTCATGGACTAAAGTCATAAGTTGTGGAATAAGATCATATATTATGGATAATTGTCATAAGTTATAGCCAAAGGACAAAGGTTAGTAGGAACAAAAGTCATAGATAAAGGTCATCAGTTGTGGACTAAGGTCATAAGTTATGAAGAAAGGTCATAAGTTATGGACCAAAGTCATATGGACAAACGTCATATTTTTTGGACAATAGTCATAAGTTATGACAGAGGTCATAAGTTATGACAGAGGGCATAAGTTATGACAGAGGTCATAGGTTATGAACTAGGTCATAAGTTATGACAGAGGTCATAAGTTATGACAGAGGGCATAAGTTATGAAAAAGGTCATAAGTTATGACGAAGGGCATTAGTTATGAAAAAGGTCATAAGTTATGGGCAAGGGTCATAAGTTATGGTCTAAGGTCATAAGTTATGGACAAAGGACAGAGGTCATATAAATATATAAAATCCATTGATTTTAAACTATCTTCACAGTTCTGCTCTTTCTATGTCGATCTTATTGCTACAATACGAGTATGTATATGTATGTAGCCTTCCTCGATAAATGTTCTATCCGACACTAAAATATTTGTCTCTCTGTGTGTGCGCGTGCGTGTGTATGAAGGCGTGCGTGCGTGCACGCTCATACGCACGCACGAGACGGGACGCTATGTCTGTGTGTGTGAGCGCTCACCTGGCGTCTGCGTGCGTGTGCAGCGAGCGAGGCCGCGCGGCGGCGGCGGGCCGGTCGCCGACCACGCGCCGCCCTCGGCCCGTGTGCCGGGACGCGATGCGCTGAGGCACGTCCGATACGCCCTGTCAATCAATCAATCATTTATTCAGTTAATATATTACATAATAATAATAATTGTATACCGTGCCTCTGCATTGGCTTCGGCCCCACGCCAGCATTCCAAAGATCTTGGACTTAATTGCTCGTGAGCAAGGAATGCTATACACAAACATAATAATAATGCCTCCCACACCGATTTAGGTGATGGTGGCCGGTTTCATTGAAACCAGGGCAGCTATGCAGGAGTTATTTTATAGTCCTCTAGAGTGTGCGCAATACATTAAAGCACTTTCTATCTCCTTCTTCACTCTTGTAGCCCAGTGGGACTGATGACCGACACGACTGGCGGCAGATCGGATGCAAGACCGACTTTTTACATGCCCATCCGACGCATGGATAATCTTGTCAGACAATCAGGTGCTCAGCCTTCATTGTTCTAACCAAACTTGAAAACACTATTACTAGTTGTTCCAACGCGGGAATCGAACCCATGACGTGGTCATACCGTGTCATCATCAGCATCAGCGGCGCAGTGGGTCGGCGGATTGGAGTACTTGTGCAGGAGGTCCACCGCGAGACGTTTGTTCATGTCCTGCTGGAAGAACGCGTGCTGGAACACAACATTAAGAAACGTTATTTAATTAATGGAATCAGGCGTTAATTACGAAAATCCATAGCATAAAATTTAAATATATTATCCCCCAGTTTCCCGAACGCTATTCAAATGAATGATCAACTACCATGGCATTCAAATCAACAACCCATATTCAACGCCGATTGGTGGAATATTATCAGATAGAAAGGAACAGACAGATATTTTATCATTACATCACGCTCGCACTTGCCACAGATAAGGTTAATTCACCAAAGACACCGATTAGCACTCGCCAATAAACTTTTAGTTTGGCGAGACACGATTTTTATGTAACACTAATTGTATTTTTATTGTGAATAAAGTTTAAAAAAAAAAAAAAGTTGACAAACGAATTGAATCAGCGAGCGAGCGTGATGTAATTATAAAACATCTGTCCGTTTTTACATTTTAAAGTTTTTACATTGTAAACATATTATGAATATACTTTTTAAAAAGAACAATTTTCCATCTTTTTGCTAAAAGATGGCCCCGTCCGAGTTACTTACGCCTCTTCTCGGCGGGCTAGGTTTGAACCTGTGGTAGCCTTTTTGTTGACTTTCCGAAAATAGCTTGTTAAGTTTCATTTGGAAATAAAATAAATTTGATTTTTTTAATTTTTAGCGCACACACGCTCAACCACTGCGCTAAGGAGGTCGTTGAAAAAAATAATATGTAAGTTACCTGTAAGGAAAGGCAATCGATCGCCGAATCGAAAACGCCTGGAAAAGCTACTGGTCCATGAAGAACCTAATGAAGGGAGATTTACCAATCTCCCTCAAGCGAAGACTTATCGACATGTGTATTCTTCCCGTAATTAAAAACATAACCAAGTCACTGAAGCCGAAATCGGCTGGTTGATTATATATATACAGGTTGTAAAAAGAGCAGTCACTGTAACTTCGTGGGATAACAACCAGGCAAGAGATATATCCATTGGTACTAGTCATTTGCTTTTAATCGACTGTTTTAATTTTCAATAGGCAATGTACAACGTGCACAACACATCGATCAGCTGATTACGCTGAGGTCAATAGCACGCGTAAGACGTTCATTACGTACTAGGGCAAAAATTATAAAATTTAAGAATTTAATGCAGAACGTTGTTTCAAACAGTTCCGCCTTGCGACTAAAAATAATAAATTGCAAAAAAAAATGTTATTTTTCAAAAAATAAATATGTAATGAAAAAAATTCATTTCTAGAATCAGTCAAGGTCCTATAATCCTACCCCAAAGTTATAGTGACTGCTCTTTTTACACCCTGTATATTCTTCCCGTCCTAACCTACGGCGCTCAAACTTGGTCACTGACCGAAGCACAAAAAGCACCGGCTCGGGGTCTGCCAAAGAGCGATGGAGCGCAGCATACAGGGAATAAAGCTTGTTGACCATGTGCGAAACACCACGCTGCGCTCCAAAACAGGCATCACAGACGTAGGAATAAAGGGAGCCAAGCTAAAATGGGACTGGGCAGGACACATAAGTCGCATGCACTCCGAGCGCTGGGCAAAAATATGCACTAATATGCGATACCACTTGAGGACGAAGTAAATCACCAAGTGTCAGCAGGCCCAGAATTATCATCATTATGATGCTGATGCTGCAGTTGTTCCGTAGTGGCACTGAGAGCTGATCCGATCCCATTTTGATTAATTATTACTTCTTCTTTCTTTGGATAGTTTTAATTGCACATGGTAACTTAAGTCCTGGATTTATATAATTTAAACTGCTCGGCACAATTGCACTGGATAATCGCGAAGACAGTCACTGCATTAATTTATTAAAAGTTTTGTAAATTGCACATTTACACGCGCACCGGCAACTTGACGCCGGAACCCGAGACATCCTGGCAGGGTCGCCATGTGCCCAGATATGTGAAATGAAACACTCGACGACTCGTTAACGCTTGCCTTTATTAATTAAGTTTACTTATTTATATCCTAAGAACATTACACACTACACGGGTACCAGAGGATGGACGAAGATGCCGAGGCCGGCCCAGAACAAGGTGGCGCGACGAGCTGGACGCATACCACCCAGGCTGGCCAGCGGTGGCGCAGGAAAGTAATACCTGGAGGACACTGGCCTTTGCCCATTGTTTTGGTTGAATGGAGGCAACCAGGGGCAAGAAACAAGATAGTAGAACCAGGACGAACTATCGGAAGACACCGAAGTCGTTTCTGTGTTGTCCGCCCCAGAAAAGGGAGAATGGACTTAGGGACAAATAGAAAGAGAATAAATAACTTGCAGGGAATCAAGAATTGCGCACCTGAAGGGAAGAGCCCGAGACAGTAGGGTGCGCATTCCCATGTTTCGGCCGTGTTATCGGTTGATGGGGCCATGGGTTGGTGGAGGGATTAGGCCTTTGCCCAGCAGTGGGACAGTTTAGGTAAGTTACCTGTAACAACTTGTCAGCAGTCGGTCGCTTCTTCGGGTTCTTCGTCAGCGCCAACTTGAGGAAGGCGTGGAAGAGGGGCGACCAGCGCTCCTTGTCCCGCAGCGAGGGGGGCTTGAACCCCGACTTGGACATCAGGAACAGCACCCGCATGGGGTGCAGCTCGAACATGGGGGGCTGGAGTTCCGCCAGCTCTGGAAAATTAAAAAGTTTACGGTGTAAAATGAGGGTAGATATTTAATAAAATATTAGCTTACATACACATAAACGTCAACTAGACCTAATATCAGTGTGGTAACGTAACATAAACATAAAGCAGTTTTCATTATTGGCGTTATAACGTCTTGCAAATTGATAAACGCCGGCTGCACACACGAAAAAGTTGATCTCATTGTCACGTTCCCCTAAGCTGAGCGTCCAAGCGACAGCAACAAACGTGAACGTTTGTCAACAGGTTATAAAGTGAAGTAAAGTGGATGTGCTTTGATTTTTATCAATATTTTCTTATTAAGTTATTACGTAAAATTATCGCCCGTAAACCGAATTTATAGGCGACCAATTTATTTATGAGATGTAAACATTTTGCATTTGGCGAACATTATGTTGCTCTATCATCAATAGTTTTATCGCATAAAAAATATTTTATAGGCACTTTTTACACCTTGCATATCATTACTTTAGTTTTAGTAGGATCCTATTATATATATTTTTTTTTAATTAAAATAGCTTATATTAATCATGTGTGTGTGTAATAATGGTGAAAGAAGTATTAAGATCGGTCCAGTACTTTTTGAGCCAATTCCTTACAAATATACATACAAAGATTTCCTCTTTATATTATTGGTAGATATAGATATTGTATCTCACCTATAGCGGTAATACCGCACGCCCATATGTCACAGAGCTGGTTGTAGCCGCCCTTCCGCTCCACTGCCGCCACCTGAAGCGTCCAACAACAGAATATTATAATATGATTAAAAATAAATATAGTTGTGTAAGTTTATCGATATTAATTTGTATGTAAGTTGGCATTAATTAGTTCCCCGCGTGACCAACAGATGGCGCTGAAAATCATCTGCATCGCGCTGTAACTACACATTAATTTTAATAAGTCCTTACAAGCGAAGACAAATATACTTTATAGCGGTATAATTAGTTTTTTTTTAATATATACATGGTTTAATTCTGGTAGCCCTAGAGTTCCACTGTGTGGTGTAATACAATACTCAATGTACATCAATGAAAATATAAAGAGCGTATAATATGGGCGTTTCTTCGCACTCGAGAGTCGACTGGGACCAATGAGACTTATTATTTCTGAAGGTTGAAGAAGGAATGTTTCAAAGGGACCACAAATCCCCCCCCCCTACCTCCGGCGCCATAGTTATGCGCACCCTGAAGTCTCGGGTTTCTGGGTTTCTGGAGCACCACTCCCCCCCACCTACCTCGGGCGCCATCCAGTACGGCGTGCCGATGAAGGACTTCCTCTTGTTGATGGTGGCGGTGATCTGGGCCGACACGCCGAAGTCCGCCAGCTTCACGTCCCCGCAGTCGGTGAGCAAGATGTTGGCTCCTTTGATGTCCCTGCAATACACATCGGTTACGTAACGTCTCCGTGATCTAGTGGTTCAGAGCCTTGCTCTCTGGAGCACGACCTCCAGAGAGTTCCTAAGGTGTGACACCTGATTTCATGTCAAAACCGGTCGTGTATTTTAAGAAATAATTTGTAAAATAACTAATAAAGTGGGAAAAAAGTGCAAGTATTTAGTGTACGAGTATTATTGCTAAATCTTCAATATTGCCACACACATCGCAGTTTGAGGATGCAGTCTTCCCATTAAAAACGCAAACTTATTAAGTGGAAAGCTACGGGGTTATGAAACGAACTTTAGTATTGCATGACCACTCACCTATGCATCTTCCCCATGCTGTGCAGGTAGGACAACCCCATCAGGGTCTCCCGGCACATGTACGCGATCTGCAGCTCGGTGAGCGGCCCGGTCACGTGGTAGATGTCCTGCAACGTGCGAAGGGGCTTTAAGAGGTTTGTTTTTTCAAATAATCTTTTGCTCTAGGCCAGTTTTTCCCAATTAGTGGTACGCGTACCCCTAGACGTGAACGCTATACGCGGCTGTAAGTAAAAAAAGGTACGCATATTTTACTTTTTTGAAGTGGTACGCTGCAAAAACTAAGTGGGAACCACTGCCAAATGTGTTATAAAAATGGGTACACTCAGCGAGTGCCAGCTAAAGTGAAAAACAAAACAGCAGGAGCAGAGCAGCATACATTTTCGCTGCGCGGTAGAAAGAGAGGGGTATACTACTTTCTCACCTACGCCGAACCGGCGGTCTACGCTCTCTCCGTCTTACGACATTTCGATCAGGTCACGTGGCATGACGCAAGTTTTACATTTTCCATTTACCCATCTCCAAAAGTGCACCGTCACAGTACTCCATCATCAATCCCTCTGCCCTCTCAGTCTCACCTGCAAGCTCCCTCCCCCGCAGTACTCCATGGAGATCCACAGCTTGTCCCTGCGGAGGTAGCTGCCGTAGTAAGCGACGATGTTGGGGTGCCTGCAGTCCTTCATCATCAGGATCTCCTGCTGGATGATGGCGAAGTCATCACCGGGCTCCAGCTTTATCACCTTGATGGCGGCCAGCTCGCCGGCGCCGTTGAGACGTTTTGCCTGGAAAAAGAGAATGCCTTATCATCAGAAATTCCGTCGCTGTCGTTTCAGCAATTACTTCTGGACATAAGCCCCCCAAAATAATTCTTGGGGGTAGTTGCCTATACTCGCCACGCGAACCTGCAAGCCTGGGGTCTTACTCTGCAAACTGATTCGATTTTAATTCAGATTCGATCGTGCCGCGTACTCCCGAATAAATTGACGTTTGTTTATTTTGATTCTCAGTCGATTGATATAGTCGGAAGAACAAAAAGTTACGATATTCTTTGTCCTGGTCAGTTTCAACCCAAATAAAATAACAAAAGCCGTTGAGATCGAACTGATTCGACTCTCGATAGTGTCGGGAGTGAGCCTGCTGATTCCATTAACTGTTCTGAATTTAATCCGGAAGACCGGATCAAATAATGAATCTTAAAGTAATTAACAAGGAAAACCATATCATTAGCGTATCCTTATGATGGTTATTAATACGTTAGTTGAGTAACCTATGATGTAATAAAAAGTGAAGATTGTTGATGTCAAATAAACACTGACTTCAGGGGGGGATTCACTGGACATGTTCGGAGGCAAAGAGTTTAATAGATTGCATCCCATGGTTCATATACCGAGCCGAGTATAGTGTGGTATAGTGTGAAGTGAAGAGAATGACGCGTAGAGCATTTTTGTTTTAGCACCTCATACTTACGATAACGCGATAAAAAGAATGCAAAGGTCTAAAATTACCAAGTGAATCTTACTATGCCGGGGCTCGCTGGCTCCTAGTCTATACACACGAACGCACTGGTCGTTGACCTAACCCCTGACCAGGATTTAAAACTCATTTACGGGCATCTTTAAGAGGAAACACCACGAATTTTTTTCCATACAAAAATAGAGGTCTAGGAGATTTCTATTTCCTCCCTGGATAATACCTCTAGAGTAACTATTTTTTAGTTTAAGTTATGGATATTGTTTGTACGTCCCTATTTTTTCCTTTTTTTTTTTATAAATTAATTATTTAAAGAAATATGGACGTTTTAAAATCTAAAAAAAATGGCCAGACTGTCCGCTATGTTTAAATATCTAGGAAACAGATTTGGCTACAATAAACAACAAAATCAAAAATAGGAACCTAGCTCAATTCTTTTTTTAGCTAATACAGAAAAAAATATTTAAATCGATTAAGTTTTGGAGGAGGAAACAGGAATCCCCTAAACGTCGATTTCTGGCACTTCTAATAGGTAATTTCAGTCCAAGTTGAAGTTGTCTCTATCGCGCTAGTGCTGGCTAGCTAAGGCACTGCAAGACAGCAATAGATTTTATAAATACCTATTAAGGGCCTGTTCCAGGAGACGCTCTGAACGTTCAGATCATTCATAACGCTGACATTGACAGCTGACAGTGCCTTTGAAAACAGTTCAAAACGATCCTAAACAGTGCTAAATAGGAGTGAAGCGTCAGTGAGAAATGTTGCAAAAACGGGGAAAATTATTCACATTTGGGGACTTTCGTTGCGTGCGCTGCATAAACGGTTTGAGTCACTCAAAAACTACGCGAACGAAGTCGCGGGCACAGCTAGTATAGCATAAAATTTTCAACTATTTCACCTGTACTAGAAATGTTGGAAAAAATTAAAATATCGATTAGGTAACAAACATAATATTCTAGATTCTAGGTCATACGTATAATTGCTGTAAGTCACGTCGGGCCAGTTAGCGTTCCTTGAATCTAGATTAAGAATTTTATACAGGAACAAAGAACTGCGGGGTATACATATTACGTATATTTTGCAAAAGCAAAAAAATTGCAAAAAAGTTTGTTCTTTAATTTTTTTTTAATTATTTATTCATGTACAGTTACACTTAAATATTATAACAATATCTCGCCAAACACATGTGAGAAACAAACACGGCGAGATGCGCTCTTTCGATTATGATACTAATCGGCGGTTAAGCACCAAAAACCAAATTAAACAGGGAAACATTTAAAGTAAAATATAGAAAATTGAATTTATAGATTAGGTGGTCAGCCTGCATTATCCTAACCAAACTTGAAAACAATAATTGCAGTTTTCCAACGCGGGAATCGAACCCACGAAAACACAACAATCGAGAGCCAAGCTTTGAAGTCTAAACCCTATTCGAGATGCCATCGGTATTATCACTTTCGAAGTTCAAAAACAAAATGTATGTATGGGTTTTGATATGTACGCTTCGCTAAATGACATACCTACGAATTCGGTCATCATTTAGCAAAGCAATAGGCGTGACGACATTAACAAATAATCAAAGATTTAATGATTTCATGGTAAAATAGATATAAAAAGGATTTGAAATACTGATATACTTTTGTATAAAAAATTGTGATTATTAAGATTTTCAATAAATTAAAATAGTGCAATCGGCCATTTTGACTGAAACACCGCATTACAGCGCATGACGTCACGTCTAGGTAAACATCACTGTCATGGTCCTTGGCTGCTATCATTATATATTACTCTTTTATCTATGGTTTCCTTAAGCATCTGACGTTTACCTAGGCGTGACGTCACACTCGACGCCATGACACTTCGACCTGTTTTGGCGCACTATTGAAAATATATTAGAAAAATGGCTATAATCTTGGATATTCATTAGTTTGTTACCGAAATAGGGTTTTTTTTCATAATTAGCAAATGTGTATCCACTTTACTAAAGCGGATTTCAAAATCTTTCGTCATGCCTATTCCATACATTTTGTTTTCGAAGTTCCTAAGTTTGCTAAATGACAAGAGAATTCGTATGTCAGATCCCATACATTATGTTTTCAAACTTCGAAATTGTTACCCGATCTACCCGTTACAAAAATCGCTTTATTTAATTAACGCTTGTAATCGGTGACCGATTTTTGTAGATGAAAAATAGAACACACTGATTAGCAATACAACGCACGCGTCATACATTAAATCGGTCAGAAGCAATATGGAGGAAAAATCTAAAAATCTGCCCGATTGTCGGGGTCCTACAAAAAGAATGATGCGGGAGGCACCCTAAGTTATAATATATAATAGCTCCCCTCACCAATATCGGTGTCGGTAGCCGAATTCATTGAAACCAGGCCAGCTACGCAGGAGTCATTTTATAGTGCCCAAGTGTGTGGGCAATACACAAAGACACTCACTCTTCCTTTGACTCTCATAACCCATTGGGACGGTTACCCGACACGACTGGCGAGAGATCAGGCGCAGGACCGACTTTTTACATGCCCATCCGACGCATGGATCATCTTTCCTGTCAGACAATCGGGTGATCAGCCTGCATTGTCCTAAACAAACCTCAGAACAACATTTTTTGTTGTTCCAACGCGGGAATCGAACCCACAACCTCCGTGTCGAGAGCGAAACTCTGAACCACTAGACCACGGAGGCGTTATCTATACTAATCTATAGTAATACTATAAAGCGGAAGAGTTTGTTTCTTTGTTTGTTTAAGCGCGCTAATCTCAGGAACTACTGGTCCGATTTGAAAAATTCTTTTTTGTTGGATAGTACATTTATAGAGGAAGGCTTTAGGCTATATAACATGACGCTGCGACCAATAGGAGCGAAGCGTCAGTGAGAAATGTTGCAAAAACGGGGAGACTTTCGTTGCGTGCGCTGCATAAACGGTCGCTTAAAAATCACGCGAACGAAGTCGCGGGCACAGCTAGTATCATATATTTTGTAATATTAAATAGCCTTCTTTATACCAGGAGCTGAGTTCAGCTGAGTGACTGCATAGGTATTGCAGAGCCGGTTGTTCGGTTCGGTGCCCGGTCGAGGTCAGAAACTCACGGGGGTGTGAGATTGCTGAAATGTTGCTGGCTTTCACCTGCTACGTGTAGAAGGATTTTAATAATAATAATAAATTTTAATAATAATAATAATACGGACGCTTCACACCACGTTAATCTGGCGCCGTGATAGGTATCCGAATAACTTGTGTTACAGGTACCACACAACGGAAATATCTATACTAATATTATAAAGAGAAAAGATTTGTATTTTTGCATGTAACGAATAAACTCAAAAAGTACTGGACCGATTTTAATAATTCTTTTTTCATTAGAAAGCTACATTATCACTGAGTAACATAGGCTATATAAAAATCAATTGCTGTTCGTTAGTCTCGCTAAAACTCGAGATGAGCTGAACTGATTCGGCTATTTTTGGTCTTGAAATATTCATGGAAGTCCCGGGAAGGTTTACACGGTTTCCATGCTCAACGAAGTGGGCACGGGTCAGCTAGTAAATTATAAAATGTAATATGCCGAATTAAGTACAAATATTGACATTAAAATAAAGAAGAAGGCTTTAGGCTATATAACATGACGCTGCGACCAATAGGAGCGAAGCGTCAGTGAGAAATGTTGCAAAAACGGGGAGACTTTCGTTGCGTGCGCTGCATAAACGGTCGCTTAAAAATCACGCGAACGAAGTCGCGGGCACAGCTAGTATCATATATTTTGTAATATTAAATAGCCTTCTTTATACCAGGAGCTGAGTTCAGCTGAGTGACTGCATAGGTATTGCAGAGCCGGTTGTTCGGTTCGGTGCCCGGTCGAGGTCAGAAACTCACGGGGGTGTGAGATTGCTGAAATGTTGCTGGCTTTCACCTGCTACGTGTAGAAGGATTTTAATAATAATAATAAATTTTAATAATAATAATAATACGGACGCTTCACACCACGTTAATCTGGCGCCGTGATAGGTATCCGAATAACTTGTGTTACAGGTACCACACAACGGAAATATCTATACTAATATTATAAAGAGAAAAGATTTGTATTTTTGCATGTAACGAATAAACTCAAAAAGTACTGGACCGATTTTAATGAATGAATGAATTGAAATATTCATGGAAGTCCCGGGAAGGTTTACACGGTTTCCATGCTCAACGAAGTGGGCACGGGTCAGCTAGTATTTAATACTTTTATACTAGGTATACACATATTTAAGATTTTTATTATATTATACACAAATTTAATACACATCCATGACCCAAGAACATTTGAAAAACATTTGGTTCCCTCGGCGAGCTTCGAACCCGCCACCTTTCATTCGACCAGCGCTCCACCACTGCGCTACGGAAGTCGTCGCTAACTACTAAGCATTGTTATAAAATGTATTGGAGAATGAAGTATGATCTGTTAGTATTCCCGTGAAAGTGTTGATAAGTGTGCACAATAACTGAAAATTTCGATGTTTTCAGTTATTGTGTTTACCTTTAAGTTAAATTTATCTGGGACGTACTACAGTCAAATTCCTCACGGCAAGCATTGACAAAAACCACAAAGTATAATATATATATATATATATATATATAATAGAGACACGACCTGGTACTAGAAAATGGTATCACCCTAATACTGGCAATTCTACTGGCTATTTTTGTTTTCTTTGATTTCCAATAGATAAAGGGTGAAGTCCAGGCACATTTCGGAAACCGCCATCTAGCGCCACTATTGGAAAATACTAATTACTAATTTCGTTTCGTATCATCTTCTTAATAAAGAAGTTGAATGTAGTTTAATGTGATGTTAGGCTTGAAAATATGCTTCACTTTATTTTAATGTCAATATTTGTACTTAATTCGGCATATTACATTTTATAATTTACTAGCTGACCCGTGCTCACTTCGTTGAGCATAGAAACCGTTTAAACCTTCCCTAGACTTCCACGAATATTTCAAGACCAAAAATAGCCGAATCGGTTCAGCTGTTCTCGAATTTTAGCGAGACTAACGAACAGCAATTCATTTTTATATATTACGCCGCCCGACCCCCGGCCGGCCGCGGGTCGGTACCGCCGCGGCGCTTTAAATTTGTAATATCTTCAGTAATATTCGCTTAAGTTACATGCTGTAAAAAGCATATTCATCTATAATAAATGCACAATTTATTTAAGGTACTTAATTGGATAAGGATTAATGCTGTATTGTTTAAAATCACTTCGTAAATAACCATTTTTTAGTTAAGGATAAAAATGGTTATGGTGGGTTATCCCTAAGAGATAGACATATACCATCGCGGACTTTTTTGTTGAACTTTTTAAGGTGAACAATACTGTAGTACATTATTTTGGTCTATCTCGTAGGGTTCAGCCAGCATTTGCAATATAAGCGCAACAAAACGTACTTATTTACGACATCACATTAGAAACATTTAAATTTATCAGTGTTTCTCTATTATATTATGCATTTATTATACATACAAACCTTCTGTAAGAATCACTCTATCTATTTAAAAAAACCGCATCAAAATCCGTTGCGTAGTTTTAAAGATCTAAGCATACATACGGACTAGGGTTCAGAACCGAGATTTCCCGGTACCGAAAATCCCGGGATTTCCCGGTTCTTTGACTACTGTTATAGAACCGGTTCACAACGCAAAAGAACCGGGATTTTCGGTATTTTCGGGATTTTTTTTACCTTAACAAAAAATAAACGCAACGGGCTTAGAAAAGTACTTTTGTATTTTAATTACACATTGTGGCATGTCATGTTAAAGGATAATATATTTATTGCTATACAATGATTAAAATATCGTTATACATTCACTTCCATTAAAGTTTTACATAGATATAAACAATTTTTATAAACGTGAGTAATATTATATTACTAGCTTTGGCCCGCGGCTTCGGGCGTGTGGAATTATTGTATTCGTAGCAAAAAGTTCTTTACCAAACAACACTACAGCTGCAATGTGGTTTAGATAATGTTATAGTAATAAACATATTATGAGTATCATTATATTTTAACCAATGCATATAAAAACTTAATAAATTGTATACTTTTGACACCTTGGGTTACATTATTGGAGTTTTAGTAAGGATCCCTTTTTTTTTGAAAATATAATAAAGCCTGTGTTCACCGTTGATGCTGTAACTTTCCGACGGCGAAAAACGCTTTCAAATTTTAACTTAAGTTACGATGTTATTCAAAATATTCTTAACTGATTTTACTATTTCAACATATTAAAATAAATCTAGGGGAAATATCTGCTCATTAAATATATGTTTAAGTCAAAATCAAGATTTGGGTCTATAAAGTATGAGTCTATAAAGGCCATAGAACCTAAAAATAATAATAATTATGAAAAAAAGTACTGTCTGTCTGTCGGTCCGTATGAGTCCGTACTGAATGGAATAAAATGAAATTTAGCAGGCTGATAGCTTCGAACCTAAAGGGTAATGTAGGATATTATTATCCCAAAAACGAAAGGGTGCCCGTTGGATTTTCAAAAAACAGTAGTTACTTATTTAATGGTATTTCGGTGAAACTACGTATTTAAATGAAACTCGGCACAAAGGTAGATTGGACCATGAAATTAATAACAGGATTTTTTTTGTTGGGAAACAAAAAGGTCCCAAGGGATCATAATTATAATTATAAAAAATCTTTTTGCTACTACTTATAAATAAAAAATCGCAAAAACCAATTTTATAAGTTATCTTTAAGCTATGAATTTTTGATGAATCAATTTATCTGTTGGATAAAGCTGTTAACATTTTTGGAAGTTCCATCTTTTTAGCCAGTAAAACTCACATCGATATTACATTCAAAGGGTAAAAACTTACTTTACAATATTTGTGTTTAAAATTTTAATTTCTGTCCAAACATAATACCGCATTTCGTGCGATTGGCTAAGGAGAAAAATAATTTTAAAATGTTTTATCCATACTTAATATTATTTCAAACGTGAAACTAACTGTGTCTGTTACTTTAAGAGTCATGAACCGTTTTACCGATTTGGTTTAATTTTTGGTACGGCGATAAGTTTATAATAAATAGGACTTATCAACGCCCAGGCAAAACTACCGAGCAAAGTAGGATTCAACGTCGCGTATATAACGTGACGTAAAATATAATTACTCATACTTAAACTTATAAAACTCCTCAGTTTTGGTTGGGTTTTTTGTACTACACACTATTTTACAATATTATAAGTTTTAATAGATTTACACCGGTAAAATAGTTTTTTGGCTCATGATAGATCGTAGATATAACATGCAATGTTTTATTTACCTATTCAAAAGTAATAACTTTGCAAAAGCGGGAGGGAATCTGCTAAGTGTGCCTTATAGGCTGGGAAAAAAAAAATTGTAGTGCGTATGATCTGGCCAGAAACTGAATAGTGGATAGTCATATGATTATTGGTATAACATTATCTTAATCATACTGTAGCCATAGAGTTATTTGATAAAGAACTTTTTGTTACGAATACTATTTTACGCGCCCGAAGCCGTGGGTAAAAGCCCTAATATTAGAGACGTTAAATTCAAAATATATAAATATACGATATTTTAATCATTGCATAGCAAATTTATGTATCATACTTTAACTTGACATGCCAAAATGTGTGATTTATTTATAAAAAGTAGTTTTCGAAGCCATTGTATTTGTTTTTTGATAAGTAAGAAAAAAAAACTAGAAAATACCAAAAATCCCGGGAAATCCCGGGAATTCCCGGTTCTGACTAGTGCCGGTACCGAAAATCCCGGTTCCTAAAACTTTAACGGTTCTCGATACCCTAATACGGACAGACATACAGCGAATGCGACTTTGTTTTATACTATGTATTGATCAACGTTAATAGTAGTGACATCTATTGCAATTTTTTTGTATTAAACATAGATTGTATGTAATGGTAGGCCATGACAAAAACTCACACTAAGCACACTGGTATTGACTTAAATTCTACTCGTCTGACGTCATACAACCACATGTATGGCACTTGTTCATAACATATGCTGCTACATTTGTTAAAAAAGCCATCTGTACGCTTTTGATTATGAATATAGTAAACCATACTTGGTAATATAAGCAAACATTCCGGTAGCCAGTTTTGTTGTAACCAGGCTGTCTCGTAGTTATTTTACTGCCCAAGCGTGTGCGCAATACATAAGGACACTACTTCCTTTTATTCTCATATAAACTAAATTCAAAATTAAAAAAAAACCCCCGACTTACACACATTTCTATCACACCTAACAAACGATCTGATGACCTTGAAGAACTGAACCGATTTCCACCAAACATAGCTAAGAACACTCTCGACTGATATACCTTTCAAACAAAAAAAACCGTATTAAAATCGGATCATCCGTTTGGGAGCTACGATGCCACAGACATACACATTTACACAGACACGTCAAACTTAAATAACACCCACTAATCACATTATGAATAGAGTAAACCTTACTTGGTACAATAATAAGCCCACGCCGATTCCTGTGATGAGTTTTGTTGTATCCAGCAGGCTTACTACACAATCGAGAATCGAATCAGTTCGATCTCAACGGCTTTTCGTATTTCATTTGGTTTGCTTTGAAACTAACCAGGATAAAGAGAATCGTTAGATCGTAACTTTTTGTACTCCCGACTATATCAATCGACTGAGAATCAAAATAAACAAACGTCAATTTATTGGGAAGTACGCTGCGCGATCGAATCTGAATCAAAATCATTTTGGAGAGTAAGGCACAATACACAAGGACACTCCATTCTTTTACTCTCATAACCCAGTGGGACGGTTACCAGACACAACTCGATCAGGATCATGGAGATCAGGCACATGATCATGGATGATCACAGGTGCATGGATCTTTCTTATCAGAAAATCAGGGCCTTACTCTCCAAGTTGATTCGATTTTGATTGAGATTCGATCGTGCCGCGTACTCCCGAATAAACTGACGTTTGTTTATTTTGATTCTCAGTCGATTGATATGGTCGGGAGTATAAAAAATTACGATCTAAGGATTTTCTTTATCCAGGTTAGTTTCAAAGCAATCCACCAAATAATATACCAAAAGCCGTTGAGATCGAACTTTGATTTCGATTCTCGATTGTGCCTGCAGGTGAACAGCCTTCATCGTCATCGTCAAAATATCAAAATCGAATTAGTTTGAAAAGGAAGATGGGGGCTGTCTACGCAGGAGTTATTTTAGTGCGCAATACTCAGGGACACTCCATCCTTATACTATTTTATCCCAGTGGGACGGTTACCAGACCAGACTGCCAAAAGACAGGACATGACCGATTTTTACATGCCCATCAGACGCATGGATCTTTCTTGTCAGACTTCATGCGTTCATCAGACTTGTTGCAACACGGGAATCGAACCCACGTCCTCCGCAGTCGAGAGCTAAGCTCTAAACCACTGTACCACAGGTTTCTAGCCTCAATTACTGAGTCACACTAACAAGCAATAATTATTTCGAACCTCGATCAAAAATTAGGTGTTCCAGTTTCTCGTTTTACAGACTTTACTAACTTTTTAAGTAAAGTGAGTCAGCCCAGTCAGTCAGTTAGTCATAGCACCCACGGTGACCTGCCGTGACCTTGTGTTTAATAGGCATATATTTAAGTATGTCCCAGATACATTTAACACAAACGTAAACAAACCCGTCTATGACACAACCATAGACTAGACAGTGATGACAATTGGACCATATTAATACATGGTGAAGTATACTTCATCCTAGATATTAATACAATGATTATTATTTGGGACTATGAATCCATAGACAGTAGACTATAGACTTTATTCTACAGTCGGCAGCGTTAAATTGGCGTATTTTTACTGTAAAAGTTTTTCATTGATGTTTAATAATTTATTATTGTATAATTGTCATAAAATGTGTTGGATACTGAAGTATGATCCTTTAACCCTTCGTATACGAGGTGACTAATCTCATCATACTATACTAGGTGGGGTTTGATATACCCCAAATATAAAAGGTAGTAAAATTTACATAATTGATATTTAAGATTATTAAATAATAATAAATATGTTTTATATCCAATAATAAATTGGATTAAGTAATTGAATTCTTACTTTTCAATAGACTTTTATTAATAAAACTACAAAACTTTACTTTTTCTTCAAACTATTAAGCATTTGCTTGAGTAGTAGAATCTAATGGCATATAGTATTAGACACATAGTATTATTAGGCACAAAGTATTTTTAATTTATAAGTCTACAATATAACTAGTATTAAAACCTAACAATTTGGTAAAAACAAACAATATAAGACAGATCTTAATCACTTAAGTTTCCGCAATCTTGACAGTAAAAATCTGCATGTTCCATACATATGGGTTTATGACATTTACTTTACGGACGTGTCACACGACTTGTGGCTGACGTCGGACTAAATATTTCGCACGGATCGGAGCAGCAATGTTGCATTTGCAGCTACTGAGAAAACCAACTCGCGCGTTTTTTTCGTTTAGAAATTACAACGATTTTTTTTACCGCTGGGGTATGTCATACCCCACCTCGTATACGGAGGGTTAATATTCCGGTGAAAGTGTTGATGACAAGTGTGCAACTGCTGTCCTTGTATCTATACAAATACACTATTTTTTGTTTCATTGAAAAAGACCACAAATGAATTTACAGACATTCCAAATTCTTGTCAATTTCGCGCAATTGACAAGAATTTAGAATGTCTCTTTGACAAAAATTTTCGTTGGAAAATGACGTCACCGCGTCGAGAATTAAAAATTAAAAATCTCGGAAACTACACGACGTATCGTAATATTTTTTTCACACAGTTTTCAACAAGTTTACGGAGAGCTAAAAACAAAAACTAAATTAAAAAATTAAAAAAAAAAACCCTACTTAGCCTATGTTCCTATTACACCTAACAAACGATTGAACTGATTTCCACCAAACATAGCTAAGAACATTCTCGACTGATATATACCTTTCAAACAAAAAAAACGCATTAAAATCGGATCATCCGTTTGGGGCCTACGATGCCAGACACATACACATTTACACAGACACGTCAAACTTATAACCCCGTCGTTTTTGCGTCGTGGGTTAAACAATATTATTATGCATTGTTTAGGAAATCCATCACATTTTTAACAAACTATGATTACATACTTGTCAATTCAAAATTCAAAATTTGTCGGAATATCATCACACGCGCCGCCAATCAGGTGATTCCAGCTCATTAGCTCACTTGACACAAGACGGACGATGTCAACGCTCGCTAAACTGAGGCGATTATTTAATAAACGCAATTTCACATCGCATGCAACGGTGACTACAGTGTGACCATATGTGGCAGGATCCTGCATTTTCGGCAGGTTTGACCCTGCATTTTACTCTCTGGCATATTTGTTTGACGTTTTAGAAATTTGGCAGGATTTGGCAGTTTAAAGCATTAAAGGGTTTTTCCTTTTTTTATTTGGCAGTGCAGACTTTAAAAGAAGTAGGGAGCATTATTTACAAGAGAATTAGACACATAAAACTTGATAAACATGTTAGTTATTAATTAGAATATGTTGGAAGTAATGCATAGCTAATTCTAAGGGTTAAACAATTTTGAGGTGCGGTTGGCAAAATCCGAAACACAAATGAAAACTTAAATCGTGTAAATGTTTCTAATTTTGAAAAAAGTTTTTTGTGTTTGCCAATGTCGAATGCTGCTTGTGAAAGGATATTCTTGCAAATGAACCTTATAAAGACAACGCGAAATAGATTTATTAATAACCATGTCGACTCTATTTTTCATGTAAAACAGTGCATTGGTGAATATGTGAATGTCTGTTTCATTCCAGCCAACTGAAGAAATGATCATAAAAATGACAAAAGCGATGGGCAAAGTGATCAAGAAGAATACGTTGCTAATTTGATCTAATATGACTTTCAGTTCATTATTTCAAATAAAAATATAAAAAATTGGTATCATTTATTTTAAATTTTAAAATGATAAAATGATAGGCATTATTTCGGCATTTTGTGTAAAAGAGTTTGGCAGGATTTGTCAGTTTTTTTGCAAAAGCAGGGCAGGATCTATAATTTGTAGTTGGTCACACTGGGTGACTACGACTTTTATTTGTTTACAAGCTGACCCGTGCCCACTTCGTTGAGCGTACAAACCGTTTAAACCTTCCCTGGACTTTCACGAATATTTCAAGACTAAAAACAGCCCGATTGGTTCAGCCGTTCTCGAGTTTTAGCGAGACTAACGAACAGCAATTAATTTTTTATAGGTATATATGACTAGCTGACCCGTGCCCACTTCGTCGAGCATAGAAACCTTTTAAGCCTTCCCTGGACCTTTACGAATATTTCAAGACTATAAGTAGCCGAATCGGTTCAGCCGTTCTCGAGTTTTAGCGAGACTTCGAACAGCAATTCATTTTTATAAGAAAAGAAGATGACTGGACTATAATAATAATGCCTCGCACACCGACTTCGCTGACGGTGGCCGGTTTCATTGAAGTGTGCCCAAGTGTATGAGCAAAACACAGAAACACTCTCTTTCTTCACTAGTGGGACGGATAACCGACACGACTGAATCAAATCAAATCATATTTGTATAATATATCATATAGGTAAATATTTAATTTTCAAATGAAAAAAAAACTGCCAAAAATAGCTTGTAAGCTACACAAAAATACAAAAAGGCTACCACCGGTTCAACCCAGTAGCCTAGACTGGCGGAAGATCAGGCGCAGGACCGACATGTCCATCCGACGTATGGATCATCTTGTCATACAATCTGGTGTCTCAAATCAGCCTACATTGCCATCTTTCTTGTCAGACAAGTGATCACCCTGCATTGTCCTAACCAAACTTGAAAACAACATTTTTTGTTGTTCCAACGAGGGAATGAAACCCACGAGTCGAGAAGCTAGGCTCTAAACCACTAGACCACGCAAGTGTTAATAACTGGACTAGGTATGGCTTTGCGGTCGAAATTCGACCATAAAAATTTATAGACATAGACATAGTTTGAACTACATATATCTTTGTATTTTGTCCCTTATACAAGGTGTTAAAATAAGAGAGTGATAATAATATCTATAGACGCTTCACACCACGTCAATCTGGCCCTGTGCTAAGTACCAGACAACGGAAATATATAATATTATATTTAATACTTTTATACTATACACAATACACATTTTTATTATATTATTATTTAATACACATCCATGACCCAGGAACATTGAAAACTTTTTGTTCCCTCGGCGGGATTCGAACCCGCAACCTCTCGGTCGATCACCTACGCGCAGAACCACTGCGCTACGGAGGTCGCCAAATAATACTTTATGGTCTGTATGGTATAGTTTACTGTGAAAGTACCAGCGCTGAAAGATTTTTGCCTTATTATTATTATTTGTGAGAGTACAAGGAGACACGCCCCATTTTCGTTGGAAGTTAAGCACCGGCGTGAGGCGTCATGACTCATGACTCAAACTCAAGACTTAAACTCAAACTCAAAACACTTTATTTCCATATAGGTTATTAAATAACACTTATAGAATTGTCCTACATGATGCCTACCACCTAACCTGACAGCTAACAGCTGACGCATGACAGTCACATTTTATATCTATCTTTTCTCTCAGCAAAATCGAAAGTCGATTTACATGATTACATAAATTATATATTCCATCTTGTAGAAAACGCACGATTCGCGATAGCTGTCGCACAGTGCTGCGTGCGAGTTCATGCCACTGCTCACCGTGAGGAATGTAAACAAAGCAATATGTAAACACTAGCTGTTCTCGCGACTTCGTTCGCGTGGTTTTTGAGTGTCTTAAGAGGAAACACCAGGGTTGAGAGAAATACAAAATAGGTATTTATAAAATCTATTGCTGTCTCGCAGTGCCTTAGCTAGCCAGCACTAGCGCGATAGAGACAACTGCAACTTGGACTGAAATTACCTATTAAAAGTACCAGAAATCGACGTTTAGGGGATTCCTGTTTCCTCCTCCAAAACTTAACCGATTTAAATATTTTTTTCTGTATTAGCTAAAAAAAGAATTGAGCTAGGTTCCTATTTTTTGCTATTGTTGTTTATTGTAATGAAATCTGTTTCCTAGATATTTAAACATAGCGGAGAGTCTGGCCATTTTTTTTAGGTTTTTAAACGTCCATATCTCTTTAAATAATTCATTTATTAAAAAAAGGGACGTATAAACAAAATTGTTACTCTAGAGGTGTTATCCAGGGAGGAAATAGAAATCCCCTAGACCCCTATTTTTGTATGGAAAAAATTTCGTGGTGTTTCCTCTTAAGCCGTTTATGCAGCGCACGCAACGAAAGTCCCCAAATGTGAATAATTTTCCCCGTTTTTTGCAACATTTCTCACTGACGCTTCGCTCCTATTGGTCGCAGCGTAATGTTATATAGCCTAAAGCCTTCCTCTATAAATGGACTATCCAACAAAAAAATAATTTTTCAAATCCGACCAGTAGTTCCTGAGATTAGCGCGTTTAAACAAACAAACAAACAAACTCTTTCGCTTTATAATATTAGTATAGATTCAGTAGGTAACGTACTAGTATGAACTGTGACACAACCACTTCATATTCTATGATTTATTATAATAATAATAATCTATGGACGCTTCACACCACATCAATCTAGCCCCGAGTCCGAAGAACTTGTGTCACTGGTACCAGACACCGGAAATATAGGTATTTACTTAATACTTTTAGTATAAAATAAAAATATACACATATTTAAGATTTTTATTATATTAATACACATCCATGACCCAAGAACACAGAAAACTGTTTGTTCCTTCGGCAGGATTCGAACCTGCGACCTCCTGCTCGAGCACCAACGCGCTCAACCACTGCGCTACGGAGGTCACAATGTCTCCTCTATCGCCTTACGACACTCCCGGAAAAGATGGTGGGTGGGTGCTAACTGTCTTTATTTTTTTTTTGTTGTTACTGTTGTTACTGAATTAATTTCCTTTTATTTCGGACGACCTCCGTAGCGCAGTGGTTGAGCGCGTCGGTGCTCGAGCGAGAGGTGGCGGGTTCGAATCCCGCCGAGGGAACAAAACGGTTTCAATGTTACTGGGTCATGGATGTGTATTAAATTTGTGTATTAATATAATAAAAATCTTAACTATGTGTATAGTATAAAAGTATTAAATATATTTCCGTTGTCTGCTACCTGTAACACAACTCACAAGTCCCTCGGATACTTAGCACGGGGCCAGATTGACGTGGTGTGAAGCGTCTATAGATCTTATTATTATTATTATTTCCACTGAATCGCCAGACTCTTCATCATGTTTAGTGTCCAAAGGCTTGCCAACAACCATCTCTCTACTTATATAATTTGGCAGGGATACGCGCAACTTGAGACAGGAGCATAGACTAAGTTGGGAACATATCTATATCTTCTTCTACTCCTTATATATTAAAACTAGCTGTACCCGCGACTTCGATCGCGTGGTTTTTGAGCGACTTAAACCGTTTATGAAGCGCACGCAACGAAAGTCTCCACGTTTTTGCAACGTTTCTCACTGACGCTTCGCTCCTTTTGGTCGCAGCGTAATGTTATATATAACCTAAAGCCTTCCTCTATAAATTGACTATCCAACAAAAAAATATTTTTTCAAATCGGACCAGTACTTCCTGAGATTAGCGCGTTTAAACAAACAAACTTTATAATATTAGTATAGATAGTATAGATGAATTGCTGTTTGTTAGTCTCGCTAAAACTCAAGAGCGGCTGAACTGATTGGACTATTTTTAGTCTTGAAATATTCGTAGAAATCCAGGGAATGTTTGAACGGTTCATTACAAACTATTTGTATCACACATTCAGAGACATAACATAGTAAGCCAGATTGGAATCACCAGCCTTAACAGACCTAAAACAATGCCAATTGAATAATTGTATGTAGATGACGTGTGAACCTGGTCTTGCCCGTTTCTGAAAGGCTGATCAAACCGTCGATCATCAAGCCATTCTGCTCCCTTATTCCCGACACAATCGACAATCGAATCAGCCTTACTCTCCAAACTGATTTGATTTTGATTTAGATACGATCATGTCGCGTACTTCCTAATAAATTGACATTTGTTTATTTTAATTCTCAATTGATCGATATGGTCGGGAGTACAAAAAGTTACGATCTAACAATTTTCTT
Source organism: Celastrina argiolus (assembly GCA_905187575.2). Classification (NCBI taxonomy): domain Eukaryota; kingdom Metazoa; phylum Arthropoda; class Insecta; order Lepidoptera; family Lycaenidae; genus Celastrina; species Celastrina argiolus. Next base: position 1,693,250 of record LR994600.1, on the reverse strand, counting down.
TATACTGATTAGTTTTAAAGTAATTCACCAAATAAAATACGAAAAACCACTGATATCGAACGGATTCGGTTCTCGATTGTGTCGGGAGTAGGCCCGCAGTTCCATCTCAACGGCTTTTGGTATTTTATTTGGTCGATTATTTTAAAACTAACCGGCCCCCTGATTATGTATCATTAGCAGATTTTTAGCAGATAAAAACCGTCGCGTAGTCATCGCGCAATCGACCGCTAATCGCTGAAAAAATTCGTATTATGTACGGTTGATGCTAGGCTGTTGTTCGCCAACAGTCAAATGCATTTTTTGCGATAAAAAAAACGCCACTAGCAATCTTGTAGCTCCATGTGGAACTAATAAAGTAAACATGTCAGGAGATGTCAAGTGTTTTGTTTACAAAAATTACTTGTTACGAAACATTTATGATTTAGTTTTTAAAAACGCTTTACACGTAAAGCTCCAGAATTGTTGCTTATAGCGATTTCGAAAAACAAAATGTGTTCATCAAATTTTGACGCCGAATTTTCAAGTGGCTTCTACTTCGTATCTTCATAATATGAACAATAATTTAACTTAACAAAAAATGGTCGGTGGTGACAAAAAGTTTATTAAGTGGTTAAGGAATAACACACTATTACAAGCTCTCCGATACTTATTCGTCTACGACAAGGCAACAAGTGAGTATTAAAAGATTTGTTTAGGTTGTGGTTGTTTTGTTTCTTCTAGTATAATTTATTATAAATACAATTGTTTTAGAATATAATGGAACATAGAGTGTCTAACTCACAGCTAGAAGAGATGTTGGACCACTTGGCTAGTCATTCTTCACTAGTCAAAGGTGTTGGTCTGGGAGCGAGATCAAAAGAGACAATTGATAGAGAGTGGAATAATCTTGCCCAAAAACTTAACTCTCATGGGTCCGGTGCCAATAAAAGTGGTCAACGGTGGAAACGAGTGAGTATAATATAATACCTATATTCTTTATAATACACCATTATTGTTAGTTGTTACTAATTGAAAGAGACTAACAAGTGAATGTTTACAATTTTTTTATTGAACTAATTACTGTTATATGCATGTTACACTTATATCAATATATTTCAAGTAAGGTATCATTTATTAAATATTATTACATATTTTATATATATATTTGATATTGAATTTACTATCAAGATATCTATTTCATAAAGTTCTTTACAGCGCACTCTGTCTACTATAATAATATAGAGTAGTTTTAATCCTGTTACTTACAACTTTTTTATCCTTTAAATGCAGTATTGGGCTGATATTAAGCACAAAGCAAAATCAAGGGCTGCTGCGAGGCGGCGAGATGCTTTCGCCACAGGTGCTGGACCTTCAAGAGAAGAAGATCTGTCCGAAACAGATAGGAAGGTCTTGGGTCTTATTGGGAATGCGGCCGTGTATGGAGACACTCAACACCAAGTGCCTGTTTTTGTTAGTAATCAGTATTATATTATTATTAATGTGACTATTATTGTCAAACAAATTATATGATATATTATTATCAACTTGGTTTATTTGCAGGAAACACAAAAAGAACCTCCGGTTGTAATAGAGGATAGGGAACAGCCCGAGGAGATTCTTATATTAAATATCATGCCAGGTATAACATAATGAACTCATTAATAATACAAAATATATACTTTAAATATATAAATAAATTTATTTATTATATTTAGATATATTAAGTACCTATATATATGTATAATATATCTAATTATAATAAATAAAAATATATATTGTTTTTAGAATCAGAAAATACTGAACAAGCAAAATTGTGTTCGCCTTCAAAAACTGGGCAAACAAACACAATATTATGTAAGTAAAACTGTGCAACTAATTATAAACATTATTGAAAAATGTGTACATCACTTTTATACAATAATTATTGCAATTTTTACAGATACAACATGCAACACGCCGGATACTAACAAAACATATATGTGGTATATGGTTGTAATTATAGTTATAATGTATGTTACAGATCGGACCAAAGTGGATCCCGCTTGGGTCGTGGAACTAGAAACGAGACGTATAGCAGCAGAGGAAAAATTGGCCAATGCTGCAATGATAATAGCGGAGGGTGTCCGAATGAATTCCGAGACTGCTCGGATAAATTCAGAGATTCCTCGCTCAAATTCAGAATGTACCAAGATGCATTATGAACTCATGGCTAAGTTGATAGAAACTATGAAAAAATGAAATATTTAACTTACAGTTTCTTCTAACTTACCTTCATTATATTGGCATGTTTTATGTAAACAATAATGTTAGGTAAGATAGATACAATTATGTGATCAATATTAATTGTGAATGCTGTTTGTATTTTATTTATATACAGAGTGTTAAGAGAACAATCACTATAACTTTGAGATACGATTATACAGCATTTTCTCATTTTGGAAATGTATTTTTAAATATTATTTTTTGTCAATAACTAAAAATTTTTTTTTTACTTTTTACCATTTCTTATTTTTCTGTCGCAAAATACATTTCTAGCACGAGAAAAGGTGGTATAATCAAATACCATAGTTATAGTGGCTGTGCTTTTTACACCCGTTATATAGATAGCATTTTACTATTTTGCCATGTAAATCTGAGTAGTTAAGTCCAAGTACCTACTGATAGTTGTAAGGCCTCAGCCTCGAATTTTGCGGGCAGCGGCGGCGGTGCGGGAGCGGCAGGATCTTTTGCGTAAAATCAAATGGACCGGTTCTCGAAAACAGCGGCGCGGGAGCGGGTAACGAGTACCGCACCCGCGCCGCCGCCGCTCCCGCCCCGCTGCCCGCAAAATTCGAGACTGAGGCCTTAGGTATGCCCATTTATGTATTTTAAGGGTTGTTTGTTTATATATTAATTTATTATAGTAAATATATTAATTTACTTTAGTAACAAACAACCCAACCTACGCTTGTAATTAAAATTAATAATTGTGCTAAGTGTAGGTATTAGAAATAGTTGATAATAAATTCTGTTTTCCCTTTTTCTTTTTTATTTAAAATAGATAATACATGTTAACAAAGGTAATACTAAAAACTGATTTTTGCATAAAACTAGATAAACGCTATATTTTCTTTACACTTTGCAGCTGTAAAAAGTTGTATATATAATATGTGTTATTCCAGAGTGTATACTAATAGAGAATTCCAGAGTGTAAAAAGTTTAAGGAAATAAGTATTCTGACCGTCGCTTCTTAATACATCTTGGACAATTTAAAAATGAATATAAGTTATTTCAAAAAGAAAAGCGACAACCATTGTAAAACACTAGAAATAAGCACAGATTAGATATACAGTTATTAGACTTAAGCAAAGTAAGTAAATCTTTTAAAGGTATAATGTATATGCCTATACAATAGAATCCCAGAAAACATTCAAAATCTCTTTATAGATAAATTTAAAAAGTAGATAGGAATTTTGAAAAGAAAATTGTGCACTACAAGTTATTGTAAGCTTAATGATTTCATTAATTATTGCACACCCTGGGAGTAAGTTGTCTCTATGCTAGGTTACAACTTTATAGGTACACTTTATAATTTATCTTTAAGTCATATAATTTTTATCAATATATACTATACTAAATTGGCTTTGTGGTTATTATGTGAAATGGCAACAAACTTGTATCCATAGATACATCAATATATTCTTACAAAGGAAAAATAATTTAAAAAAACCAAGCCGAAACCACTACATTTTGTAATCATCTTATCTATTACGCCATAATCTCTGCACAATAAGTTGTCGCTGTTGCCTGCCACTTTCAAGCTGTTGACCATCCTCAATGTATGACTGATGAGGCACCAGGAAGTCCGCTTCCCTCTGAATATCACTGAGGGGTAATTCAGGTACAGGAAGTCTGTGTCTGTTAGTGATGTTGTGCAATACAGCACATGCATTAACAATCTTAGCCACAACATGGTGGTTGTAATGTAGCACTCTATGTGCCAACAGACACCGCCAGCGGGCTTTCAATACTCCAATACACCTTTCAACAGTGTTTCTTGTTCTGCAATGCATGTTTGTGTAGTGCTCATCTTCACTTCCAGTTTGTGCGTTAACAATTGGTGTTAGAAGCCATGGTCTTAGGGGGTATCCAGAGTCACCTTAAAAGAAAATAATTATATTTTATGAAATACAGTAATAATTCAGGACATTTTAAATTTAATTTATAATATATTTTGTGTATTTCAATTTGTTTTATTTTAATATTAGTACAAACTATATTTCTGGAAATTCAATAACCTGTGTAAATGTAGACATATTAAAATTACATACCAAGAAACCAGGTGCTTTCACCATTTTGGTGGAGCTGCTGCAAATGATTTTGTATTTCTGAATTTCTCCAAATATATGCATCATGGCTAGCACCACCAAAAGATGCATCAATATTTAATATATTGAGATCACTATCACAAATCTGTAAAAAAGTAAAACATAAAATTAGTTTTGTTACTAATGTTAATCATATGTTAATAAAAATAATTGAATAATTAGGACCTATTGGGAAAAATACTGACTCAAGAAAGTAAATAATCAGCCTACCAACTTACAATTTGAACATTCCTGGAATGGTAGTGCTTCCTATTAAAAAATCTCTCTTCATGTTCAGTTGGCCTTACTAGGGCAACATGTGTGCCATCAATACACCCTAAAACACCAGGAAAGCCAAATTTGTTTGAAAACCTGCCGATAACAAAAATCTATGTGTTTTGCAATTCTCATATAATACTCAATAATGTGTATACATAATTACAAACCATTACTCACCCATTCACGATTGTTTGCCTTTCTTGTCTGGTTTGAGGAAATTTTATATACTTTCTTAAAATAGTAGGGTGGTTTAATACCATGGTCACTTCTGCTACGGCCTTAGAGACACTGGCCTGACTCAGTCCATGCAGATAGCTCATACCTACAGGTTTTTGATATGAGCCACTTGCATAGAATGACAGCACTGTTAACACCTGCAATTAATAAGTAATTTATGTCAAGGACTAGGCACAATGTGAAAGAAAGTACTAAGCAATATGATAATTTTATTGGGTACTTACTTTACATTCTATGGAGACTTTTGTTTTCCTTCGAGTTCGAGGCAAAAGTGGTTCAAGTTCAGTGCATAATTCACTGAACAACTCTTTTGTTAACCTATAATGAGCAGTAAAGTCAGGAAGCTCCATAGGTCTTGCCTCAGTCCTTAATCTTCGTCGTAAAAGTCTCACGCGCATGTTCTCGTCTAGTCTATTTTGTGTTTCTATTGCCCTTTCAATGAGAAAAGCACGAGACATATCGAAATAATCTATAAAATCGAGATAATTATATACTAATAAGAAATATCCTACCTAATATAAAACAAACTATCATCGAACGTTCTAATTCTGTCTTAAATATCTAATTCAAATTATAGACGAAATCTATATTATGAAATAATATTACATTTGAACACTTTTTTAACTGTTTGTTTATAGTATAATAATGATTATAACTTTAGCAACAACCTCTAAGGCTTGTTGCCGTTTGACATTTCTCAACTCCTAATTATTTGCTCTCATGCTGCTGTCACACTCATACGTAATACCGATTTTTGTAGATCTATGGAGAATTTATGCACTTTTAGTTCACCGATTGTTCGGGAGAGGGCGAGTCTATCGATTGTTGACGATCGCGTCGCTTGTGGTTTTATGTAATACAAAAATAATGTTTGACAACTATATTCCACAATTTACGCCTGTCGAGTTGCTGTTGCGAGATACATAATCAGCCTGCGGGACGTGCCCGGACTACCGACCATATCAATCGACTGAGAATTAAAATAAACAAACGTCAATTAATTCAGGAATACGCGGCACGATCGAATCTGAATCAAATATGAATCAGTTTGAAGAGTTAAGGCCCCAGAATGTCTTGTTAACTTAAAAGTGAGCTGATCAGCAATTCGATCAGCCTTTCGAAATCAGGAGTTTAACCGGAAAACAGGCAGACATCGACTGATGGTAAGTAGCGAGATCTCAATAATTGTATACTCTGTTCCAATCCATTGTGATGTAAACAACGCGCAATACGGGCTATAATGCTTCTTTTCTTTCAATTATTCACCTTTATAAAAAAATTATTAATTAATTTTGTCGAATTTCTATTTTTAATCTATATTTTACTAGCTTTTGCCCGTGTTTCCGCACGCGTTAATAAAACATCCCACGGGAACAATAGTTTTTCGGGATATTAAGTATGCCGATGTGTTTCCAGGGTGTCAGCTTCTTAACCCAGTACTTTTTCGGGATAAAAAAGTAGTTTATCTCTTAATTTATGGTGTCCTACTATACCAAATTAGATACTCAAGGAAACACTGTATCTGGGATAAAAAGTAGCTTATAGTCGTTTGTGCGTAAGTAACAAACATACACACATTTACAAACTTTCACCTTTATCTTAGTGTAAGTATTACATATTATATTGTCAATAAAATACTTTCCAATTAAAAATATTAAAATATCACACAAAAGTTTTTTTTCATAATTTGTGACAAAAAGTTAGTATAGCCTGGTCGATACTAGCGGCTAGACCTTAGTCAGACACACCCCACGCAGTCTAGCAGGGAAAGTTCCTAGACATCGTGCCATAGCCCAGGTTTGACTCCCGATTGTCGAAATTAATGTTCACTGTAGGGTGACTAAGGGGCGATTTCGCCATTTATAACAAAACTTCGTTATATAAAACTTAGTTCTCACTGATCACGTTCATGCATCGTAATAATTAATTTACGTCAGTCGCAATTCATCATATTTTAACCCAGCATAAATTTTAATGTTCTAAAGTTTGTGATGGTTTCCAATTGGATATGAAAAATCAGAAGAGGAGAGCAAACCTCCAAACCAGACCACATAGGAAATAGAATGATGCATTACAAAAAAAACCGTCTTTTCACGCCTCCAAGGTCTAGTGGTTCGATTCCCGGATATAACATAAAATGTTGTTTTCCAGTTTATACAATGCAGGCTGATCACCTGATTGTCTGACATGATGATCGTCCCACAGGACTACAAGAGTGAAGAAAGACAGAGGTACAGACAGAGAGAGGGAGAGAGACAGAGAGAGGGCAGGCACACTTGGCACAGTAAACTCAACTCCACCATAGCTCTCCTGGTTTCAATTAAACTAGCTAATGTTGCCCGAATAGAGCAAAAAAGAGAAGATCATTAATAATTATATTACCAAGAAGCTATAACATAACACATGTCTTCTGTGATAACAATATGATTTAACAAGATTAAATTGACCGTGAATAACTTTATCAGGTTGATAATTCACACACAAACATCCTTGATAGTATAATTTATATGTTGATAAACATTTTAAATGTTATTAAAATTTAAGGAATAATATAAACTTTTTTTTTTCAAGTTTAATTTCTAAACACATTTGGGTTTTTCTGCCCTGGTGTTTTATATATCAAAAACACAATGACTAACATATTCTATAAGTTTCTTCAACAACAAATTTTTATGAGTTCAAATAATAAGTTATTAATTGATTTAAAAATGTTTTATTGATTAGTTGATTTGATTGTTGATTTCTTGACTGTTGTTGTATTCAGTACCTAAACTTGACAAAAGATTTAAACACTGATTAGTTGATTTGCCTTTCAGAAACTTTAGGTTAGTTTACTTAATCAAACAACACTATCAATAATTAATATTTATCAGAGCAGAAACCTATTCAATATTTGTTAATAAACATTATGTAATAATAATGAAAAGTATTGAGTGAGTCAATCACTTGGATATCTTTATAAGAGAACATATGTGACTAAATTTCAATTGGTTATGTAAGTGCTGTTTTTCTCATCCTCCTAGATGACAGTATTACAGAAATATGAGTATAAGCAATCCAATTAATTTAATATATAAGATTTTAGTGTATACATGTTAGTTTATTATTGGTTTTTGATTGGTTCAGTGGTTAATTGCTCAAACCAGCGGTTGAAAGTTCTATTCCCACTTAAGGAACAATAAAAGTCTATGTTCCTAGGTCATGGATGTATTAAATATGTGTAAAATATAATAAAAAAATTAAAAATGTTAACAGTGCAAAAAAGTTCTATTATCCAAAGTTGGTTACTATAACACATAGTTGGTTATTTAGCATGGAGAAGTTATTGATGTGGTGTGAAGCATTCATAAATGTATTAAAAAATGCTACTAAAAATAATAATATCTGATGAAAAGTTTCCATTGTTTAAAACAGCTTGGTAATATATGAGAAGATACATTATTAAAATTCTTCTACAGACCAAGTTGAAAAAAATTGTTTATAACTTTGTATGAATACAATGTTGTAAATAGAAAGCTGACCCGAGATAATTGGTTGAATTTTAAATTAAGAACGACACTTATTTTTTTACATAATTCAACAATGATGACAAAGAAATTGCTATTGTCCACCTGTTTAAATAATCATTGAGTACCAAGGTCATGTTGTTAATTAATAATCTGCCTGTAAGGACTCGAAGTGAGTTATAAAAATCATCATAGCGAGTCAAATTGTTTCGACAAAATCATACTGTATGCACGCGACGGTACAGAATACCGTTATGAACCAATTTCGCGACATCGTCATCGGACCTGTTACCAAAATAAGAGATATAAGACATAATAAAAGATAAAAAAGATAGTTTTATGGCCCCCTACCTTGTACACATCCCCATAGGTGCCTGAGCCAATTCTTTGAATGAGCTCATACTCATCCTGAGGGTTTCTTCGCGATATATCCGAGCTCAACACACCACCACTATGCGCCATAATAACTAGCGTGCACTAATATAATATTTATTTACACTTTCATCTTATTATTCACATAATTAAAACTCAAAAACGTCGACAAATTAATTATTTTTTTCTACAACACAAACTCGACAATCGACATGTCCACTTGACATCTGACACCACAGAGTAAATTAAATCTTACGTCAGTGGACAGTCATCGTCTATCTTGGTGTTGCCAATTTCGTAAAATCTTGGTAACGCCTTTTTCGCACAGTTACAGTTCGTGAGTATTTCTTTGACTACGGCCGCTAAATAAAAGTCTAAACAAAAATATGATAAATTGCTTCCTGAACCTAATGAAATAGGTAAGGCCATAAAAAAGTTTTCAATGTTTCTGGGTCATGGATGTGTATTAAGTTTGTGTATAATATGATACAAATCTTAAATATATGTATAGTATATAAGAATTAAATATATTTTCGTGGTCTGGTACCTGTTGTTCTTCGGATACTTAGCACGGGCTCAATTGACGTGGTGTGAAGCGTCCATAGATATTATTATTATTATTCGTTGTATTTGATACATCCTAAATAATTTTGTGATGTCAACAGATATAAAAGACAGACAGACAGCGTAGACTGTTCTGGTTCGTTTTTACATACATACATGGACATAAAATTTATACCATATAGTAGATAATAATCTAAGGCACGAAACCCTAAAATTTATCCTCAGATAAAAGCTTCTCCGGTCACAAGCCTTCTCCTTCTTTGCTTGATAGAATGAAGAAGACAGCATGAGACTTGAGGGTGAGAGCCCTGAGATTAATAATAATTTAAAGCACAGAAAAAACTCGAGCAGAAACCTTACCTTTGATGCGATATCTTAATTTGTGTTAATGCGCTCTGGATTACCATAATTGCTACTTTGAGCACTTCTCGTTAGACTTCGCCATAATAGTACTTTAAAAATGTTTCACACTGTATACCTATATTTTAACCGATGTGAACATGTGAATACTCCATTTGGTTTTCTATATAATTTTATTTGTTCGCCGGCTACTGGAATTTAAGGCCCAAACTTTTATGGGGCCCAATCCATGTCCTTCAGCCCCAGCGCAGACAGAACGGAGCGCAGCGAAGAAATTAATACAACAAAGTACATGAATACTTGAACCTGACAAAAATGCTAGCAAGTCCTCGAAGATGCGCGGGAAACTTTATTGTAATCATTTTAAAGTTTATTTTCAAGTGCGGTAGTAAAATCCTCTCATCTGCGCTCCGTTCCGTCTGCGCCGAGCTTTATGGGGAAATTTAACTTGGCTGCTTTATCTATACTAATATTATAAAGCGGAAGAGTTTGTTTGTTTAAACGCGCTAATCTCAGGAACTACTAGTCCGATTTGAAAAAATATTTTTTTTTGGATAGTCCATTTATAGAGGAAGGCTTTAGAGTTTAGGCTATATTACATTACGCTGTGACCAATAGGAGCGAAGCGTCAATGAGAAATGTTGCAAAAACGGGGAAAATTATTCACATCCAAACTTTCATTGCGTGTGCTGCATAAACGGCTTAAGTTACTCAAAAACCTAAGCTAGTACAATATAATTCGAGATAAAGAGCAATGAAACAGTTTATAAAGTTAAAATGGTATATTTATTACAATCCAACATCCATCGATTCGCATTACAAAATCCATAACACCCCCAACTTCTAACAGTTATTATAAAATTATATATTTTTCTTTTGGTACATTGATTAAGTGCACTTTTTTCATACCACATAAGTGACGAAAGGCTATTATAAGCTTGGAAATTTACAATTTCCATACGCTGCGACCACACTGTCCTAATAACAAGTCATATAACACGCTCTCTTGTAGACAAGATTGAGAAAAAATAGTTATACATACATACATTCATTTTATTGCATGTTACTTAATTTGTCTCAAGACCTTTCTATAAGTTCGCGTAGTACAAATTTATAATCTCAGTCGGTTTTAACAGCCGAAATAACTCTGTCTCTACTAACTGACAAAGAAAGAAGGACAAGGGAATAATAATGTTTTATTAACCGAGATATAAATCAGAGTGTAGTGGTTTGTCCTTTTTCAGCATTTCATAACGCCGTAAGGTAATCACGACATGACAACGTAAATATTTGATAATGTGGTCGTAGCATTACTGGCTTGTGACTGTTAGTCCGTACCATAGACTCTCCTTGTCCATAGACAAGATTTATAATCTATAGTTCCTTCCAATTTCAAATGCAAACTGTTTGACAAAATGAAGGTAATTTAAAGTACATACCTTCAAACTGGCACAATTGTTTACATTTTTGTGGATAGGATGATACAATTTTTTTAATGAAACATAACTTTAATAATTTTATTACAGGTCAACGAGTTGAATATTAATAAGATAATTTTTAAAACTGCATTATCAGACAATAAATATATACAAATACTGTTGATTTCTTTAAGTTCATAATAGATGTACTGTTAAATAGTAAATATTATGCATATAGCAAAGCATACATAAAATAAAAATAAATAAAGTAAGTATTATACAACATGCATAGTGTCACTGTGTGGCAGAATTTTGAATATGTTGTAAATTAAAAAAAATGCTGAACCCAGAGATGATATTTCAACTCGTTGACCAAAATCATAAATTAAAATAATTTTAAGTCACATCTTTGCACTTATACAAACGATAATACCACAGGTACAATTTTTTAAATTTGTAATTGAAGACATAAATCAATTTATATATAGCTGTATCCAAGTATATTTTATTGCTATTTAAGTTCAACAAAGCTGGCAACATCGAATACGAGAATGTACAAGGATTTAAAAAATAAATTATTAAAAAAAGTATGTGTCAAATATAATGCCAATCTTTAAAAAAATACGAATAAGCGCGTCAACGTATCCAAATAAAAATAAGAGCTAAAAGAGATAAGAAATCAGTAATGGGAAAAGAGTGAAAGAGACAGCAATCTAGTACCCGATGTAGCTAAAGTCACCGCCAGTTTGAACACAGCGAAATGGTCAAACACCAATGATATGCCCGATTACAAATGGCGTTGAGATTTTTAATTTAAATAATATTCAATCTGCCACCAATTTTTTGTACTAAACTAACTCTATTTACACACTTTATTTGGTAAAAGCGCTTAACAACGATGTAAGAACGAAACAATTGCAAAATATAGTTTTCTTTTAAACTAAGGTATTAAATTTCTAAAGAATTCAACATACATCCTTTGGCACTCTTACCGAAACATCTTGTCCAGACCACGAGGTTAACGCGCGAATTTTGACATTTCTTCTTTTTTTTAAATGCCTAAGGATATGCCAATACCTGCAGTTTGCAGTACCATAGGAAAATCTAAACGCATTTAATTTTTATAGACGAGTTATTTTACTGTCAATAAATCCACGAGTATTTCAAGTTTTCTGGACAAGAACAAAAACGCATGGAAGGTTAATATACCGATTACAAGAGGAAAAAAAAAACAAATTTACAAATTTAGCCTATTACAAACTAAACCAAATATACACACACGCGCGCACGGAGAGATCTGACCGTTTAGTTGTTTTTAAACTTTTCAACCCTGTAATTATTAATAAAGTAAACAAATGGTAAATACAAATTAAAAAAAATGTATGCCAAAATAGCTTTTGGGATTTATTATTGACATCTAGACTGACCTTGTGTTGTTATTAGATTTAGATTTATATCCAAACTATTTTTATTGAATCTCTGATACTAATAATAATTTATTATAAATAAATAAATTTGGTTGTATATAACAAGTATTTTGAGCATTATAACATGTTATCATAACATTAAATAATGCATAAGTTACATAAGTTAACCCAAACACACCTCTCATCCGTGTGTCCTTAGACGCCATTTTGAGGTCAACTTGCCCGTAACAACTAAACCGATAGAGCCGTCCGTAGCGCCATTGAACTAAATTAAGACAAAAACTCATAAAATTTCTCACCCACTCATTACGCTACAATTAAATATCTAAATAACCAAAATTATCACTAATGGTAAAGAAAATTAGAAACTCATCAAAGACAAACGAAAAATTTTGGAACTCGGAACGCTATAGTGTATATAACTTACTCTTTGAATAAATAATTTCTTTCACTACACTAGACGAAGCAAATCACTATTTGTCTTGTCACTTGCCACTAGCAGCACTGATTGTCTTTTCAATGCTAGCAACATTTAGGAACGTATTCACCTCCTGTTTCGAGCGCGGGTCGTACGGACGGGGTTTTTCTTCGCTTTGGGTTTTGTCTTTTTTATTATTTTTTTATTTTTGGTTGATTTGGTGCTCTCCACCGATTTGACACGCCGATCCGACTCAATAGACAGATTCGGCACTACTTTCTTGATCTCCGACGGCGACAGGGATATCTCCATTCTTCTCCGTCTTGATCTAGTGATTCTAACATTTTGAGTTTCCGGTTCCGCTTTTGGTATATTCCGTTTCGCTTTCACCACCTTGCGTTTCTCTACTTCACTGCTCTTTCTAGTCTGTCTCCCGTTCTGTCCCTTCTCTCTCAGCACCGGGGTCTCGGTCTCCTCATGCTTCCGTTTCCTGGTGGCTCGAGTGACAATTGTTTTATCATTCTCTATGGACTCATTCATTTTCCTACTCTTCTCTTCTTCCTGCACCTTCCTGGGACGTCCCCTGCCCCGTTTAACTGGACTCTTGTCTGGAGTACCGTTAACCTTTTTGGATGACCGTGTATCGATCTTCCTACGTTTGCTCGGAACCGGTGATTTCGATTTAGTTTTCCTAGTAGATTTGGGGAACGCTATCTCCGTACCTTCCAAGCCTTGGCTGCTCTCAATATATATGTAGTTATCTAGCTTAGATCTGTTCTTACCATATGTCTTTTCTACAGGTTTCACCGATGGTATATCATCATCGTCCATGTCCTCTGGTGACTGCATGGTGGCGTTGATTAGCTCAACGTCGTTGTCTATGGAGTTCTTGTTGTTGAGTCTGCTGGTGAGATTGCTGATGGTGTCCAGTAGAGACACCTCCTTATCATCAGTCTGCGAGGTACCGGGTTCGGAGCCGGTGGACAGACGTTGCTTGTTTTTACTACGCCGCTTGTATAACTCCGCTTTAGTCATATCCTGTAATATAGGGAATCAAATTATAAACTCTATTATAAAACCTGTTATAAATGAGGGGTATAGTATCAAAACCTACTAAAACGTACTTTTCAAATATATCATAGGATACAAAAAACGTTTAAGCCTAATCGGATTTTGATACTGGTATGCACTGATATAGAGGGCTTTCGATTTTGAATCTATTTTTGGTGGGCAGATAGATATCTGTATGTTTTAGCGAGTTTTAGTACGAAACTAGCCAAGCATTTTAAAGCAATTTTACGAGGTTTCCAATGGTGTTACTAACCCAAATTTAGTCCGGAAGCATAATAGCGGATTTTGGTTTTATACTCCTCAAATAAATAGTTTACATATTTTTTTACTGACCCAACATGAAACACATGTACAATGTACATGTTTTAACCGACAAACCTACCATATCGTGGGTAGAACTCACCGCCAGTCTAAAGTTGTGCTCCTCCTCGCTGCTGAGCCCGAGCGCCGCCAGCAGCTCGCTGACGGTCAGGCGCTGCGAGGGCTCCACGGCCAGTAGACCGGTCACCAGGCGCTTGGAGTTCGATGATATGTTGTCCCAGCCGGCACCTGACAAAAGAATTATTTAATTGATTCAAATAATTTTCAGGCTGCATAGGACTATGCTATAGCGAACTCTACATAATATGAGGCATGTACATACCCTAAAGTATTATCACTTATTTATTTTATATCTTGTATACTGTGTTGCCAGAACGTACCAAAAAGTATGGTTTTCCGTACTTAATATTTTTCATCTCATATTTCCCTATGAGATGAAAAAAAAATTATATCAATTAATCAATGAGTAAATGTAGCTTAAACTCGAATAATTAATTACCCAACGCATGGACACCGCGCGTAGGTACACGCCCGTACTACCTACGTCGATGTCGCACGCCGCCGCGCCGCGCCGGCCGCACAGGTATGCCTACTTGCCTAGCCGCGTAATTTTCATATTATGATTCATTTATTTAAACGAAAATTAAGTAAAAAATGAAGTACCTAATTTTATTACATATTTATAAAGGGAATCGAGTACCGAGTACTCTCCGTAAGCTGTATAACTCACCTTCCACACTGAAGCTACCGGTCCTGATGCGGTCCATGAACGCGGTGACCGGCTCCCGCTTGCAGGTCGGCTGGAAGGGCGCCCGCCCGCACAGCATCCAGTACTGTAACACAAAGTAAGCTGATGACGATGATGAATTTAAGGCCCGTATTAATAATAATAGCTCCCCTCACCAATTTCGGTGTCGGTAGCCGATTTCATTGAAACCGGGCCAGCCATGCAGGAGTTATTTTATAGTGCCCAAGTGCGTGCGCAATACACAAAGACACTCTCTTCCTTTTACTCTCATAACCCAGTGGGTCGGTAAACCGACACGACTGGCGAGAGAACAGGCGCAGGACCGACTTTTTACATGCCCATCCGACGCATGGATCATCTTTCTTTTTAGACAATCCGGTGATCAGCCAGCATTGTCCTAACTAACACTTTTTTTATTGCTCCAACGCGGGAATCGAACCCATGACCTTCGAGAGCGAGGCTCTGAACCACTAGATCATGGAGGCGATAAAAGGCCCGTATTAATAAAGAATTCTCAATCCCACCCTGACTTGAGAACCTATATGAGAACCTTATACACTTGAGAGAGTAGCTGGGGGCCTACTCAAGATGCCATCGCTAATTATCGCTTACAAAGTTCGATAACAAAATGTATGGGATTTGACATAAGCTACGCTAAATGACATACCAAATCGCGATCATTTAGCGTACCTTATGTCAAATCCCATACATTTTGTTATCGAACTTTGTAAGCGATAATTAGCGATGGCATCTTGAGTCGGCCCCCTGAGCCCGCAACTTTGTTCGCGTGGTTTTTGAGTGATTTAACCCTTTATGCAGCGCACGCAACGAAAGTCCCCAAATGTGAATAATTTTCCCCGTTTTTGCAACATTTCTCACTGACGCTTCGCCCCTATTGGTCGCAGCGTAATGTTATGTAGCCTAAAACCTTCCTCTATAAATAAAGTATCCAGCAAAAAAATATTTTTTCAAATCGGACTAGTAGTTCCTGAGATTAGCGCGTTTAAACAAACAAACAAACTCTTCGGTTTTATAATATTAGTATAGAAGTATAGATTTAGACCGATGTGGTTTCATCAATGGATAGAGTGGTTCTCGAAGAAGGTTTTAGTGTATTATTGGGGCCCGGTAGGTGGCGCTGCTAACAGTCAAGGTAAAAATTGAGTATGGACATATAGCAAGTGATAAATGAAACTACAAATGACAATCAAACACTCACGAATATAACTCCCAAACTCCACATGTCGCAGGCGGCGCCGTAGCCCGCGTTGGCGCCGCGCGCGCGGGACACCACCTCGGGGGCGGCGTACGGCAGACTGGAAAACACGTTCGTTAATCAATCAATCAATCAATCAGTACTCGATATTATTAGCTAGACCACAAAGTAGATCAGAGCCACGACCTAGTACTAGAAAATGGTATCACCCTAATACTGGCAATGCGACTGGCTGGATTTATGTTTTTTACGATTTCCAGGCACATTCCGGAAAGCGCCATCTAGCGCCACTATTGGAAAATACTAATTACTCATTTCGTTACGTATCTTCTTCTCAATTAAGGAATTGAATTTAGCCTAATGTGATGTTATGCTTGAAAAATATGCTCATCTTTATTTTAATGTCAATATTTGTACTTAATTCGGCATATTTACATTTTATAATTTACAAACGTTAATAGTAGTGACATATATTGCATTTTTTTTGTATTAAACATAGATTGTATGTGGTGGTAGGCCATGGCTAGACACTGGCAGTACCAGTGTCATCATCAGCGCGACATACCTGAAGCAGGGCGTCATCATGCGCGCGCGGTCCTCGTCGGGCAGGCGCCGCGCGAACCCGAAGTCCACCACCTTCACGCGCGCCTCCGTCACCCGCGAGCTGGTCAGCAGGATGTTCTGTGGACACAAAGAAAAGGGGGGTTTCTATTTAGTATTATAGTGTACAGACAGTACAGTACACTAAAACTAGTGCGCATACAGTTAGGACTGGGCAATGGGCATTGCGCATTTAACGCACAGCCCCACTTACAGTCGAATGTATTTGATTATTGAGCACAAAACAATCAATAGACACTTGTACGCATTTCAATATAGCCGTCCCAAATGTACGCGCATTTCAATATAGCAGTTCCACCTCGCACCCGCACTTTAATACAGCTGTAGCGTACCGCATATCACCTCATGCGCTCTAACCCCCTACATAGTCTACCTCTGCAGACAGAGACGCAATGACACTATGCGTCATAATGCGTCTCGCTGTCCTCTTCGCACTGTGTAGTGCGAAGATGTCAGTGGCAACACTAACGCCATCTCACTCGGGCGCGGAAGACGGCGACCGAACATATAGCAGGCTCAACCATTCCCTCATTTCAATACAGCCCTCCCAACCGTACGCGTATTTAAATATATCTGTTTCACCTCGCTGTACGCGCATATACTCCGTCCCATTCGCACTCACCTCGGGCTTGATGTCGCGGTGCACGACGCGGCGCGCGTGCATGTGCCGCACGGCGAGCGCCAGCTGCGCCAGCAGGCGGCGCGCGGCCCGCTCGCCGACGCCGGCGGGGGACGCGAGCAGCGCGCGGGACAGCTCGCCGCCGGAGACCAGCTCGGTCACTATGTACGTGAAGGCCTGTGGAGGGAGGAAGGTATAAAATATATTTTTTTAAAATAATACACAAGGACAAACTTTGCATTGCATAAGTGCACACTATCTAATATTTTTACTAGAAAGGTGGAAAGTATCTTATTCATCTGTTTAAGGCGAGGAATAACCGCAACTATCGCCACTCTACTACCTAAAGTGGCAGTTTTAGTTATTACTTACGAGAGTAAATACAGTATAGGATTTAGAGCTGTAATTAAATGCCAATAAATTAGTTTGACTATTTACTTAAAGTTTGAACCGATTACTTTTTTTAATAAGATCTTTGTGTCGTTGTAAAATTTATTTTAAAAAGAGTAGCGCTAGTTGCGGTTATTCCTCGCCTTAAGGCTTAGATGATATAGCACGGATGAGTTTTAGCGATTCTCATTTATTTTCCACCTCGTATAGAGCTTGTTCGCTCAACGCTCACGGACCGTGCACGCTACGTGACTCACCGTGTCGTGTATGACCTCGTGCAGCGTCACCACGAAGGGGCAGCCCTGGCACATCCGCAGCAGCTCCACCTCGAGCCGCACGTCCTTCTTCTGCGTGGATATGATCTGGAATGTTCGATTGTAACATCAATAACCCACACAAAGTCCACAGTTACAGTTTCAGTGGTTTCACCAATAATAACGTGTTTGTGACGCCAATGCGCATTGGATCATATTGGGTGCCGTGTGCGCCTGCGCCGCGCGCCGAACCACACAATAATATCTGTTATTGTAAACTACCCACATAATAGTGAATAACGGCTGCGAATCTAGAATATCAATAGTAATGTTTTGTCTCACTGGAAGTAACTAGTTCTTGAGGTACAGGCTAGGCCTAGTTTAAGAACTAGAAAAATCGACTGTATGTATTACTCATCTCTTTGTTACATAAATAAATAAATGCATTAAAAAAAAACGGTCAAGTGCGAGTCGGACTCAAAAACGAATAATAATAATAATAATAGCTCCCCTCGCCGATTTCGGTGTCGGTAGCCAGGCCAGGTAAGCACGAGTTATTTTATAGTGCCCAAGCGTGTGCGCAATACACAAAGACATTCTCTCTTCCTTTTACTATTATAACCCAGTGGGACGGTAAACCGACACGACTGGCGAGAGAACAGGCGTAGGATCGACTTTTTACATGCCCACGCATGGATGATCTTGTCAGACAATGAGGTGATCGGCCTGCATTGAAAACAAACTTTTTTTGTTGTTCCAACGCGGGAATCGAACCTACGACCTCCGGGTCGAGAGCGAAGCTCTGACCTATTAGACCACGGAGGCGACTGGCGAAGCACGAATGGCGTGAGTGACGTACCCTCAGTTTCTGTGATCCTAGTGCGAGTTTTTGTCACTGCTCACGGTGAGGAAGTTAACTACAGCTTGTATGACAAACAGCGCCCCTAGTGCTTAACTATGGTACCTAATTCGACGCCAAACAAATTGTAGCTAACTTCGTCACCGTGAGCAGTGATAAAAACTCGCTCTAGGCTCACTGAAAGGCTGATCAAATCGTCGATCAGCTAATATTTGAGTTAACGAGCCATTTCAACCCGAACCAGAGGTTGAGAAGTAAAGCGACTATATCCCGTGGATGTTGAAGAAGATGAAAGAGGGAAGATACAGTGTGCCCCACGGTTCCTATATACTAACTAGCTGTGCCCGCGACTTCGTTCGCGTGGTCTTTTAATGGACTTAAGCAGCGCACGCAATGAAAGTCCCCAAATATAATTAATTCTCCCCGTTTTTGCAACATTTCTCACTGATGTTTTGCTCCTAGAGTTTGTTTGTTTGTTTAAACGCGCTAATCTAAGGAACCACTGGTCCGATTTGAAAAATCCTTTTATTGTTGGATAGTCCATTTATAAGAGGAAGGCTTTAGGCTATATTACATTACGCTGCGACCAATAGGAGCGACGCGTCAATGAGAAATTTTGCAAAAACGGGGAAAATTAGTCACATTTATATATACAGCACAGCTAGTATAATATCAAGCCGAATTATAGTGTGAATGACGATAGCTACGGTTGAGAAGTTGAGAAGATGTCTAAAAAGATGAAAGAGGGAACAGTGTGCCCCACGGTTCATATAATATCAAGCCGAATTACAGAAGAGAATGACGATAGATACCTTGACAGCGAACTCCCGGCCCGTGTCCCGCTCGATGCACTTGCGGCAGACCGCGTACGAGCCGTCCCCGAGCGTCGGCGAGCTGAGGTCCACCGCGTACTTCTGGAAGAACGGCGAGTCCTGCGAACAAGGGGATGATTCTTCACACCATGTCAATCTGGCCCTGTGCTAAGTATCCGAAGAACTTGTGTTACAGGTACCAGACAACGGAAATATATTTAATACTTTTGTACTGTACAGATATTTAAGATTTTTATTATATTAGTACACAAATTCAATACACATCCATGACCCAGGAACATGGAACACTTTTTAGTTCCTTCGGCAGGATTCGAACCCGCGCTACTGAGGTCGTCGGAAACTTAATTTAAAGTTAGATGTTGTATAATACGTCCCAGATACCAAACCCAAACGTAAACAAACCAAAAACACCGAAATTTTCACATATTCACTTATTGTGCACACTTATCAACACTTTCATTGGAATATTAAAGGATGATACTTCATTATCCAATACATTTTATAACAATTAAACAATAATTAAATATGTTAAGACGAGTTTGATTAAGGTTTGGGTTATATTTATCTAGGACGTACTATATACAGAATGTAAAAAGAACAGCCACTGTAAGTTTGAAATACTATTATACTGTAATTTGTGTATTATTACTGTGTCACATGTATTTCTTTAATATGTGGGAGTACGAGTGGAAGCCCCAAAGGGAGATCTCCGACCTCACTCGTGGTACGCTCGGTCAGGCCGAAGCCCGCTGTACTAGTTTTCAGATGTCGTATATATAGCGCCGGACTTGGAAAACTTCGATAGCGCGATGCAGCATTGTGGTGCTAGTAGTACCGCCACAAATATATGTATTATTGCTGTCACATGTATTTCTGTAATTTGTGCATTATAACTGTGTTACATGGGATTTACTGTACATGTTTCATGTAGGACAATTCTATAAGTGTTAGTATCTAACCAATTTGGAAATAAAAGATTTTTCATTTTCATTCTTTTCCTTTTACTCTCATAACCCAGTGGGACGGTTAACCGACACGACTGGCGAGAGATCAGGCGCAGGAGCGACTTTTTACATGGCCATCCGACCCTAATAATCATGTGAAACAATCAGGTGCTCAGCCTGCAATGTCCTAACTAAACTTGAAAACAACATTTTTGTTGTTCCAACGTGGGAATCGCACCCACGACCTCAAGCTCTGAACGACTAGACCACGGATGCGCATATAATTATTGTTGTGTTCACTATCTTCAGCTCTATGTGTTTTATTTGAGTTGTGTTGCTATTATAATTAATAATTTACCTTGGCGACCCATCCCTTGAGGTTGTCCTTCAGTTCGGCGGTGGCCTGCATCCAGAACTGGTCCGATATCACGTTCTCCGAGAACAGTATGCTGGGCGCCACGTACGAGTATCCTGGAAAAGGGATATAACGGTTTAGATACTTTTATAATAATAATAATAATAATAATAATAATAATAATATCTATGGACGCTTCACACCACGTTAATTTGGCCCCGTGCTAAGTATCCGAAGTACTTGTGTTACAGGTACCGGACAACGGAAATATATTTAATACTTTTATACTATACACATTACACATATTTAAGATTTTTATTATATTATACACAAATTTAATACACATCCATGACCTGAGCAATGTTGTAAACTTTTTGTTCCCTCGGCGGGATTCGAACCCGCGACCTCTTGCTCGAGCACTTATACGATCAACCACTGCGCCACGGAGGTCGTCAGACTTTATACAGATGTCATTGTCTATATACTAATATACTAGCTCTCTCTGTCTCTTTTCAACACCGTCTAACTCACTCACTTAGGAACAACATGTTGTGATGTTAGATGCTGGCTTGCCCGCAAAGCTCTCTCTCTCTCCCACACCACCTGTCTCGCTCACCAAGGCACGGCGTGTCTTTCTCACACACATTATTTGTCTTGCTCACTCAGGCACAGCGTGGGCTCGCCCGCAAAGTTACACAAGCAGTAACTTCTGTTCCTCTCCTACTTGGTGAACTCAACCGCAAAGTTGCACGTGTCCGCCGCGTGCTCTCTCTCTCTCTCTCACACACACACAGCGTCTGTCTCACTCACCCAGGAAAAGCGTGGGCCCGGCCGCAATGTAGCGCGAGCAGTAACTTCTATTCCTCTCCTACTTGGTGAACTCGTCCGCGAAGGTGCACGTGTCCACCGCGTGCTCTCTCTCTCTCTCTCACACACACAGCGTCTGTCTCACTCACCCAGGAAAGCGTGGGCCCGGCCGCAATGTAGCGCGAGCAGTAACTTCTATTCCTCTCCTACTTGGTGAACTCGTCCGCGAAGGTGCACGTGTCCACCGCGTGCTCTCTCTCTCTCTCTCACACACACAGCGTCTGTCTCACTCACCCAGGAAAGCGTGGGCCCGGCCGCAATGTAGCGCGAGCAGTAACTTCTATTCCTCTCCTACTTGGTGAACTCGTCCGCGAAGTTGCACGTGTCCGCCGCGTGCTCTCTCTCTCTCTCTGTCTCTCTCACACACAGCGTCCGTCTCACTCACCCAGGAACAGCTTGTCGTGGTGCTTGGGCGCGTGCGCGGGGGAGTCGGTGGGCGGCATCTTGGTGAACTCGTCCGCGAAGTTGCACGTGTCAGCCGCGTGCGAGAGGGGGGGCACGAAGGGGGCTTGCACCTCCCGCCGCTCGATCGCCTTCCAGTCGAGGTTCTGGAAGAGGGAGACGGGTGATGAGAGCGATAAAGATAGAAAAACCGCTTTTATATTACAAGCAGTTTGATACAAACAATTACAGACATATTTACTGCTTATGAAAAGACAACTTAAAAAGGTTCTGGAAGAGGGAGACGGGTGATGAGAGCGATAGAGGTGGATAAAGCGCTTTTATATTCCAGGCAGTTTGGTACAAACAATTACTGACATATTTACTGCTTATGAAAAGACAACTTAAAAAGGTTCTGGAAGAGGGAGACGGGTGATGAGAGCGATAGAGGTGGATAAAGCGCTTTTATATTCCAGGCAGTTTGGTACAAACAATTACTGACATATTTACTGCTTATGAAAAGACAACTTAAAAAGGTTCTGGAAGAGGGAGACGGGTGATGAGAGCGATAGAGGTGGATAAAGCGCTTTTATATTCCAGGCAGTTTGGTACAAACAATTACAAGACATATTTACTGCTTATGAAAAGACAACTTAAAAAGGTTCTGGAAGAGGGAGACGGGTGATGAGAGCGATAGAGGTGGATAAAGCGCTTTTATATTCCAGGCAGTTTGGTACAAACAATTACTGACATATTTACTGCTTATGAAAAGACAACTTAAAAAGGTTCTGGAAGAGGGAGACGGGTGATGAGAGCGATAGAGGTGGATAAAGCGCTTTTATATTCCAGGCAGTTTGGTACAAACAATTACTGACATATTTACTGCTTATGAAAAGACAACTTAAAAAGGTTCTGGAAGAGGGAGACGGGTGATGAGAGCGATAGAGGTGGATAAAGCGCTTTTATATTCCAGGCAGTTTGGTACAAACAATTACTGACATATTTACTGCTTATGAAAAGACAACTTAAAAAGGTTCTGGAAGAGGGAGACGGGTGATGAGAGCGATAGAGGTGGATAAAGCGCTTTTATATTCCAGGCAGTTTGGTACAAACAATTACTGACATATTTACTGCTTATGAAAAGACAACTTAAAAAGGTTCTGGAAGAGGGAGACGGGTGATGAGAGCGATAGAGGTGGATAAAGCGCTTTTATATTCCAGGCAGTTTGGTACAAACAATTACTGACATATTTACTGCTTATGAAAAGACAACTTAAAAAGGTTCTGGAAGAGGGAGACGGGTGATGAGAGCGATAGAGGTGGATAAAGCGCTTTTATATTCCAGGCAGTTTGGTACAAACAATTACTGACATATTTACTGCTTATGAAAAGACAACTTAAAAAGGTTCTGGAAGAGGGAGACGGGTGATGAGAGCGATAGAGGTGGATAAAGCGCTTTTATATTCCAGGCAGTTTGGTACAAACAATTACAAGACATATTTACTGCTTATGAAAAGACAACTTAAAAAGGTTCTGGAAGAGGGAGACGGGTGATGAGAGCGATAGAGGTGGATAAAGCGCTTTTATATTCCAGGCAGTTTGGTACAAACAATTACTGACATATTTACTGCTTATGAAAAGACAACTTAAAAAGGTTCTGGAAGAGGGAGACGGGTGATGAGAGCGATAGAGGTGGATAAAGCGCTTTTATATTCCAGGCAGTTTGGTACAAACAATTTTATTACTGACATATTTACTGCTTATGAAAAGACAACTTAAAAAGGTTCTGGAAGAGGGAGACGGGTGATGAGAGCGATAGAGGTGGATAAAGCGCTTTTATATTCCAGGCAGTTTGGTACAAACAATTACAAGACATATTTACTGCTTATGAAAAGACAACTTAAAAAGGTTCTGGACGAGGGAGAGTGATGAGGGCGATAAAGATAGTAAAACCGCTTTTATATTACAAGCAGTTTGGTACAAACAATTCGTTGTTCTATGGTCCGCGTCAGTGGAAACGCAGCCTAAGCCTACTAAGTCGACTCAGCCGAGCGTGAGGTCAATACCATTTTCCCCCTCTGTTATGACAGCGCGACCTCACCTGGAAGAACGGGTGCCTCTTCAGCTCCTCAGCGTCACCGTCGCCACCGCCGAGACGCCGCCGCGGGTCCTTCACCAACAGCCTGGAAGTAGAGAATAAATTTTAACCAGCCTTGCAAGTGCGAGCATAATGTAATTATAAAATATATCTGTCCGTTTCTTTCTGATTATATTCCACCAATCAGAGTTCAATATGGGCTGTCAATTTGAATGCCATGTTAGTTGATCATACATTGTATTTGAATAGCATTTTTAGAAAACAAGGGTTAACAAGTATATGTCGTAGTCATCTAATTGAATCCGCTATTTAATTGAATGACTAGCGCTTTCATTGAATCCTGTTTTTACCAACAAATTTTAGAATCCGAGACTAGGACAGCCATTTAATATTTTAGTTTTAAACTTCGAAATTTCCGAAAGAGTACTAATAAAACGAACATTAAAGTAAATTAATCAAAAAATATATCAACACATTGCTATCTGTGCGAGCTGTTTGACGCCATTTTATAACCGCCTAGTGATTCAATTAGATAACCAGATTCAATAAGATGACTGCGACATATACACCATGACAGTTAACTGATATAAAAAGGGTATCTAATAATAATAGCTCCCCTCACCGCTTTCGGTGTCGGTAGCCGATTTCATTGAAGCCAGGCTAGCTACGCAGGAGTTATTTTATAGTGTTTAAGTGTGTGCGCAAGATACAGAAACACTCTCTCTTCCTTTTACTCTCGTAACCCAGTTTGACGTTAAACCGACACGACTGGCAATAGAACAGGCGCAGGACCGACTTTTTACATGCCCATCCGGATCATCTTTCTTGTCAGACAATCAGGTGATCAGCCTGCATTGTCCTAACCAAACTTGAAAACAACATTTTTACATTTTTTAGTTGTTCCAACGCGGGAATCGAACCCACGACCTCCGGGTCGAGAGCGAAGCTCTGAACCACTATATCACGGAGGCGATGAGTAGGAGGTATCTAATAAATAACATTCTGAGGGCGTGTTTCACCAAGCAACTAACTAACTAACTAAGAAAAGTTAACTTTAACATTGGTTGGTGAATCAAGCTATCGGCCTAAGCCAACTTCTAGATGCTTATGTTAGTTGACCATACACTTGAATAGCGTTCGAGAAACTGGGGTACCCCCCATATTATATATACTACTACTATACACATAGATAAACGTCATCAGTTAACTGATATAAAAAGGGTTTCTAAAATCTAACATCCTAAGGGCGTGTTTCACCAAGCAATGTTAAAGTTAATCCTTCGCTAAATAATATGTTGTTCCTCTCGTAATTCCTATTAAATGAATGAGAAGACAATATGGTATTTTAACAAGCCGTTATCACTAACATGCGTTGGTGAATTCGGGATTTCCAAGCCAACTTCTAACATCTACTTTACCTCTTGATGAAGTCCTGGACCTCTGCGCTGACGTCGTTCGGCACGGGGTAGCTGCACCTCACTATCCTCTTGGTGATCTCCTGCTGCGTGTTCTTCTCCCCCTCCACCGTGAAGGGGGAGGCGCCGGTGAGGAGCTCGTACGTCAGCACTCCAACCGACCACCAGTCCACGGCCTGGGGACAAGGAGAAAACGTATTAGTCATCAATATTAGTATTACCACAAAGTAGATATAATATATGTTGGATTTATTTACAGGTTATTCAAAAACCAATCAATATAATTTATTATTGTGTAAAATAAATATTTCTATTTATAAAGTGACCATCCGATATAATACCTGGCACTCTGTATTAATTCAAACATTCTATCTGCCATGTCTTTTATTATGTCATGCAGTTAGCATTCGCCCGCCCGTCTATTCTGATTTTTCTGCTTTGTAGAGATATAAGTTATTGACTTTCTAGTGTTTATAACAATAATAAATATTTTATATTAACATTTATAAACGTTGTTTGGACTGCACAACCTAATTCCTATAATATATTGAACAGCCAAGATCACTGACCTAATATTTATATCTGAAGCCAGCACTTCACCAAGCAATGGTGAAGTGCTGGCTTCAGAGGCTGTATAATAAATAGCACAAAGTAGATATATAACAGAGACACGTCCTAGTACTAGAAAATGGTATCACTCTAAGGTCCGTATAAATAAAACAATCTCAAACCCAACCTCACCTTGAGAACCTATTTTGACAGATAAAACAACGTATCGTTTTTAAAATGAACAACTTTATTGATGTTACATAGTACTTTAATTTATTTTCTTTTTATACCGTTATATTCATATAAAAGATTACAGGAAACAATAAAATAAGTATATTGTATATTTTTATAATCTTTATTTTTACGTTTTAAGAAAGAAAAAAATTAAAGTAAGTATGTAACATAAGTAAAATTCTTTATTTTTAAAAGTGATACGAAACGTTGTTTTATCTGTCAAATAGGTTCTCAAGTTGAGGTTGGGTTTGAGATTCGTTTTATTTATACGGGCCAAATACTGGCAATTCGACTGGCTATTTGTGTTTTCTTCGATATCCAGGCACATTCCGGAAACCGCCATCTACCGTGTAGTCATTGTGAAATTCCAAATTTAAAAACTCGACATCTGTACAATTTTGAACTCTTTAAATTTTAATGTCACAGTTCTATTTTTTAAACTATATCCCATCGCCCGTATTTCGGATCATATTATAATCCCCAGCGTCCACTATACCTGGCATACCAGAGCTCCAAGTGGTCCATATGGGCACGTGTACCCTTAATAGCTGCCCCACTTCCCAAACAGATGGTGGCCACATCTCAATGGCGAGCATAGCCGACGATAGCCGAAGATGGGCGACTATAACCGAAGATGGGCGACGATAGCCGAGATTTGCTTCCGTGCCGGTAACCTTGCCGACGCTACAAGGAAGGACAGGGTAGGGTCGGCACATTGTAGTTTTTACATTAATTAATGAAATAGGGTTGTCAGCTTTGTTTTTTATTCAGGGCTAATGAGTAATTAGACAGAATTTGTGTTACGTATGTATGTATTTAACATTTTACTATATATATCAAGCCGAATATTGTTTGAAGAGAACGCGTAGAGCATTTTTTGTTTTGGCACCTCATATAAATTACTTCCATAACGTGACAAATCGCCATTAAATATCTCCATAAAAGTCACAAAACAGATGAGTTACCATCCTGGTCCGGTGTTAGGTCGACGACCAGTGCGTTCGTGTGTATATGTTGCAGTCATCTGATTGAATCTGCTTATTTAATTGAATGACTAGCGCGGTTACTTAATGGCGTCAAACAGCTCGTACAGATAGCAATGTGTTGATATTTTTTATGATTAATATACTTTAATGTGCGTTATAATAGTACACATTCGGAAATTTTGAAGTTTAAAAATAAAATATTAAATGGCTGTCCTAGTCTCGGATTTTAACATTTGTTGGTAAAAACAGGATTCAATGAACGCGCTAGTCATTCCATTAAATAGCAGATTCAACCAGATGACTGGGACATATACACTAGTGAAAGAAAATAACCAATACCCCAATTGAATCTTCAAAGCGTTTAATAATATTTTTACAATGCCCAACACGTGGTTGATGATATCTTTCTATCTTCAGTATTTTATAATAATAATATCCCAAAACCATACAGGGATCAATTTACTATTGTTAAATTAACAATTAACTATATTTATAGAATTCCTTCTTAAAACTCAACATCTTATCGCCTCGTCTTTTCAAGATCACAGATTTTCATTATTATTTTTTGACAACTCTGATTTGACATCTTATTCTTCTTTTATTTTCACATATCGAAAAACAAAAGCTATTAGGTACTATTCTAAACAATATAATAATATTATTTAGAATTGCAATTACTCATATTAATAATAAATGTTGATTTTAACAACAATATAAATGCAATAACTAAAAGAATAAAATGTACGAGTTAAAAAGGTGAATAATCAAATTGCCAACATAATCTTTAGATTTAACCAAAACAATAATCATAATTGAAATCGATTCTGACAACAGTACAAAATAAATACTTAAGTGTAGAATTTTAGATGTAATAACAATAAAATTTCTAACACTAGAAGCCCGCGAGCCCCAGCATAGTAAGATTCACTCCTTGTAACCTTTAGACCTTTAATTTTTAGTGACGTAACAGTTTTATGCAACTACAATGTCCAAACAATATGACAAAAGTAATTAATAAGAGTTCGCAACATATTCGCAAAATACGAAAGTTAGTTTCAGAAATGTATTTTTTATGCAAATATTTCCTGCTGACATTTATAATTGGGTGAAATTTTTAAGTGAAAGTGGAGTTAATTAAATTATTCGTTTCCTTTATAAATCGATGTATCGTACAGTTTGCAACAAATAGCGTTTTAACCATATTAAATAAAAAAAAACATTATCAAGGCCGGATTAATCTTTATGATGTACCTAAGGCCTTAAAAAAATAAAAGATTAAAAAATAAAAGATTGGCTCTACCCTTGAATCTAGTTTATTTAATGGATTGAGATTTAAGTTAAATCTTCAAATCCTTAGTTTGCAGTTTACTTTCAAGATGAAATTTTAGAATATGTAAAATAATTTAACATAATATTCTAAAATAACATGTTGAAAGTAATTAATTATACGCAAACTAAGCATTTGTTGACGTGAATGGACGAA
Source organism: Celastrina argiolus (assembly GCA_905187575.2). Classification (NCBI taxonomy): domain Eukaryota; kingdom Metazoa; phylum Arthropoda; class Insecta; order Lepidoptera; family Lycaenidae; genus Celastrina; species Celastrina argiolus. The sequence goes on along the minus strand of LR994600.1, from coordinate 1,664,100 downwards.
GGTGATATGTCGCAAAATTCGTTAAACATTAGCCATCCTTAAGGGCGGGCGTGTTTCACCAAGAAATGTTAAAGTTAATACTTCGTTAAATATCATGTTATCCCTCTCGGTATTTCCTGTCAATGAATGAGAAGGCATGGTATTTTAACATGGTGATAACTTTAACATTGCTTGGTGAAACACACCCTAAATATCTTATAACAAACATTTTAGAATATGTCATATAACGTATTAAGTACATCAATCTAAAGAACCGCCTTTAGAATCAATGTACTTAATACTACATGTCCTAAATTTTTTAAGCAATTTTATACTGAACCCTCGGTTCGCGAGTCCCACTCGGACTTGGCCGTTTTTTTCTAATGTAATCAGTAAACATTAACATAATTCCCGTGAGAGACATGCCACGAGGCTCACTCATTATGTACTATTATAATGTAAGCAAGTAAAAAATACAACCTCCTCCTTTTTTGGAATACGGTCGAAAACTAACTAACAAATTTATTAATTAAACAGGAAATAATACATTTTTTTTCATATTATTAATCACAATGACGACCTCCGTAGCGCAGTGGCTGAGAACATTGGTGCTCGAGCCGGAGGTCGCGGTCTCGAATTATTCCGACGAAGGAACAAGTTTTCTGTGTTCCTGGATCATGGTTGTGTATTAAATATATGTGTATAATATATAATAAAAATATTAAATATATGTATAGTATAAAAAGTCTTAAATATATTTCCCTTGTCTGGTTCCCGTAACACACGTTCCTCTTCACGGGGCCAGATTAACGTGGTGTAAAGCATCCATAGCTGTTATATTATCATTATATTACTGTAGTGTGTCTGGTGGTCACCTTATCGTGGGCAATATAAGTACTATAACTATATACCTTGGTGGGGGGCTGCCCCCCGCTCGGTCAGTTATAGAATAGACGTGCAAACTGAGAGACGTACTTGAGATTGCTGACGATGGAAGGAGCCTGCCCTTTTATATAATTTAGTGCACACCACAATTATTACAATATAGTATAGTATTAGGCATTTTTTATCATTCGCCAGCCCTAGCACTTATCACAGATATTCACGTTCGTTATCGGCGCAAACCGGTTCGCTATCAGCTGTGCTAGTCTCTACACATAAGGATACTTCTATAACAAGCAGTCTTCTCTTATCTTCTTCCGTTTTAACTTGCGACAAAAACTGAGGTATCTGTTTATTATTTTTTCTAGTTTCTGGTCTAATTTTTTTTTAAACTGCCGTTATCGAGTGTTCTTGTCTATAATTCATAATCATCACCTATAAAAAAAGAGCATGTCATTCAATCGTACGTGCCGTTGAATTTGAACCCAAACGTAAACAAACCCGTCTATGACACAACCATAGACTACCAAAGTTATAGTGACTGCTCTTTTTACACACTATAAAGGCAAACGACTACGCGTATAACTTATCTCTGTATGTCGTTTTGCCTCAATCCCTATCACTAAGCTACAAGTTACAACATACATTTCAGATGTCAGACCTTCCATTACAGTTCCTACATATTATTCTAGGACAAAAAATATAATCACGCAATATCAAACCCTATTGCTATAACGCTAAACACAATTTTCCCCCAACTCGGTCCTCACCTTGACTGAAGCGAGGTCTATGTAAAGATTGCGCGCGGTTTTGCCTGCGTTTGGCGTAATTGAGATCAAATTCTAGAAATTTCTAGAAGGAGTTTTAGCTCATTAGGCCGATACGGCCGAATGCCGAAACGAAAATTAAATTTAGGAGCCCATATTCACGGGCTGTCACTTCAGTGCTTGGCGGTATGACAAGGACAACATGCGACTTGACACACTTATTAAATTTAGGAGCCGACATATTCACGGGCTATCACTGGCACTGCTTGGCGGTATGACAAGGACAACATGCTACTTGAAACGCTTATTAAAGTTACGAGGCGTACTATTTGTAGGCCGTCTCACTCACTGCTTGGCATAACGACAGGGATGAAACATCACCTAATTCACGTTGCATCACCTAATTGTTACACGCTAAAGTGTACACCGATTACTCTGAGGTCTAGTGGTTCAGAGCTTCGCTCTCGACCCGGAGGTCGTGGGTTCGATTCCCGCGTTGGAACAACAAAAATTTTGTTTTCAAGTTTGGTTAGGACAATGCTGGCTGATCACCTGATTGTCCGACAAGAAAGATGATCCATGCGTCGGATGGGCATGTAAAAAGTCGGACCTGCGCCTGTTCTCTCGCCAGTCGTGTCGGTTTACCGTCCCACTGAGTTATGAGAGTTAAAGGAAGAGAGAGTGCTTCTGTGTATTGCGCACACACTTGGGCACTATAAATTAACTCCTGCGTAGCTGGCCTGGTTTCAATGAAATCGGCTACCGACACCGAAATCGGTGAGGGGAGCTATTGATATATGAGGTTAATGATCTATTTATCCTTCTGTCTTTGGGCAGCTTAGATAATACGTTGACTTATAATTCACTACACTGCAAATTTAAAACGACCTTACATATAAATTAACTTACATAATAAGGTAAAACATTAAAATCTGCAATTATAAATTAATTTCATCTCACAAGGTGAACCTACAGTCCACGCTTCCTCAATATGGTTGAGTATACAAGGTGTAATATAAATGAGTGATAATACTTTAGGGTGTGTATGTGCCTCCTATGTAGAGTATACTGTGAAATTACCTGCGCTGGAAGACTTACTTTTGACTTTTGTATTTGTACGAGAAATGCCCCAACATCATAAATTTGCCCATACAGTAATTAAACAAAAAAGACCTCATTAAGCGCTGGTACTTTCCATGTAAACTCTATATTACGGGACCCATACACACCCTAAAGTATTACCACTAATTTATTTTACACCTTGTTTACGGTCTATTCCATAAAAAAAATTTAAAATGTCTAATTCTGCTGTATACGTGCAAATATATTTGACATTGACGATGTTTCACTAAATTATCGGCGAGGCCGCTTCACGGTTGCCTAACACACTTTCTGTAATTCACGGGACCTGGCGGCTTAGCACGAAGTATTTACAACAACGTATTCGTAACATAATCCATACGAAAGTGCCTAAAATATTTTAAGCGCTTACGAAATGCAAAGAAACGGTGTATGTGCATCCTATGTAGAGTTTACTGTGAAAGTACCAGCGCTGAAAGTGTACGGGTTGTTGCTAACCGTACATGGGAATAATCCTAGCACAGTAAGCATTTTCTATACTCATATCGCCGTGTGTGCGCGCGTGAAATTTGTAGCATAATTTTCAAGATACATAATCACTAATCAGCCTACGGGACGGTTTTATTTATCAACCCCGATCGTTCTGACTTACCAATTAGATATCATACAGAAAGGCTTACTTTCGACCTTCATGTCTGTACAAGAAATGCTCCAACATCGTAAATTTTCCCATAAAATAGTTTAAAAAAGTGTACATCACACAAGTGTACAAAAGTGTTCAGCGCTGGTAGTTTCACAGTAGACTCTATAAATCTATACCTACACACTAAAAAAATATTATCACTCATTAATATTATAGTCTGTATAAATTTCGCCAGTAATTTTTTATCAATAATTTCTGATAAACATTGCATCCTTAAATGTCATCACTAATTTATTTCACACGTTGTTTGTATAAAATGTGTCTAAAGGTTGTTGTTAGGAAAATAACTCGGTCAAGTTATAACACGTGTATATGTCGCAGTCATCTGATTGAATCCGCTATTTAATTGAATAACTAGCGCTTTCATTGAATCCTGTTTTTACCAACAAATTTTAGAATCCGAGACTAGCCATTTAATATTTTAGTTTTAAACTTCGAAATTTCCGCATGAGTACTAATAAAACGAACATTAAAGTAAATTAATCAAGAAATATATCAACACAGCTATCTGTACGAGCTGTTTGACGCCATTATGTAACCGCCTAGTGATTCAATTAAATAACCAGATTCAATAAGATGACTGCGACATATATACTGTGTTTGTGTCACGTGTCACGTGTCTCCCAACTTCGTAAGAAGCCCGCGGGTTAAGTTGTTCTTGGTATTATAATATGTATATAGTATTTCTTACACTCATTTGATTTTCTGTCAATTTCTTTCTTTCCCAATGTTAACTGTTCATACCTGTTGTTCTTTAATATATCTGAGATATTTCTTTCTTTCTTACACTCATATTTTGCTTTTCTTTCAATTTCTTTATTTCCCAATGTTCATTGTTCATACCTGTAGTTCTTTAATATAATATCTGAGATATTTCTGTCTTTCTTACACTCATTTGCTTTTCTGTCAATTTCTTTCTTCCCCAATGTTCATACCCAAGAGGCATCATTCCAACGGGATTCGAACCTTGTGCGATATCAAGTTCACGGCTCGCCGACCGGTCGCGGGACCCACTGACCCACTGACCCCGTTTCGCGGCCTCGAGGTGTACGATATTGCGCAGGCGATAACGAGTCTTATTCACACAACTGTAAAGTCGATTTTACTTTGATAACGCCATTTGAAGGTATTAAAGTTGCGTATAAAAGAAAATCTACCTTATCCGTTTGGTTATAGAGTAGATTTCGCCCTTTTGTGGTCCGAAGGGAAGGAGTGTGTGTGTGACGTAGGCTGGACGAAAATCAACTTTAATTGTATCGCGATAGACTTGGTTTTATAATACACGGGTGACCTCGAGAGTGTGGGCGAGAGTCAACTTTAGATATATAACAATAGAGTTCGTTTTAGTTTATTTTATGATTCGAAGGTAGTATCGATGTGTAAACGAAAATCAACTTTTTATACAAGACAGAGTAGATTTTACAATATACTATCACGAGATATTATGCTAGAGTACAAAAAAGGTCGTAGGTTGCATAGCCTTAGAAGAAAATTAATAATTTTCGCAAGTTCGAGGTACTGTAAACTAAAGCGAAAAACGACCTTATTTGTAAGTTCATAGAGTTTTAAACTGCTTTCACGGACACAAGGATTATTTGCAGTGTAAGCAAAAAACAACCTTAACTTTACAACCTCTAGAGTGTCATTTGCATCGTACAGGCTATCTACGTGGAAAACATTGGAAGAGAAAAGAACCCCAATTTTATGACAATAAGGTCTATTTCACTTTAAAACATAAAGCAATATGGCGTCCGAATGGTTACGAGTTACGACACTAGTGCCAAAAACAACAAGTGGCCATCATAGGAACTATTAGTTAAGTTACGTCAAACAAACATTGACGCCAGATTCATTTTTCAGAATTTTCACCCATTCGACAACTTTAAAATAAACATACCTATTAAGCATATCTTGCAAAAGCAAAGGAATGGCAACTTTTGCTCTTGAACTTATGAATTGAATCGACAGTTAAAAAAACATTGGAAGAGAATAAGAATACAGAAAGGTAATAAACGCCAAAAACAAAATTAAACAGGAGAGCTTTTATAAAATTCAGAAAAATTTAAACAGGCTCTTTAAGAACGACTGACAGATGTTAAAATTTGACATTTCTCGTTGATCTAATAAATTCTAGATATATTTTAAATTATCAATAACAACAACATTATAAAAGAATCCTCAATAAATTTGCTCCATGATAACCTAAAAATGACATCGAGATCAGTAAAGTCTGTCAAATCCAAGCAAACGTTAAAAAATGTAGGTACATTTTGGCCTGAAGTAGGGTAGCTGGGTAAAAATAAGCAAAATGGCGTGATCATTCCGAGCGTTTTGAACAGTTTTTGACAGCTGACAGCTGCGCGTGGAACATGGGTGAAAACATTTCAAAACGAGGTGCTAAAGGAACGCGATGTGAACGAAAAAACGTTATTTTCGTTTACACTTAGCAATTGGAACGAGGGGTTTGTATCACAGCGCGAATATCTGTTTTTTTTTTCTTTTTTTTTACTCACTAATGGCATGAAGCCGATTTAGCTGTGTCGGACTATTGCGAATATATCAATTCACGTCACTATTTATACACCAGTCACCAACCCAGTAGCACCACCCGGGAGACGTGGCCGTGGCGAAATTCTATTATTGAATCATAATATAAAACATTTCAAAATGTATATTCGGAAATAAACATTTAAATGATAGTTCGCGTGGTTTTTGAGTGACTTAAACCATAAGTCCTCAAATGTGAACAATTTTCCCCGTTTTTGCAACATTTCTCACTGACGCTTCGCTCCTATTGGTCGCCGCGTGATGATATATAGTCTAAAGCCTTCCTATATAAATGGACTATCCAACAAAAAAAGTATGTTGTGTTTATCTGAAATATTGTACTATGATTAGCCCGATATAAATTGATAGCTACGTATTCGTAACGTTATCGAAAAGAAATCGACAGCGTTCACAGTCAGACATGTCGATTACATTCGATGACGTTATGAAAACGCAGCTGGCGCTTATGCAATATGCATAAGCATGCACCACGTTTCGTCTTCGTGTGAACTGAACCTTAGAATGCTAGAAACCCCTTTATACAGTGCCCAAAAGTGTGCGCAATAAAGCCAATAGATAAGGATTAAGGACACTCGATGATCATTTGCCACATTTTACATACTTGGCAGAACCTAATGGCTGTCCTAGTCTCATTGCCCTAAAACTGCAAAACACCTTCATAAAAATACCTACCTTAAAGTAAAAGTTCGACAAAACCACTAAAACCTTAATATGCATTGTCAAAAGCGCTGCTCTAGTTTCATTTCCCAAAAAAAAACGTTGGCAAAACACTCCGCTTTAATGTCAAAAATTTAAAAAAAAAACAACTCCCGCCTCTTCTGGCCGGTACAGTTTCACTTTTGCCAGCAGCACTTTCACTGGTGAACGGTAAACCTTCAGTAACGGTACTGGACAGTGACTTCACACGGTCTGCGGTATACAATAACCACTTTAGTTTTAAAAATACTAGCTGCAGGCCTACTACCCACACAATCGAGAATCAAATCTCAACGGTTTTTGGTATATTTCTTTGAAACTAATCAGGATAAAGAAAATAGTTAGATGGTTAGACTTTTTGCACTCCCGACCATATCAATCGACTGAGAATCAAAATAAACGAACGTCAATTTACTAGGAAGTACGCGATCGAATCTGAATCAAAATCGCATCAGTTTGGAGAGTAAGGCCCCTGTGCCCGCGACTTCGTTGCACCGTTTATATATATACACATGTATATATACACCGCACGCAACGAAAGTCCCCAAATGTGAATAATTTTCCCCGTCTTTGCAACATTTCTCACTGACGCTTCGCTCCTATTGGTCGTAGCGTAATGTTATATAGCCTAAATCCTTCCTCTATAAATGGACTATCCAAAAAAAAAGATCTTTTCAAATCGGACCAGTACTTCCTGAGATTAGCGGGTTTAAACAAACAAACAATCTCTGCCGCTTTATAATATTAGTATAGATTATAATATTAGTATAGATACACAATCTCTCTCCTTGTCTGACACTTTACAAAAGACACTTGACAGACAAGGACAATTGAAGACACGAATGGGTGAAGGTGGTATGTCGCAAAAAAAAATTACCCAGAAAATTCTGTTTAAACAGTCTCTTAAACATATCAGAATATGTAGTAAGTAGTAACGTACATTGATTCTAGAGACGGATCTTTAGATTAATGTATTTAATACTTTACGACGTATTCTAAAATGTTTTAAATATTATAATATACAACTGTCATATAATAACTTAATATTTTTAAAAAAGATACAAAAAAATTTAACAAGCTATTTCGGAAAGTCAACAAAAAAGCCTACTACCGGTTTAACCCTAGCCTGCCGGGAAGTGCCGGTAACATCTAAGAGCCAACATAATATATTATCTAAAATAAAAAAAACACTTGGGTTAGACAAAATATTTAAGTGCCAATTTCACCAACACATGTTAAAGTTAATCCTTCATTAAATATCATGTTATCCCTCTCGTATTTCGTATCAACGAATGAGAAAACATGGTATTTTAACAAGCCGTTAACATTAACAAGCATTGGCGAAATCGGGACTAAGGGCGTGTTTCACCAATCAATGTTAAAGTTAACGCCATGTTAAAATACCATGCCATCTCATTCATTGACAGGAAATACGAGAGGGATAACATGATATTTAACAAGGCGTTAACTTTAACATTGCTTGGTGAAACACACCCTTAGCTTAGCTTATAAACACTAAATGCACAGCAGAAACGAAATACCCTCGCCTTCAAACTATCTAAAACTGTACTCTATTTTTAAAGCGCAATGTAAAACACAAGAAAACAGGCTGAGCAACGAAAACCGTAACACGAATCAAATAAAAAAAAACATTCCTATAAGGGATGGAATTAAAACTGCGGTGTTGGACAGAATATGTGCGAGGGATAATTCAAACGTGTGTCACTTGCGCGTGCGTTGGTGCGACTGCTTTGCTGGACTTCCAGGGTGTCGGCTCAGTGTAACCGCATACGTTTGAAGAATCCGACAACACGACTTTATTCAAACAAAAGTTTAAGCTTACAATTTATAGGCTTATACAACAGAAAACTATATTTATTTAATCTCAGAACACAATAAGTTTATTTAACACTCTAAATAATATTTATATAATCTTATGATTAGTGATATATTCTTAGAAAGGTGTAGTGCGTCGCCTACAATCTGCCTCCTTAGTGCTAACTAGTTAGCACTACTATCATTCTGTGGTGCTAGTAGGGCGACGCGCGTCACAGGTCTGCGCAGCTCGCCGGCGCGTGTGCGCACGTCGACGACACGGACTCGTCCGTCGCGGCCCGCGTGGGTCGCGCTCACAATTCCATGCCGCCAGCAGTTTCGCTGTAAGTTAGGTTCGACAATGACGACATAATCGTTAACCTGTAACTGCCTAGACTCAGTAGTCCACTTTTGGCGTGGTAATAAGGTTGGCAAATATTCTTTAATCCATCGTGCCCAAAACATGTCAGTGAGGCGCTGTGCTACCCGCCATCGCTTTCTCAAATGTAGATCCGAATTATCATATTTACCGAATTGTGGAATTGACGATGAGGAACCGATTAAAAAATGGTTAGGCGTCAGAGCCTCGGGATATTGTGGATCATTTGAAACGTAAGTAATAGGTCGACTGTTCACTAACGACTCGACTTCGGCTAAAACGGTTAACAAAGTTTCAGTGTGAGGTGCACGTTGCTTTAATACTATCTTTAAGGAGGACTTGACCGTTCGGATCATGCGCTCCCATGCTCCCCCCATCTCTGGGGCCCCCGGGGGTATGAATTTCCATTGGACGCCGCGTATAGTTCCTGCCTCCCGTATGGCCTCCTGATCTAGCTCAGACAAACTGCGTCTCAGCTCCGCGTCAGCACCGCGAAGGTTTGTGCCGTTATCTGAGATAATGACCTGCGGCATGCCTCGACGAGCAGCCATCCGTCTTAATGCCATTATTGTGGAGTCAGTTGTTAAACTTTCCGTCACTTCGATGTGTATTGCTCGAATAGTTAAGCAAGTAAACAGCATGCAGTAACGTTTCTGTTTTCCTCGGCCAACGGTAACCTCTAGTGGCCCGAAAAAATCTACTCCGGTGTAACTAAATGGACGTCTATTGTGTTGCAGCCGAGCTGCAGGTAAGTCGCTCATACGCTGAGGCTGCGGTGTCGCGCGCCTGTATCTGCAGAACAGACAATGGGACGCGACGGCACGAACTGTCGGCCTAAGTTTTAAGATCCAATAACGCTGTCTTAAGTTATTAACGACGAGTTCGTTTGCACTGTGGAGTGCTTGTCTATGAAAATATTCTACCAGCATACGTGTTATTCTATGTTTTCCTTCTAAAATAACAGGTCTTCGCATGTTAAGTTCGACGCCAGCGACAGCCTCCACACGACCGCCTACACGCATGAGACCGGACTCGTCTACGTAAGGGGTTAGTTGTAGCAAGCGACTATCGCGTGACAGGGACTTATTTTGTTTCAATAATGATATGTCCGCATGAAAACAATCGTTCTGACATTTCTTTAGCAGCATGTCTTCTGCCTCCTTCATTAGAAGAGTGTCAAGTAGGCATTTCTTCCTTTGACATCTTCTAATGAACAACAATACCCTAGCCGTTGCGCGTACTAGAGTGAGCCAATTAGAGATATTATTTTCATTAGGCAAAGACATTGTCGATTTATTATCAACTATTAAATGAACCGTACATTTTTCGCTATTTGCGTCCTCTAATGTCTTCGTAAACTTCCGGTCCTTAGGCCATTGACCTTCAGGATGTCTCAAGAACGAGGGACCTTGGAACCAGTCACTTGAGTACCTTAACGGAGGCGCGTCTTCTCGAGTGGCCGCGTCAGCGGCGTTGTTCGCGGTAGGCACGTGGCGCCATTCACATGCTTTCGTGAGTGAGTCGATCTCACCAAGTCGATGGGCTACATATGGTTTGTAGTTACGAGGATCGCTTCGAATCCACTGAAGGACTGTGCTACTGTCCGTCCAAAAATAACGTTTATTATGGCGACCGGGACCTTTGTATTCGCGCAGTATAGCTTCTGCGAGTCGCGCACCTAAAAGAGCACCCTGTAGTTCTAGTCGCGGAATTGAAGTCGGCTTCAATGGGCTCACCCTAGATTTACTAGCGACAAAACTAATTAGTACGCGCCCGTCGGCACGTGTATAACGCCAATAAATAACAGCAGCGTAAGCTTTAGACGAAGCGTCACAAAAAATATGCATTTGTTTGTTTACTATCTCGCCTACATTTCTTTTAATGTCATCAGTTAACATCTGTTCCGCCGAGTAACAATGTGTCCACTCGTGCGCGTTGCCATGGAATCGCGGAATTTTAAGTGAGCTTAGACACTTCAAATCTTTGAGCCAACTGAGCCATAAAGTGTGCTCCGCGGCTTGGATGCGGCAATTCCATTCGACTCCACTGCGATGTACATTTTGAAAAATAATTTTACCCTTAATTATAAACGGAGAAAGAAAACCGTGAATATCGTAAACGGACATTATAATGCTTAACATTTGAGCTTTAGTAGGTACCTGAGTTCCATTTAAAATGCCAGGCAAAATTCGATCTAAAGCTATTTTAAAACTAAACAAATCTTCGCTCGGATGCCACATCAAACCGAGAGTGCGCTCAGCTGTGTTCGTAGCTCCGTGTTGTAATGCGATAGCAGCGGGCGCCAGCGCCGCGTGCGGTACGGTCTGCAGCACGTGTTTACTGTTGCTGGACCAGCGCATTATCTCAAAACCACCTGATTTATGTATTTCAGTTATTTCGCGTATTAATTGAATAGCTTTGTCCTCGCTGTCACATGAATGTAAACAATCGTCCATATAATGGTCGTTTAATATTACGTGAACGGCCTCTGGACATTCGTCTATGTATTTAATCGCATTTTTATTTTTTATGTATTGTGCGACAAACGGTGAGCAAGTAGCTCCAAAAAGCAAAGTTTGCATTACGCATATTTTCACATCATCCTCGGCGTTTTCTTGCCAAAGAAAACGGAAAACATTTTGATCTTCTGATCTTATTTTGATTTGAACAAAAAAATCCTTAATATCAGCAGTTAGCGCTATTCTATGTTCGCGAAAACGTAACATAATACCTAATAGTGAATTGTACAGGTCTGGTCCTGTAAGAAGAAAATCATTTAAACATACGTTGTTTACTTTACCTGCACAATCAAATACTAATCTTAACTTGTCGGGTTTGTTTGGGTTCTGTACTCCAAAATGTGACAAGTACCAAGTATGACTCGGTGTGTATTCCTTGACGCCTATTTCACGAGCGTAGCCGTTATCAAAGAGCCTTTTCATCTCCCGGCGATATTTCTCAGCGTACGTGACGTCAGACCTAAACCCTTTAACTAAACTATTTAGTCTATTTCGCGCGTAATCATACGTATTTGGAAATACTAATTGGTCTTTTGTGAAAGGTAGACCTACTTCCCATTGATTACCTATATTCCGTGCAGTATCATCTAAAATACGTACTGCTCTCAAATGTGCCGTATTCTCGCGGCGTAAGGTTGAAATTCCGATCGAGTCTAGTTCAAAAGATTGTTTAATTAAATTGTTTAATTCTGTGATGTTAGTATCGTGTTCCTCATCGTGAGCGAGATGAAAAGTATGACCGTTCATGGAAGTGTGAGTGAGACCGATGCAGCCATGAATAGACCAGCCTAGTAGGCATCTCGTAGCATAAGGTTCCTGCTTGTTACCTTGCAGAATTTCATGAGGAGCGATAAGATAATAATTATCCTCACCTATCAATAGTCGAGGCACTACACATTGATCACAAACATCATCTTTAACTTTTAACAAATGATTACATTGCAAAGTTTTAACTATTGACAAATCTTGTTTTGGCAAATTAAAGTTATTCACTACACGTAATGTTACATCAAAACTTTTGTTTTCAAATATGCCACTTATATTAGCAGTTACTTTAGGTACATCAGATTGAAATATTTCGATACCGAAAGCATCAATAAATTTAATAGGGCTAGACTGAGAAGTTATTAAACCTAATTCACTTACCAAGTCCTTATCGATTATAGATATGGATGCACCGTCGTCTAACAATGCATACGCACTCACCGTGCCCTTTGGGCCACTTAGATTTACTTTTACCACTTTTAGTAGCACTTCACAATTCGCTCGCGGTCCTTGAGTTCTGTCGGCGGCATCGTCGCTCGGCTCGCGCTGGGTGGCAGCCATGTGGGCCACGGTTTCGCCGCGTGCCGATAATGACGACTCGCTGTCAGCTACCTGCGACTCGTGGGTGGTCGCATCCATCATTGTAGCCACGGTGTCGACTGCAGGCTTCTTGAAGTGTAGAAGGCGATTGTGCGACAATCCACAGTCGTCGATGTCGCATAAAGGTGCAGGACATGCGGTATTATTGTGTCGCTCCAATAAGCAACAAAAACATAGGTTTTTTGCTTTTGCAAATCTCCATCTATCTTTTCTCATTGCTCGTCTGAAATATCGACATTCAGTTAGTGGATGGGCAGATTTTGAGCAAAACAAACATAATTTCGACGACGTCGGTCGAGCGGCTCTGGTTGCCATCGTCGTAAGCACAGGCCGATTATAGTACATAGGTTGCCTTTGCTTCTCATCCGGTTTCGTTCGTCCATGTGGCACCTGGTCGGGTTTACGGCTGTCCCGAAGATGTGTAACGCCGACTATTGAGGCCACAGTAGCTTCACGTTTTAAGAATGTGGCTAGTAGTTGTAGTTTTGAAACGTTGCTAGCTAGCTTATCGTAAGCATAGTCTGACCACTTGCTAATCAAAACACTAGGCAACTTTGTGACGACTGCCGTCAGTAATTCTGGGCTGCGTAGGTAATCATGCTGATTGAGTGAGTTCAGCGTCGCAACACAATTATTTACTTTCATAGAAAAGTTAATTATATCATTCTGATAATTACTTGAGAGTGGCGATAGCTTTTTCATCTGCGCCGTCAGCTGTTGAACGATTAAATCTGGGTGTCCAAACCTGAGCTCCAATGCTTCCATTACAATAGCTGGTGAGGTGCCGCCGATCAGTAGGTCGGTGACGGCTTCCTTGGCCTCGCCGCGGAGCGCTTTGCGTAGTCGCCATAAATTTTCAGAATCACTAAATTGGCATACCTGTGTGGATTCATCATATGCGCTTCGAAAATGCAACCATTCGAAGCATTCACCACTGAATATCGGTAAATCTCGCGGTGTTGACAACCGTGTGAGTAGTCGTTCATCTTGATGGTGCTGGGACGTGGAGGTCATTATGTTCTTGAGTGTGTGAGCCAGCTGAATTATACCGTCGGCGTGTGGAGCGGGGGCGCAGCTAGGTGCGCAGTTTGCGCTAGGTGCCGGCGCTGCCTCCGTCGCCGTTGCTGCCGCCACTGGTGGCGACTGTACGTTACTCTGTTCCAGCCACTGCTTCACGTTACATTGACTCCCGTCGTTGCTAGCAGGCTTGCTACAATATGAAGCATTATCGACCATGGCTAAGTCACATTCGAGCCGCTTATCGATAAGCTCCAAAGCAATTTTAGCTTTTTCCTCGGCTGCTGCTAATTCCAGCTGTTTGCGTCTAATTTGGGAAGACGACGATTTACATGACATTTCATTTGTTGCACTTTTATCACATGCACATTCCGATTTTGACATTTTAAATTGTTCGCGGTCACGCGTTAACACTTGTTCCGAAGCACTTTCGAGTCTGTCAATTAATTTTACGCGGGATTTATTAGACAAAAACTTATTTGGCGTACGATACATAACAAGAGTTCAACAGTTCTAGTTAAATCCGGTTCGAATGGACCAGCGGTTATAAGGGATGGAATTAAAACTGCGGTGTTGGACAGAATATGTGCGAGGGATAATTCAAACGTGTGTCACTTGCGCGTGCGTTGGTGCGACTGCTTTGCTGGACTTCCAGGGTGTCGGCTCAGTGTAACCGCATACGTTTGAAGAATCCGACAACACGACTTTATTCAAACAAAAGTTTAAGCTTACAATTTATAGGCTTATACAACAGAAAACTATATTTATTTAATCTCAGAACACAATAAGTTTATTTAACACTCTAAATAATATTTATATAATCTTATGATTAGTGATATATTCTTAGAAAGGTGTAGTGCGTCGCCTACAATTCCCATGCAAAACTTTTACTAAATTGCATAAAGTTGAGTTTGGATCCGGTTCAGCCGTTACCCAACCGCCCGACAACAATCAACCTTAAACTGTACCAGCTAAGGTTGCTTTTACTTCAATCGGTGGTATCCACGTAGATACCCAACAGTAAACGAATACATCATCAATCAACTTTATTAATCAACAGTTAAGGTCGGGTTTGCTTCGCCCAGCGGTATCTCCGAAGATACCCGACGTCGCCCGAGCGGTGCGCGTTGAAAGTCGCTGCCCCACTATAGTACCGTAACTCCTTGTGTCATCCGTTACGAGCGGCGAAACTGATTACGTACACCGCTACATTACGCGGGCAAAATGGCCGCTCTCGTTCGAAATTTGAAAGTGACAGATCTAGTGGCGACCGCAGTTTTTTTTATTGACAATTACAAGGGCTCAGGTCGAATGAGTCGAGCTCAAAGGAAAAATTTATTATAAATGTTATTTTTGGTAATAAGATCGGCACAAAATACGCGGTTTGACGGATAATTAATACTTTTTCAAAACTTGAACGGGTTACTATGATTGAACTGAGTTTCAAGATTAAGGTCAATCCACGTTTGACGGAAGTATTCAAATTGAAATAATTTATGACATAGGACGCAACTTTAAAAATCGATTACATTTTCATTGATTTGTAAGGTCATCTGCATAACTATGTAATCATATCATCGATTGTTTGTACAATTTATACATACAATAAAACGAAGCCAGTCCCAAGGAAAACTGCGAAAATAATAAAATTAAATGGAGGTATTGTTAAACCAAGCAGTACTATAACATACAGCCTAGTGACAGAAAGACAGACCGACATCATACGTTCGACACCATGAAATCTCATACTGGTATGGTTAAACGTATATCTTGCAATAGCAAATTAATCGCAAAAATATTTGCTCTTGAACTTTATCGACGGGTGCAAGCATAGACGGTTATAACCAAAGGCATGAGCGTGGAAAACCAAATTAAACAGGAGAGCAGGGGGCCGTATCATGATATTTAACAATACGAGCCTAGGTTCCAGACAATTCATTATAAGGCCTTAAACTGCCTTGTTCTTTTTCATATTGCAACAACAATATGTTATTCTGAATGGATTCACCATAGTTTAGTTGTCTGCTTAAACTGAACGACTTTGTTTGACGTAAAAATAAGCCAGCTAAACGTCAGATGTACTGTCATAATACGAAAATACCTCCCAAGTTCAATGCAGAAGCAAGTCAAGTGTCACGTGACCGCTGACTGGCTGTCAATCTGATAGTAATACGAAAATGCCAGCCAGCCATGTTGTATGGCGTAAACTGGCTGGAATTAAGAGCTTGTAATAGGCTCCCAGTTTAAAGTTTAAAAATTCAGAAAAATGAATTTGGCATCAATGTTTGTTGGCGTAACATTTAATTGTTAGTTCCTATGGTAGCCACTAAATTGTTTTTGGCGCTAGTATCATAGTGCTATCGGAAAAATTTGCAAAATTCGCGCGATGATCCATTTTTGCCAGGATTTGTCTCGCTATTTTTACATAATCAGCCGGCCGAGCCCTTAAAATTGAATAAGTCAAGACACGTCCTACTGTAAACTAGTTCAAAGGGTTGACACTACTTAAAACTATTTACTAAACCATTGGGCTCTCTTACAATCATAAAACGAGAGTGGGTCACATAGGCATTAAGGACAGGCGGTCAGTGGGCCAATGTCAAACACTAAGGTCGAGATTCGGAAGTTCGCAGTTTCACGATCGTGGGGTTGGGAACTAAGTTGGAAAAGATATACTTACAGGACACGGAAAAGGCATTAAGAAAAGACATTACAAAATCACAATAAAAATAACACCCGATTTCGGTGACGTTGGCTAGTTTCGTTAAAACCAGGCCGGCCACGCAGGAGTTATTTTATAGTGCCCATGTGTGTGCGCAATACACAGAAGCATTTTCGTAGCCCAGTGGGACGGATAGCCGACACGACTGGCGGGAGATCAGGCGCAGGACTGACTTTTGACATACCCATCTTTCTTGTCAGACAATCAGGTGATCAGCCTGTATTGTCCTAACCAAACTTGAAAACCAACATTGTTGTTGTTCCAACGCGGGAATCGAACCCACTAGACCAAGGAGGCGATTTGCTGCAAATGATGCAACCTAACTTATTAAGACCTCAATTATTGTGCAACACACATACGCAAAATAAATGAATTGAATTGAAAAAGAAGGCATTATAAAATCACAACAACAGAAACGTAAAACATAAAATGTGAAGATAAATAAAGCAAAAGAAATAGAATAATTATAAAATAAGAACAATGTAATCAGGATCTGTAGAAACCCAATATTGTAATTTTTTTATTAGAAAAACTTACAGCATACATTTATAATTTAAATTATAAAAAAAGCGAACTGCCATTTAAAAGTTTTTACAGATACGTGAAATGAGTGATTAATTTGACAATTCTATAAGAAACAACAACCGTAACAGTATAACAGTAACATAACACATTTATGAGAACAATAATAGAAGGAAAAGGAAGAAGTGGAAGACCAAGGAAAAACTATATAAGACAACTTTTGGAGAATGTCAAGACGACCCAAGCATGGGATCAGAGATGGGCATGTAAAGAAAATCAATTCCGCAGCATTTCCTATCGTTGTATCTGTTACATACAAACAATGGTTGGTTCAAAACACAAACAAATTCTGAAGCTGGATAGGGTGTATGTTTCAAAACGCACTTCCAGCTTCAATATTCGTCCCCGTCCAAACAGCATTAAATCTAAAACTGTGTACTACAAAGCAAATTGTCCATGCAACATGGCCGTATACAATTTTAACATATTTCCTTGTCTTTGACCCAGTTTCGTTGGGCGTGGTGTATGAAGTTTAGTATTCAACGACAGGAATAATTTCCACATTAATTAACCGTGTGATTACTAAGTTGAAAAATAACTGAAGACACGAATGGATGAAGGTGATATGTACCAAAATTCTGGTTTCGAGAAAATTAAGTTCAAACTGTCACTTAAATTATGTATAAGTATAAGTACATTAATCTAAAGATCCCTCTCTAAGATCAATGTACTTAATACGTTACTACAAATCCTAAAATGTTTAAATGACAGTTAAACTCAAAGGAGAAAGCCCATTTCAGGCCCAGAGCGGACAGCCGTCTTAAGAAGACTTAATTTCTCCAGAAATGTATAATAAAGAGACATGATTTTTGATAACATTCAAATAACCGCCACTATAATCAGTAATGTTCCAATAAAAAAAGGTATTTTATTGGATTATTTGGAACCTAAATATAACGTTGAGGTGAAATGTTACCCGATGATAAAACTCTAATCAATCAATCCGAATATCGATTTATAAACAAATAAAATAAACTCATGTAAAATACAAATAACGGGTGACTGTTGGTAATTCTGTAAAGAATTAATCAAAAGAAAACATTTATCTTAAAACCAATGTTTACGTTTGTTACTATAAACGATAAAGATTAATAAAAAGTCATATTATATCGATTATTTTTTACGTAATCGATTTATCGATTTCATTTTTTTGCGACAAGCGGCAACACTGATGACTGAAATGTCATTTTTCAAACGAATGATTTCGACCGTTCGTTTGTTGTTCAAAGATGCGTTTTGTTTTGTTTTCGATTTTTTTCACCGCAATCTGGCTTTCTCGCCTGAACTTGTTTCGGCTTTTCACGTACGACTTTGGCATTGTTTTACTAGTTTTGTTCTCTCCTTCTACGATTACTTGGCCCTGGATTAAAGTATTACGCTATTTGATTGTGCATACCAAAATGTCTGAAGAATATTGTATATTATGTTGTGGTAATAATGTTACCGAGAACCGTATTTTAGAGCCCAAAGAATTAAGTGTCATACAGCAGTGGGTTGCACGGCAGCAGGTAATCATAATATTATAATAAAATGTTTCTATTATTTCTTTAAATAAGGTTTAATCGTTAAATCTTTTCGGTTGAAAATATTTATCATTAATGTTAATATGTTTTAGGTGTCAGGCGATAATCTTGTTTGCCACAATTGCTGGGTAGCAATAACTGAAAGTCTTGCACTACAACAAGGGCTATCTTATAATATCTTACTATTATAAATTATTGAAAAGTCGGAAAAGGCCTTGAAAATAAAATAGACAAAAAGTAAAAAAAAAAATATTTCTACAATAATGGCGGCATTTTAAGTTATTTTCTCAGATATCTAATACTATTAACATTTTAGAACACTCATTTTTAATGCGATTTTTTGATGTCCACATTGGGCCTGAGACACTATGGAGAGTGGGCTTTCTCCTTTCTGAGTAATTTTTTTTTGCGATAGACCTTTATACCATTCATGTCTTTGAATTATGGGTAACAAACAATAACAATATACTACTTTTTATACAGAAGACAATATCATCTATATAATATAGTACTACCCTTTTAAATTACACCGAAATTTTCACTTCTTCACTTATTTTCCACACCTTTACCGGAATTTTAAAGGATCTACCTTAATTTCCCAATAATGAATATATTTAAACATTAAATAAAAAGTTTCACAGTCAAAATAGGCCATTGACACTGCCGACTGTGGAAAAAAAATGTGTCTACCTCGTACCCGTACCTAACAATTATGACGTACATACAGAGAAACCGATATCAATACAATAACTGATATTTACGCTGATAATAACGTCACCGATGACTTGATGAGCGACATATACCCATGTAATTCAAACAACGTCACAACTAATAAGAACGTATTCAGAAGAACTGCGTCAGAGTGTGATAAAGGACCGTTTAATTGCTTTATCTTAAGCTATATCTCGTTATTGTGAACGTGTCTTGTTTCATAGTAATAAAACTACTTTTACGGATTTTACTCGTGGTCACTAGGTCAGTTAGGAACATTTGAAATCTCCGTAAAGTAACGTTAACGAATAATAATTAAAGACATGAATGGATGAAGGTGATACGAGTATGTAGCAAAATTCTGATTTCGAGAAAATTGAGTTCAAACTGTCACTTAAACATTTTAGAATACGTCGTAAGTATTAAGTACATTAATCTAAAGATTCGTCTCTAGAATCAATGTACTTAATACTTACGTAAGTTATTACATATCCTAAAATGTTTAAATAACAGTTTAAACTAAATTTTCTGGGTATTTTTTTTTTGTGACCTTTATGAATTTATTTCTTCAATTGTATGAAAAGCATGACACCGGCAATACGATTACTTTACTTTACGAGGCTTTCGAATGTTCCTGCTCGGGTTACACTACTAAGTTCTCACTACTGAAATTCTCGATCCTCAAAACTTTGGTCAAAATTTCCAATCCCCCATCCTAACCTCACAAGTGAAACGAATCAAGCCGTTACGCTGATTTTCTGTGACCGTATTTATCCGGTCGAGCCGGCCTATTCGTGCCGAAGCATGGCTTCCCACACATTACGTACAGTTAACGATCCACATGGGTCATTGATTAGTTGAGAATTAGCAAAATTGTGCATGGATGTAATTTAACCTTCATATACATTGCCGTCTCTCTACCAAGCTCTGTACATAAACATTGTGTAATATTGCTCACTGTTCTAGTTACTAAACGTGTAGTTATAGAGTCTGAGACAAATCAAGTCTACATACTATCAGCAGGCTCACTCCCGATACAATCGAGAATCAAATCAGTTCAATCTCAACGGTTTTTGTTTTTTTTTTTGTGGATTACTTTGAAACTAATCAGGATAAAGAAAATCGTTATAGATTGTAATTTTTTGCACTCCCGACAATTTAAAGGCCCCAGATCTCATATAATATAGACTTCATTTGTTCCAGTATGTCTGGAACAAATGAAGTCTATATATACAGGTAATAAAGTGCCTAGTTATAAGTGGTTGTATTATAATTCGTATAAACATTTATACATTTCACATTATTTAATAGAGTAAGAATAAAAAAGGAACTAACACAGGACCTTGCGGAAGCCCTCGCTCTTGACGCAAATAGCCGACCTCAGTATACAATATGTAAACAATCATTCCTTATCACGACACTCCGGTAATATTTACTAATTTATGTTGAAAAACGACAGAATATTATATCGCTGCATAGTGCATTGTATAAGGTAATTAGAATCGAAAGCCTACTTAAATTTCAAAAAATCTTCAACTCTTAAAAAAACCAAGTCTCTTCACTCGTTTTCTAATGTTTACCTCTTCAATTTCCACCTCTCATTATTGATCTTCAACTGTTATTGAACAAAATGGCCGCCACAGTACTTTCATTAGTTCCTCAGCGGTGTAACCTGATTGTTTTCACTTTACGTAACCGTATCGGATCTGGTTTCGCTGAACCATCGACTGATTCGCTTGGGTCTATTGGTTCAATGGTAAAGCCATACCCTCATTTATTTCGTAAGTTTTCGAAACACTGATTTAAAGTCAGTGAAGTGAAAATTTCAGTTGCTAGTACTATTACCTTTACTTAGGTTTTAGCTCCTACGACCGAATACTCAAAATCTTTATTTAAGAGGCTTTCAAGTCACAAAGTCGTTGTCATTCTAGCAATTGGAGACAGTGATAGGTTTTTAATTTGAGAACCGCTTAAGTATTCAGTTAAGTGTCGCAATTATTATATTCATCTTCGCCACTAACACGCGAAACTCAGCCGTACAAATAATTAATTAGTCACAATTAATTTACAATTTCAGGAATGCGGCCTCGACCCCGATTAGCCGACCTTTCGAGTACACCGAATTTAGGTTCGATACAAGAAACCGATACTAGCCATACTTAACTGACATCTACTTAGTAAATTCCTACATACAGATGGCCTAAATACCTGAATATCTATCAGGAATAACCTTAATAAATCAATAAATAAACGAAACTAACATTGCCGATAGCTGCATCTAAAAAAAATATGTTAGCCTACTTCTAGTATTGATAAATGTCTGCATACAGGTCAGCACACGGCTTAAATACGTAAAAGAGTGAACCTATAAAAATACCTATATCGTTATCGTAATAGAATCTATCATCATAGCCGATAACCGTATCGAAAGAAAAGTATAAATGTCAGTGAAAGCCGAATTTCAAAATTGGAACGCGCGACCTCATTCCGCGGCCGCACGTCGGGCGAGACGGGTGTCAATGCGAAATTAAATATAGAATTAACGATATTAATAACCTTTCTTTGTTGGGTTCTTGCGTTTATGTCAATTGTGATTTGTGTTCCGCTCTGGTTAAATCAGCTTTCACTTGATTCAATGAACGTGAGATTTGCGCAAAATTGTAGAGGTTCTAACAATTAATCATCATCATATTCAGCGTCCAAATTCTACCTACCCAGGTATCCCCCAAAAACTTAGGGCCTATAATGTAAATCATAGCATATTCGAGTGATAGGTACTCCTAATTTAGGTTGCGCTTAAGAATTTAATCACACATTTTTAGTGCATCTACTCCTGCAATATGAATCTATACTAATATTATGAAACGGAAGAGTTTGTTTGTTTAAACGCGGTAATCTCAGGAAGTACTGGTCCGATTTGAAAAAATCTTTTTTTGTTGGATAATCCATTTATAGAGGAAGGGTTAAGGCTATATAACATTACGCTGCGACCAATAGGAACGAAGCGTTAGTGAGAAATGTTGCAAAAACGGGGAAAAGTATTCACATTTGAGAACTTTTGTTGCGTGCACTGAATTAACGGTTAAAGTTACTCAAGAAATATGTAGGAAATAATTATTCCTTTTTAATAATTATAATAACAAAAACCAACGTGAGCAATCAGAAGATAATCGCGATAGTGTTGCCGACAACCACGTAAAAAGAAGTCGCGGGCACATCTAGTATATGATATACCACATTGTATACAGCAACACATACTTTTAAATATAGTGTTAAGTGTAATAAAACATCTATCTAGGCAGACACATGTAAATGAACAAAGACCTTGGACTACTGAAGCATTTACGTTGATACATTCGTCAAAACAAAAAAATATGTTCTTTGTCGCATTTAATTTGATACTTAAAAAGGTTATTTCGAGGTATTTCATGTATAATATCAAATAACTATGTAAAACATTTGTTTATTTCACGATTATCTTTTACAACAGAAACCGCATACAAAATGGCGTCGCCGGCCATCTTGCATTATCGCTCAACATTTGTGTATATGTCGCAGTCATCTGATTGAATCCGCTATTTAATTGAATGACTAGCGCTTTCATTGAATCCTGTTTTTACCAACAAATTTTAGAATCCGAGACTAGGACAGCCATTTAATATTTTAGTTTTAAACTTCGAAATTTCCGAATGAGTACTAATAAAACGAACATTAAAGTAAATTAATCAAAAAATATATCAACACATTGCTATCTGTACGAGCTGTTTGACTCCATTTTATAACCGCCTAGTGATTCAATTAAATAACCAGATTCAATAAGATGACTGCGACATATACAAGCTATACAGTGTGTAAAAAGAGCAGTCACTATAATTTTGAGATACAATTATATTATAATACATTTTTTTTATTTATATAAAATAATAATAATATTAAAATCTTTCATCACGAAAACAGTGTATTGGATAACGTCCCTAGGGACTTCACGTATTCACGTCAAACCTTTTTAACCCCCGACGCAAAAACGACGGGGTGTTACAAGTTTGATGTGTCTGTGTATATATGTCTGTCTGTGGCAGCGTAGCTCCCAAACGGATGATCCGATTTTAATGCGGTTTTTTTTTGTTTGAAATGTATATCAGTCGAGAGTGTTCTTAGCTATGTTTGGTAGAAATCGGTTCAGGTCTTCAAGGTCATCAGGTCGTTCGTTAGGTGTGATAGGAATGTTACACGCGAAGTCAGGGTTATTTTTAAATTTTTAATTTAGACTCAGCATTCTTTTGGTTGCTATACGAACTTGTACAATGTATATCGCATAGAAAGGCATCGTTTACTTTCACTGGTGGAATTCCGCCACGGTTCTCAAGATTTGGAGTTTCAATGCTCAGTTTGGGATTACCATCATCATCAAAAATAAACAAATAAAAAAAAACAACTTAGCATGTAACATTCCTGATGACCTTGAACACCTGAACCGATTTCTACCAAACATAGCTAAGAACACTCTCGACTGATATACCTTGCAAACAAAAAGAAAACCGCATTAAAAGCTACGATGCCACAGACAGACATACACACATTTATTTATCTCCAAGGTGTACATTACAGCGTGTATACTAAGGGCGGACCACCATAAGAATTTTTGTACCCATGTCGAGATTAGAACCCGCGGCCGAACGATCACTGAGACACAGAGATACTAAACCCGGACACAAGATAATATTTATATTGCCATTGTCGAAATGCAAATTTAGGTAAATTAAAACCCAGTATTCGCACATTTAAAATTCAAATGTACCCTCGAGCTAACTAGCCTCGAGGCGTTATAATGTGCAAGAGTAATAATTATATAAAGCACAAATAAACAAAATTAAAAAAAAAGTATTCCATCCAATTGTGAAGCAGTGAGCGAACTGGGCCCTAATTGTAATGCCTCGAATTCAGTTTCTTTCTGTCGTTAATGGAATCAGGCGTTACTTTGCGGAAATCCATAGCATAAAATTTAAATATATTATATCTAGCAATCCCCACCACCATGGGATTTGCAACCTGCATGGTGGTGGGCTTTGCACGATCGTGTTAACATTATTGCTTGTGTGGTGGTGGTGTTTTCATGTTTTTTGCTTGCGAGTGTAGCAGTGTGGGAGGACTGAGGAGGGAGGTGCATCAAACGCATGCCTATGCGTACACTCACTCATCTGCTTGCAGGTTGTGGTTATAATTGTTTCGCGGGATATTGCTAGATATAATATACTTACATTTTTTTTCTTTCTGTCACTTATTCATATTTTGCCGGACAGACTGATAGTAGAAACGAAGTTCGGCCCATGCGAATTGGAGGCCTTTCTCACCAAACTGATTCGATTTTGATTCAGATTCGATCGTGCCGCGCACTCCCGAACAAGTTGACGTTTATTTATTTTGATTCTCAATCGATTGATATGGTCGGGAGTACAAAAAGTTACGATCAAACGATTTTCACTATCCCGATTAGTTTCAATGTAATCCACTAAATAAAGTACTAAAAACCGTTGAGTACCAAAAACGTTCGATTCTCGATTGTGTCGGGAGTAAGCCTACAGTCCGCCAATGTATTGCCGCGAGAAACGAAGTTAGGCGAGCGTGCACGATAACTTCCGAAATCTGTGTCGGTTTCGGCAAATCTTGACCGAAACCGAAACTGCCGCCGAAACTGAACTTTCGGTTGGACAGTGGACACTAGTAATTTTACAACCCGTACAAAGGATAGGGGGTTCAATGCCGGGCATATCACGTGTGACGTCATATCACAGACGTGCCCCCCCCCCCCCCCCTTCCCCTCCCCTCGCGGTGAAAGTGCCGACGTTTTCGGCGCGCGCTCCGTACACCCATGACCCAGTTAAGCCCGGTCTTATCAGCTGTACAACTAGATGCAATTAGGTTGCGGTTTCGTCGGAACCGGCTGGACATTGCATACGAGCGGATAACATGTCCAATCAGCTCAACCAGGGGGCCCATTACAAGCTTCCAGCCAGTTTACGCCATACAACATGGCTGCCTGGAATTTTCGTATTACGATCACATAATAACAACATGATGACAGCTAGTCAGCGGACACGTGACACTTGACTTGCTTCCGAATGTCACTTTCAGAGTTCAGACAACCAAACTAGGGTGGATCCATTCAGTATAACAATATGTCGCTGTAATATGAAGAAGAACAAGACAGTTTAAGGCTGGTATTGTAAAAGGTACGGCCCCTGCAGGCTTAGTACCGACACAATCGAGAATCGAATCAGTTCGATCTCAACGACTTTTGGTGTTTTATTTGGTGAATTACTCAAGATAAAGAAAATCGTTATAACGTAA
Organism: Celastrina argiolus; assembly: GCA_905187575.2. NCBI lineage: Eukaryota > Metazoa > Arthropoda > Insecta > Lepidoptera > Lycaenidae > Celastrina > Celastrina argiolus. Next base: position 1,638,444 of record LR994600.1, on the reverse strand, counting down.
CTTTTATAACTCCCGACCATATCAATCGACTGAGAATCAAAATAAACAAACGTCAATTTATTCGGGAGGAGAGTAAGTCTCTAGAGTGATATCGCGGTCACAAATAGAACTGATGGGAAATTACAAAGTTTGAGACTAATATTAGAGTGTTGAGTGTGAATTTTGTCACTGCTCACCGTGAGGAAGTTAACTGGAAATTGTATGGCAGCGAATTGGTTCCGACGCCATACAAGTAGTTAACTTCCTCACGGTGGGTAGTGACAATAACTCACAATAAGCACATTGAATAACAATAATAATCTTCATCATTCTGAACTCATCATTATAAACTACAAGAATAATTTCATACTTCTCCGTCCACACAATTTTCATAAAAAGTGGTACAAAACTGCTTCACGTGTACCCATCATAAAACTTAAGACCATAAACGTTTCGCATACCGCACTCATTCACCTATATCCATCCCACTCGCACGCGATTCTAATTATATACCGCTCTAATTTCAGCAAGGTGACACTACTAGACATCTGAGGCACTGGTATTTTAGTTTTGTGTAAATAAGAAAATGACAGTTATTACAATAGACCAGTTGTTCCCGGAACGATGTTTTATCTGTCAAACTAGCTACTGTGCCCGCGACTTCGTTCGCGTGGTTGTCTGCAACACTATCGCGATTATCTTTTGATTGCTCACGTTGGTTTTTGTTATTATGATTATTAAAAAGGAATAATTATTTCCTACATATTTCTTGAGTAACTTTAACCGTTAATTCAGCGCACGCAACTAAGTCCTCAAATGTGAATAATTTTCCCCGCTTTTGCAACATTTCTCACTGACGCTTCGCTCCTATTACTCGCAGCGTAACGTTATATAGCCTAAAGCCTTCCTCTATAAATGGACTATCCAATAAAAAAAGAATTTTTCAAATCGGACCAGTAGTTCCTGAGATTAGCGCGTTTAAACAAACTCTTCCGCTTTATGATATTAGCATAAATAGGTTCTCAAGTTACGATTGAGATTGTTTTATTTATACGGGCCTCAGTGAAGACCTAAGAAGACTGTCTACTTGAAAAAACGAGCCAAGTTTATGTATGCGACTCATCACAAAATGCAGACTATATTTGTCTCAAACTCGCAATCCTTCTCTTTAATCAAACGCCTATTACAATGAATCATAGTGTGTTTTCGATATTTTTAATGTTTCTTCAAAAGCCAATGAAATCATAATCACGTATTGTAGTTCTGAGAAGCTTGGCTTCCGAAAATTGGGGAAAACTGTAGGAATTCTGGCCTAGATGTTTTGGAATTTTGTATTAAACAAGATCAAAAAACCTGTTATGCCATATACATTATACAAGGTGAAGAGCTTTAGCAGCGGACGCAATCAAAAGTTATATAGATATGACTTTTGATGACCATATAGAATAACTTCGCTAAATTCCTGTAATCCTATTCTCTTCAATAGTTCCACGTCGCGGTCTCCAGCCAATTTACTGTTTACAGGTCTATTCACCAAATCCTATAATCAATTTCTATCGCCACCACATCATATACAGCACGGTCTATTGCCAGTCTACTCATGGTCTACTGAGTAAACTCCACCGTCTACTGGTATACTAACAAAATCCTATCCCTAGCTATCACCCCCTTCACTGCCGCATCATTTACACCGTGGTCTACTGCCGGTCTACTCATAGTCTACTGGTCTACTCACAATATCGTGTCCCTGGCTGCCACTGCGGACCACCTCTGGCGCCATATACTCGATGGTGCCGCAGAAGCTGTACGCCCTGTTCTCGCCTCCGCAGAACTCCTTGGATAGACCAAAGTCGGTCAGGACAATGTGACCTTCGGCGTCCAGTAGTATATTCTCAAGTTTTATGTCGCGGTAGATTATGCCGAGCTGTGGAAGAATGGATTGATTACAACTACATAATAGATAAAAACAACAGCAGCTTACATCACCGATTTCGAAGACATTGTACATTTGAAACCAGACAAGCTAAGCAATTTTTATTGTGTGTAAGTGTGTGCGCAATACCCTAGGACACTCTTCTCTTTTACTTTCGTATCTATGTGAGAGAACAGTCGCTTGTTGCTTGCCCATCCGATGCATGGATCTTGTCAGGCAATCAGGTGATCAGCCTGCACTTGAAACCAACATTTCAGTTGTTTGAACGCGGGAATCGAACCCAAAAATCCGAGCCAAGCTGGACTATACCACGATGGTGTTTAACCAGTACACCGTGCAACAGGATTGGAGAAGCTGAAATGTTTGTACTCTTATTTCATTTCAAATTGAAACAAATAGGATCAGACTGTCCTACTTATTGGTAAGGCTATTACCACTGGTCATAAACATTTACAGTACCAGAAGAATCACGAATGGGAAAACGGTGTTTTGTAACCTCATAACCCTTCAAATAATATATTGCAAGCCTCAATCATTGCTGTGTTATTCCATCGACTTTCTGTGGGCATATTCTCATTGATTTCATATTATTATACCAAATGTCGTCTGGTTTCCAACCGGTACCTTGAAGCGTAAACTCGTCCAGGTACCAGGGCAACAGGACTGTGTAGGAGCATGTCGTCAGGTTCCAAACAGTACCTTGACGCGTAAATTCCTCCAGGCACCAGGGCATCAGGACTGTGTAGGAGCATGTCGTCAGGTTGAACCAGTACCTTGACGCTTAAACTCCTCCAGGTACCAGGGCAACAGGACTGTGTAGGCGCGCTCGGGCAAATCTCACTCACCCTATGCAACTGCTCCAGAGCCAGTATGATCTCCGCTATGTATATCCTCACTTCAGTCTCCTGGAAGTGCTCGCGCTGGTACAGGTGGGTGAACAGCTCACCGCCGGCAACGTAGTCTGAGAACAGAGGTGAAGGTTCTGAAGAGGAAGGGGTAGACAATCTCTGATAAGCCTAAAACTTAGGTCTTGCAAGATTTAGGCCCCTATTAATAAAACTATCTCAACCGAAACTGTGTATGGCTACCGAAGGACATAATAGAAGACATGAATGGATGATGGTGATATGGCACAAAAATAATTTACCCAGAAAATTGAGTTTAAACTGTCACTTAAACATTTTAGGATATGTAACGTATGAAGCACATTGATTCTAGAGACGGATAATTAGATCGACGAACTCAATACTTTACGACGTACTCTAATACGTTTAAGTGACTGTTTGAACTCAATTTTCTCGAAATAAGAATTTTGCTACATATCATCAATTAAACATTGACATGAATTATGGTAAAATTTCCACTTTTAAGCCCTTTCACGAAACCTAGCCCCGACATTAAAAATATCGATTGTGTTGTATAGGGGACACTCCATTTCTTTTGTTTTAGCAGACCCCCAAAAAAAACTGGAATAGGGTTGAGAACTCGAGAGGCTGGAATACATGGCAAACGTAAACAAAAAGAATCGATCAAACAAATGTGTCGCTGTGGGTACTTCTTATTGTACAAACAAGCTCCGGTCGTTTAAAAACAGTTTAGCCATTCTCGAGTTTTAGCAAAACTAACGAACAGCAATTAAATTTTTTAAAACGGGTGTAAAAAGAACAGGGACTATAACTATAGGATATGCATGATACCTTTTCTCATCCTAGAATTTACTTTTATTTTTTAAGAAAATTAAAAAAATATATTTCTTTTTTCTTTTTTATTATTCTTGCGACATAAAATTCCAAAATGAGGAAAGGTAGTATAATCGTATCTCAAAGTTATAGTGACTGTTCTTTTTACACCGTGTATAAGAGAAGAATAAGCTTTATTATTAACAATCAAATTTGTAGCATTACTGCGTACACTAGTGTTTTTGTTTACGTTTGAATTATATTGATTCGATTCTTTACCCATGCTCCGTTTACCCTTTTGCAACACCGCCGAAAACATCATAAGTCGGGCAACACGAGGGATAGTCGGTGACCGACTTATTTAATTTCGACTCTAAAATCGACTAATTTAATCGGCCCGATAATCGGTCCTACAAAAAGTAGGACCTTATTAAACATGCGCAATTCTAATCCACCATCCCTTGTATACCCCCTCACCACTAGCCCATAATAAAGCGTCCGAGACAGACATTAAGAGGGGGGGTGCAGGCTAGACGGTTACAGGCGATCGGGGTGGGGGTGTTGGGCAAGGGAGGGTCGACCCTGACCTACCCTTAGCCGAATTACAGACCGTCTGTGTCGCTGTGTCCTATTTTATTACACAAGTTCTAAAATAAGTGAGTGATAACACTTTAGGGTGTGCCTAATATATAGAGTGTACTGTGAAACAATAATAGCACACAACTTTTTTAAACTTTTCCACTTTTAATTACGTTTTATTAAGTTTTTACAAAGACACGATCGGTTTCGATTAAATCATCATGAGGTATACAGGGTGTAAAAAGAGCAGTCACTATAACTTTGATATACGATTGTACCTTTCCTCATTATTATTTTTCAAAATTTTTTTTTCAAAAACCAAAAAAAAATTTTTTTTACTTTTCACCACTTCTTATTTTTTTTTTTGTCGCAAAAATAACAACAAAGCAAAAAAAATTTGAAAATTTTGTAAAAAAAAAAAAACATTTCCGAAATGAGGAAAGGTAAATATTTGTATATCAAAGTTATAGTGACTGCTTTTTTTACACCAGTTATACATGATCTAAGGCCAGATATGCACGAGTTATTTAATATTGTATGGTGCCCAAGTGTCCAATACACAGAAGCACTCTCTCTTCCTTCACTCTCGTAGCCCAGTGGGACGGATAACCGACACGACTAGCGGGAGATCGGGCGCAGGACCGACTTTTTACATGTCCATCCGACGCATGGATCATCTTGATCAGACAATCAGGTGATCAGCCTGCACTGTCCTAACCAAACTTGAAAACAACATTTTTTGTTGTTCCAACACGGGAATCGAACCCACGACCTCCGAGTCGAGAGCTAGGCTCTAAGCCACTAGACCACGGAGATATACCTTCCAAACCTAATTTCAATGCCACATACAGATATATTTACATTTATGTACCTACACAGACAAATCAAACTTATAACAACCCCTCATTTTTGCGTCGGGGGTTAAAAATACAAAGGTCTAAAATGACCACATTGAGTGAATCTTACTATGCCAGGGTTGAAAATCTCATCTGTTTTGTGAATTTCATGGAAATCTTTAATCATTCTCTTCACACTATATTCGGCTTGGTATATGAACCGTGGGTGAGTTCATGTACAGTACGTAGCCACACACTACACGTGTTGTTCCTTTGGGCATCAGTACCTCTTCAGGTATATCCACCTAAGATTAGAGGACAACTCACCAAGTATGAGGTGCAGCTTTGCGTCTGTCTGGAAGGCGTAATGCAGGGTCACCAGGAACGGACAGGCGCGAACCGCCTCCAGGACCTGAGGGAAGAGAAGAAAGAATTAACATATTTCCGTACATTTATGTTCGTAAGCCCGGGTTTCCGCTGACGCGGAACGGGGCGGAGGGGAGCTTGCGGTGCCCGAATTGACCAATCACTATGCTCGAAATCTCCTCTCCGCTCCAACGGAAACAGCACGAGCATAGTGATTGGTCAATTCGGGCACCGCTAAGCTCCTCTACGTCCCGCTCCGCGTCAGTGGAAACGCAGACTTAAGTATGTCAAGCAGGAACATTTGACTTAGTGCCGGTTTCCGAAAAGCTATTCAATAAATGATCAACTAACATGGCATTTAAGTTAACAACCCATATTGAACGCTCATTGGTGAAACATTTAGAGAGAAAGGAAGGGACTGACATTTTATAATTACATCACGCTCGCACTCAGTGTCTTTGGTGCATTAGCCTAATCTGTGGAATTTTAACCAGCCTTGCAAATGCGAGTGTGATGTTATTATAAAATATCTGTCCCTTCCTTAGGACATGTGAGCTATGCAATAATGCGTAACCAAAACTTGTACGTCGTGTAATTGTCACAGACAAAAAAGGCGTCCTTAACGTCTACACTACAGACTGATACTGGCTATTCCTTATGGGAGGCTATTTTAAAGAAGAAGAAATCAAGTTCTTGGCTTTTTTCTTCTGTATTTGCGTTCTGTTCTACATTTGCGTTAAAAGAAGTCTGTGAGTTTGGCGATGGTACAGGAGTAGATTCATGACTGTCTAAAGTAATATTTTCAGAATTATATTTATTAAGTAAAAAAAAAAAAACTTCAAACGCCTCACCACTGCAACCAGTAAGTAGTCAATAGTCATGCTACCTACGCGTGTAAGTGGTCAAATGATCCTCCGTCTTTTCGGATCTTTGTGGTCTACTAACCTGTCTTTCGGTCCGTGTGTGCTCCGCCGTCTTCAGCTTCTGCACTATGGAGGCCTTCTTCAGGACCTTCATGGCGTACAGCTTCCCCTCGTCCACGCCACATCGTTTCTTCACGAGGAACACCTTGCCGTATGCTGTCAACAAAAAAAATGGATGTCAGTAAAGTCACATAAAACAGCTCACGTGTAGGTTGCGTGATGTTGCTCTCTCTTTCGAGCTGCAAGCTCTAGACTCTCTATCCCTCTCTATTTTATGTCACTGCTCACCGTGAGGAAGTTAGTTGCCAAGTTAGGGAACTGATCATGAATTATAACTAAAAAACAGCCGCAATCACGTCAGCTTTCAAATAACAACTGATCATCCGTATAGAAGCTACTATGCTACAGACAGACACACACACACACAGACACGTCAGCTTATAACGCCCCCCCTTTTTGGTGGGGGTCAACAGCTCTAGAGTCTAGACTCTATCTCTCGGCCGTATAGCGCTCTCGCTTACACACATTCGGCTAAGGTGGAACGTGACAATGTGTCATGCTTTTTCGTGCGTGCGGCCGGCGTTCATCGATTAATAGGACGTTTATCACATCAAAATAGGAACAGTCGAATAATCGTAAAATATGTGACAAGGTCAAAACACTGTAGTTTATACACTGTATAAATATTTTTAAGGAAGTAAATAACAAACGTAGCAATTAATACCATTTAAAATAAAGGCTTATTATGCCTTTAGCTGTGTAATGTGTTATTATTTATTTCGTAAGACACAAACACTATCAAGTTCAACAAACCGCGTATCAGGTGATGAACGGCTGATAAACAAATATATATAATCATTTGAGAGCACAAATACAATAACATATATATAGGGGTCATTTAAGACTACTTTTACTAAAATAAAGGCTTTTTTTACTAAAACTTCGTATAATAATGTCTTCTGATAATTGCTGCGGGTCCCAAGACAGATCTAGCATCCATCTAGACCAGAGATGTTAGGGAGCTCCGTAACCGTAACCGAAAATATTCATAACCGTAACCGAATCCGAAATTAAAGTTTAGCTACTGTAAAAATGTAATATCCGTAACCGAAATTATCCGAAACAAACAGATAGTCCGAAATTATTTAATATCCGTATCCGAAATTATCCGAAACAAACGGATAATCCGAAATTATTTAATATCCGTATCCGAAATTATCCGAAACAAACGGATAATCCGAAATTATTTAATATCCGTAACCGAAATTATCCGAAACATACGGATAATCCGAAATTATTTAATATCCGTAACCGAAATTATCCGAAACAAACGGATAATCCGAAATTATTTAATATCCATATCCGTATCCGAAATTTTATATCCATTTCATCCCTGAACTAGACCATTGAGCACCCCTGAAATCGTATCAAAGGGTTTCTATGGCGGACGATCCTAATAACTACACATGAAGTTGCCATGGAATATAATATGTCTTTTTTGACCATTTCAAAAGTTTAAATAGATGTAACATTTTATTTCGAAAAACTTACATATAAACTTCCGAAAACCACGAATTTCGAAACACGTTACATATTCAGCGGTCCTTACCATTAGGGTACACTTTTTGTAGTACTGATAATCGGGCATATTTTGCAAAACAAAAAATGCTCTCCGCGTCTTACTCTTTACACTATATTCGGCTTAATACATGCTACGAATTAGCCTGTATATGTAATTTCTGATCAACTTTTTGTTGAACTACTGCAATCAGGGTCCTTACTCTCCAAACTGAATCGATTTTAATTTAAATTCGATCGCACCGCATACTCCCGAATAAACTGACGTTTGTTTATTTAGATTCACAGCCGATTGATATGATCGAGAGTACAAAAAGTTACGATCTAACGATCTTTTCGATTCTTTATCCTGGGTAGTTTCAAAGTAATCCACATAATAAAATACCAAAAGCCGTTGAGATCGAACTGATTAATTTCTCGATTGTGTCGGGAGTAAGACTGCTGTACGTTTAATTTCTCACCTACAAAAAATCGGTGACCGATTATCGCTCGTGGGTGGGAGACCCTTAGACGAGTCGCCCGCTCGATTGCCATAAAACACTGCGCCGATTCCGATAAAACTTGACCGATATTATGCAAATAGGGGTCAGTGACATAACGCACAATGTCCGGAAGAGTGGCCCATTCATAATGTGATTCACGTTATAAGTTATAACCCGCCAATATTATAATTGTCTACGCTTGTGTTCAAATTTAGAACGAATTTGAACGCAACGAAAGGAACCTCCGAAATGAAGACATGAATCGCAAAAAAACTTACCCTCAAAATTGAGTCTAACGTATTAAGTACATTGATTCTAGAGACGGATCTTTAGATTAATGTACATAATACTTTACGACGTATTATTAATTTTTAAGTGACAGTTTGAACTCAATTTTCCAGAAATCAGAATTTTGTTACACACCATCCATTCATGTCTTCCAATTGTCATGTCAAGCAGTAAACGAACTGATGATGATGAATTATAGCTGAGAACTAGGAAAGAACCAAAATACTGGATCTAAATCGGTTCATTCGTTTGGGAGCGATGTCACAGGCCCGACAAACTTGTAACACCACTCATTTTTCGTCTGTATTAAAAACCCTAGGGGAGTTTGAAAAATGTCCATCTTCGTCATAATTGAGCATCTGTTTAGTGGTTTGAGTTGCGTTGATGTAGATCAGTCAAGTCTGCCCTCTAGCAGCTGAATCTACCTCATCGATGCTATTATTGATATTAAAAACCATATTAATATTATATTATGTAACTAACTGACCCATGCCCACTTCGTTGAGCATACAAACCGTTTAAACCTTCCCGGGACACCACGAATATTTCAAGACTGAAAATAGCCGAATCGGTTCAGCCGTTCTCGAGTTTTAGCGAGACCAACGAACAGCGATTCATTTCTATATATAAGAAGAAGTTAGAAGAAGAAGAAAATAAACATCTCATCTCTGCTATTCGCCAAAATTACAATATCAAAGGTGTGCAAATAAAAGTAATAACACCTAACGACGTGAATAATAAACTAACCAATGTCATCGACCTATATCAATAAAAGATCACAGGCTTGAACTTCAAAAGGTTCACGCATTTCTAAGGTCATTGAGGTCTCAAGTTCGACGCAGGGTCAAAACATGAACCCTGAAGTTCAGACTACAGAGTGCTACAGACCTAGATCGATACTTTTTTACTGCGACAATCGCTACTCGTCAAAGACTTAAGGTATACGCACTTTTGAGGACATTGTGGTGTTAATTTCAAAGCATGGTCACATTAACCCTGAAGTTCAGACTTCAGATAGACTAGATCAATACAGACAAGGTTTTACAGCGTTGCTATACTTCAAAAAAAGGTCTACGCACTTTTGAGGTCATTAGGGTGTCAAGTTCAGCACAGGGTCAAAGAACCCTGAAGTTCAGACTACAGACCTAGATCAATAAAGACAGACAGTCGTTACTGCGACAGATGCTACACAACGAAAAATTGCGAGGTCTACGCACTTTTCAGGTCAGATCTCAAGTTCAACACAGGGTCAAATGAACCCTGAAGTTCAGACTACAGACCTAGATCAATAAAGACAGACTACGAAAAATTGCGAGGTCTACGCACTTTTGAGGTCAGATCTCAAGTTCAACACAGGGTCAAATGAACCCTGAAGTTCAAACTACAGACCTAGATCAATAAATACAGACAGTCGTTACTGCGACAGTTGCTAGACTACGAAAAATTGCGAGGTCTACGCACTTTTCGAGGTCAGATCTCAAGTTCAACACAGCGTCAAACGAACCCTGAAGTTTAGACTAAAGACCTAGATCAATATGGATACACAGTCTTACAGCGTTGCTATACGTCAAAAAATTGCGAGGTCTACGCACTTTTGAGGTCAAGTTCAAAGCAGGGTCAAATGAACCCAGAAGTTCAGACTATATACCTAGATCAATAAAGATAGACAGACTTTACCGCGACAATTTCTTGCGCGTTTAACTGTTTTAATTGTAAGGTCTGCGCACTTTTGAGTTAGTTGGAAAAGAACTTCGAAATCGACTTCTTCAGACTATCATTAGTTCTAGGAAACAGTCTACGCACTTTTCGAGGTCGTGCCCTTAAGCAGGTTTGCGTCCTGAAGTTGAGACAGGTAAAGTCTCAATGTCACCAAAGTTAACATTTATCTCAATATCATGCCTGAGAAGGCATGAAAGAGATTTGATTCTACGAACAACGAGAGATATTTATTAACGGTTAACTTCAACAGGCGTTGGTGAAATTCAGACGTACCCTTTTTCAGATTCATAATAATATCTATGGACGCTACTAAGAAGAGTGTAGATAATATTATATCACAATAAATTTTGTACACTTCAAACTCGGGAGCAATTCTTGTAATTATTTCTGTTCAATGTGGGATTTGGCATATGCACAGAGTTCTCCCAATCCCAGTGTCAGTAATGCTATTGCAATATTTGGGTATTTGTGTAAATGCGACATAGACACAACCTTCACAGGATTTGAACAAAAATAATGACCTTCAGTTCTGAGTAAAATAGTTCGCAAACATATTTCACCTGGAACTTCGTGCGCGCAAAAGTAAATCCCGCAGGAACCGTACATATTTGCGGCGACAAAAAGTAGCCTATATGCCAAATCGCGTCATAATCACTCTTCTACTTTCAGAGCCTATTCAATGCAAACCAAAAAACCGTTCTACTCTACAATTATTATAAAATAGTCCAGATTATAATTATTGCGTACCAGGACAACATAAAAATGCAGAAACTCGACCATCTGCTGAGAGTCGTTGCACAGGTGTTGCATACCGGACTGACACATCTTATGGCTTCATAGCTTCATGCCCATGTTGGATAATATTATTGCCTAGTTTACTAAGTCTCAAATCTGGTGATAAAATTACTATACAAGATTTTTCCTAATCTTGTTGTGGATAGTTGAAACACAGATTATCTTTTTGTGTCGAGGGTCAATTATATATGCTAAAGTCAGAAACTCCTAAATTAGACGAACTAGAACAACACCATCCATGTACATATCATAAAAAGAAAAAGAGATTCATAGGTAAAACAAAAATCTTCATTAAATAAAAACTACAAGGCCAAAACCTATATAAAATTTATAGGAGACCAAATGGCAGCTATTATGCGTCAAACAAAAAAAAGAATCACGCAAATCGGATAATAAATCTCGAAGTAATCGGTGTACCTACATACATAAAAAAACAGGGCGAATTGAGAACATCCTACTTTTTGTGAAAGTTGGATTAAAACATTCAAGGGTTTCTATTAAAATTTTAGCTAGATTTTCGCGAAAACATGTTCGCAATCACTTCAGAACGCATAAACAATATTAAATAGGGGAAGATCCCTTCCGAGTCAAAAGGCAAAGGGATGAAAAGCAGGCAGAAAAAGCCACGCAATAAGCAAAAACAAAAAATAAGGAAAATAACTGGAAAAAAACTAGAACATTACAGGTATGTAATATTCTAGTTTTTTCCCAGTTATTTTCGATACGGGATGCATTGGAGTTGCTTTTACTAACTAGCTGACCACTTCGTAGAGCATAAAAACCGTTTAAACCGTCTCTGGACTTCCACGAATATTTCTAGACTAAGGGCGTGTTTCACCAAGCAATGTTAAAGTTAATCCTTCGTTAAATATCATTGTTCCTCTCGTAATTCCTATCAATGAATGAGAAGGTATGACATTTTAACAAGCCGTTAACACTAACATGCGTTGGTGAAATCTGGACTAAAAATATTTCAATCGGTTCAGCCGTTCTCGAGTTTTAGCGAGACTAACGAACATCAATTCATTTTTATATAAAAGAAAGAAAATAATGAAAAAAAGAAAAGAAAGAAAAGATGAGAAGTAACAGGACAACAGATCCAACCGTCACATATTGCGTGGCTACGCGTCACGTCGTCGTCACCACGCGTTGACTTACTTCGAAACCAAGCTCACGCACGGTCGCTTTCCATTTCAAAGTACCAGGGCAACATTAGCCCGTAGGTAGTGAAGGTGTAACGACCGCGGGGGGTACACGCGCGCGAATACTGCGCGTCAAAACTCCCAAGTCCCAACGTATTGCGAAGTTCGGATCCATTATCATAATCAGCAGCAAATAAACAGCCACGCTCGTTGAACCCAATTGGGTTATTGTATGAATATTAAATTTATTTACTTTTGGACTCATTGCGCAGCAAATGAAAAATATGAGCAAAATCTAAAATAAGAATTAGGATAAGTCTTAAAACATTAAAGTATTAGGCCAGTAAATAAAATAATCTATGTCTTTCTCGCAAAACGAAATTCGTACGTGGGTTGGTGTAATTGTAAATATATAAATTATTGTTAAATTGTCCTAAAATGTATTGGATAATGAAGTATGGTCCTTTAATATTCCGCTTAGTGTTGATAAGTGTGCACAATAAGTGAGTATGTGAAAATTTTGGTATTTTAAGTTTCTTAAATTGAAAATTTTTGACGTTTAGGTTAAATTGAAAAGGGACGTATTTTACAAGTGAAGAAGATGCTTTAATAAGCTAACCTCCTAAATAAAACCGGCACTCTCCCAAAAACCATAGACCACCAACCGGAAACTCGTTAGACGTTTAAAATTCGAACGCGCCCTCTGAGCCGGGGTAAGCGACCGTGCGCCATCTGCCCGGCGCGGGACAAAAAATGCACCACCACCTGGCCATAGCGAGCTACCGACCTGCCTCGCACAGTAGCTGCGAGTTTATGGGCTCCTGGGACCCGCAATGTCAAATCCCATTCATTTTGCCATGTAAGTAAAAGTCAGGTAAGTGACATATCGTCGTATTACCTTCTCAATATACTGTACATAAGTGAACCTCATTTAAAACAAAATCCATGTCAAAATAAAATGTAAAATTATAAAGTTTTTTGGCTCTACTGAAAAGATGTACTTTTATAGATACTTACCTTCGTATATGAGAATATGAGTTTCTAGAGTAATGGGCCCTTATTCAAGATGCCATCGCTAATCGCTATTATCACTTACAGTGTAAGCGATAATAGCATAAATGTAAGTCTTGCACAGTTCGATCACAACATGACGTATGGGATTTGACATTAACTTTGCCTAGTGATGTACGAATTTATGCATCTTGAATAAGGAAACCTGTGAGCCCTTACTATCGAAACTCAATTCAATACAATAATAGTACCATTATTATTTATAACTAAGACGACCCCTGTTATAGCTCAGTAGTTGACGGTTGTAGCTGGAGGTCGCGGGTTCCGACTTCCGAGGTACCCATACCAACCAACCATAAATTACGTCAAAATAATTCCATTATTTTTAACTTCCTTGTCACAGCTGGTCACATTTGTGACACACCTAGAATTATTTTTCATTTCCGTTAATTAAAAGAAAACTAAGTTAAAAATAATTGTTTAAAAAACAGTGGCGTCACGATCTATACCCCTACCACTCCCTCTTATGTGTCTCCAATCGCGTCAAAGGAACAAAAACTTTTGATCCATAAGCGACTTTCACGCAAAACCTACTAAACGGATTCTGATATAACAAAAAATGCACCACCTGTCCTTAACGAGATGCCGACCTGCCCCACACAGTACCTGCGTGTTTATGGAATCCTGGTAGCAGAGCGAGAGAAATCTACTAACAATACCATTATTTTATTATAAGCGTTTATTAATAGGAAGCCCTCTGTAGCTTAGTGGTTAGCCAAAGGTCGCCGATTCGAATCCCATTAACAAAAGGTTTTGAGGTTGGATTATTATTTGCTACTATTACAGACTACTAAACGGATTCTGATGGAATTTGGTATTTTTAGTAATTTAGACTGTGGATAAAAACATACTATTTATCACGAAAAAGTATATAGGTCTCGAGAGATACTATATCCCCCGCAGGGCAAAAGCTAAAATAAATGCCAAATCGCTATGTTATGCAATGCCTAAACCACTTTACGGATATAATGGATACTAGTACATAAACAGCGTGGTATGCTAATAGTCATCCCAACAAAATGACATTTCTCACATGTTATGTGTGAAATAAGCTGCCTAATTTACTATAAGTGATCTAATTGTAGTTAATAAAAAAATATCGATAATTCCACGCCGGTTTTCTGTGAAACCAGAGTATCCGGTCGAACCAGCACTGGCTGGCGTGCAAAAAACACACCACCTGGCAATTTCAACCCAGCCGGTTGGCTGAACCTGACTCACTTATTGATATGTGCATAGGTTGGATTCCTAAGGGTACAATAAACGATTGTTAAATTAAGTAGCGCTTACGGCCGAATACTCAAACGATAGTTAAATTAATTGACCCTCAAAAGACACGCTATCCTTGACATTTGCCTAAAGAGTGACAGTGACAGCCTGCGAATAGGAGGACTCTTAAGGCGAGGAATAACCGCTACTAGCGCCACTCTTTTTAGAATAAATTTTACAACGACACAAAGATCTTATTAAAAAAAGTAATCGGTTAAAACTCTAAGTAAATAGTTTAACTAATTTATTGGCATTTAATTATAGCTCTAAATCCTATACTGTATTTACTCTCATAAAAACCGCCAAAAGTGGCCGTTTTAGCAATTACTTATGAGAGTAAATACAGTATAGGATTTAGAGCTGTAATTAAATGCCAATAAATTAGTTTAACTACACTGAGCGGCATGGAATCCCGTCCAAGCACTTTTTAGGCGATTTCTTAAATGTTAACATTTTTAAACAATTTTTTCTTATAAGGGTACTATGGAAAAATAACTATCTTTATTTTCAGAGGGAAATTAATTATATTTTAAAACATATGCGAATAGAAATTTAAATTTTAGTCGAAACGCGTCTCTCAACGGATTAAGTTCGTAATTTTAATTTAGTTTTGTGTAAGTGCATCTTTGTCCTTCTGATTCTTTTGACATTGTTGAGTTCATTTAACTTTAAACTGCACCTAAAAATTAAAATAATGCCTTTAGAGCCTGAAATAGTGGCACAAACTGTAGCCTTAATTGACTAAGGACTGACACAGCGCGAAGTAGCTATTGCGCTCAATTTACCTCGTTCATCAATCCATTAAGACTTAAAATGATACTAAGCAACTGGTTGCTTCTCAAGAAGACCAGGCAGTGGGGGTGTCAGATGCACAACGGCACGGGATGACCGTTTTATTGTCCTAGAGATCTTACGGAATCGGTTCCTTACTGCAGTCGAGGTTCGTCAGCGGTTCCAAATTGCGACAGATGTGAGTGTTAGCGAGCGTACAATAAGAAGACGTATGGAGGAAGCTAATTTAAAGGCACGTAGGCCAGCACTAGGACCTGAACTGCTCAAACAACATCGAGATGCTCGTCTACATTTTGCACGTGATCTTGCTTACTGGACCCATGAAGAATGGAGTCGAGTGCTGTTTACTGTCGAATGTAGGATTTCTTTACGAGATCGAGACGGTCGTTTACGAGTGTGGCGAAGAAAAAAAGAACGGTATTTACCCAATACGACTGTAGATACCGTCTGTTACGGTGGAGGCTTTATAATGGTGTGGGGAGGAATAAGTTCCACCGCTCGTACAGAATTGGTTGTCGTTGACAATCGATTAACTGCGACACGATACATCGAAGAAGTTATCCCGGAACACGTTATGCTCAATTCGGGGTTTATAGGGTATGACCAGTTTCGTTTAATGCACGATAATGCACGGCCACAAGTAGCTCGTTGCGTAAATGAGTACCTTCAAAGTCTCGGTATACAAAAACTGCAGTGGTCTGCCCGCAGTCCAGACCTGAATCCTATAGAACACATCTGGGACATGCTCAAAAGAATAATAAAAACATCCCCTAACCCGCCAGCAACCCTCGGACAGCTTCGTAGCGCTGCGATTAACTCTTGGGAGAACCTATCCCAAACTGAAATCAAAAACATTATCTAAATCATGCCAGACCGCATGCAGATGGTCATCAGAGCAAGAGGAGGAAATACCCCATATTAAAATGAAAAAAAAATTGGAAAACTGTTATTACTTTTGAATTCAGAGTGTTTTGGAAAATATTATTTTATGCTTAGAAATATAGCGATTTTATTAAAAACTTATTTTTAAATTAAAAACCATGTCAGTGGCTGTAAAATTGATCAGGAAACACGAAGAAATGTATTTTTTATTGTCTGACATTAATTTCATTACAATACAGGCAAATTTGAGACGTTTAGACAAAAATAACAGGGTGGCCAAATTTCCATGCCGGTCAGTGTATTTACTTAAAGTTTGAACCGATTATTACTTTTTTTAATAAGATCTTTGTGTCGTTGTAAAATTTATTCTAAAAAGAGTGGCGCTAGTAGCGGTTATTCCTCGCCTTAACTTTAATTAGCGTTTAAGTATTTGGCCATTAGTCGAGTACTTGTCAATCCGCGTAGCAGTGGCAGTGACAGTATGAGTATAGGCGAGCTGTAATAAGCGTTTCAGTAGGATAAGCATAAACAGTTGAGACTTGAGAGGTACGTATTCGAAACATTAAATGTCAATTTGTATGGGCGCTGTTTATGTACAATTAATTATTCCTTCGATAAAATTACTAATGCGTAGCTGTTTATTGTTCGTGCTAACACTGCTAACCCCAGAGGACTCGGCCATTAATGTGGGTCGTGAGACTAATAAATTAAAGACAAAATTGTATGTATCTTTGTTTCTTACTCACGCGAGAACGACTGGCCCAATTTCAATAAAATTTAATATGTACACAAAGCTGATACACAATACACATGAGCTTACACTTTATCGCGAAAATGTTCTTAATACATAAAGCTAAATGAATAATATTTAGGACCAAAACTAGATTATATTTTTATAAGTCGCGAGCATCAGACAGCTAATTTTAAAACATAACAAAAACTAGTAACTCGTTTTCAAATCAGACATTACAATTTGGCAATCATAAAATGAATGACCTTTCTCAAGTATGCTACTGTCCGGACAGATAGAGTGCTGTCTGTCATCTCATAATTTAGTCGTATTATAATGATTAATGATGCACCGCTCTCGACCCGGAGGTCGTGGGTTCGATTCCCGCGTTGGAACAACAAAAATGTTGTTTTCAAGTTTGGTTAGGACAATGCAGGCTGATCACCTGATTGTCTGACAAGAAGGATGATCCATGCGTCGGATGGGCATGTAATAAGTCGGTCCTGCGTCTGTTCTCTCGCCAGTCGTGTCGGTTTACCGTCCCACTGGGTTATGAGAGTAAAAGGAAGAGAGAGTGCTTCGGTGTATTGCGCACACACTTGGGCACTATAAAATATCTCCTGCGTAGCTGGCCTGGTTTCAATGAAATCGGCTACCGACACCGAAATCGGTGAGGGGAGCTATTATTATTAATGATGCACTAATAGTTTGTTTAACGTTTGTCGACGATTCCCGAGTGACATTAAGAAGAACGCTCTAATCTATTCTATTTAGATTTTTCTCAATGTCTTTCGGCAATAGTTGCTTTTAACCGACGAAAAATAAGATAGATGTGTCTGTGTGTCGGGTATCGTGGCTTCCAGACGGATGAACCGATTTTGATATTTGTTTTAAAGCTGACGTAATCTAGAGTGTTCTTAGCTATCATAATAATTCATTGTGAAATTGTATTCGCTTTTGTATTTATATTTGGTTTAGTGGCTTCAATGCGCTCTACATATCTGCAACACCTGTTGACCAGTCAACTACTATTTAAAAAACGAAGATAAGGATTTAAAACATTTTTATTTGGCATCATTTTAGGTTATGTTGTGTCTTATCAAACTTAAACACTACTTAAATAACACTCACAGTTCTAAAGGAGCCTTTAATCATTGAGTATTCGTAACTCAACTATTTTACATACAAAACATATTTTATCATGTGAATTAAGCATTAACATTTTAATAATATTTACTGGAAGTGTTATTTTGCATTGAGTATATTTATAAAAACACGTTTAGTAGAAATGCCGACTCGATGAATGTTGTTTTGTTCTAGAATGTACAATCATCAGTTGCTTGTGATTATTATAATACCTACATATTACACGTGCATCGACACCAATTGGCCGGCAAGTAAAATATTACCACGGGCTCATAGAAATCCGGCGTGTGTGACAAAACTACAATAAATCGCGAACGAACACTACATTCGGTAAATCTTCACATTCCATCATAATTTGCCTCAGTCCCTGTTACATACAACTCGAGCAATAATAGGCAGCCGTCGTTTGCCCCAGTCCCCCTCATTATGAATATAAACAAGCGCGCAAATCGCGCACCACCAGGTGAACATAAGGTCAGCGGCGTAAGGACGCGCGGGTCGTTACCCGGGCGCGCGGGCACCGCTACGCTTTCGGGGTTCGACGACCGCCGCGCCGCTCCGCCCGGCCCGGCCTCCGTCCCCCAGCGCTCCTACACAGTCGTGTTGCCCTGGTACATTGACGAATTTACAGAGCTAATTATCCTTAATTAAGATTAAATTAATGAGCACGGTCTCGCAGAAAACCGGCGTACATATTACACATGGCGTGGAGTAATCGTGTACAATAAAAAAAGACAAGGGGGTTTTACAAGGTCTCTGTTATTGCAGAATGGCCCCGTGCCACATAATTCAAGAAGTCATAGGCCATAGCTATTATCACTTGCGAAGTTAGAAAACAAAATGTATAGGATTTGACATAATAATAATAATAATAATAATAATAATTCCTGCCCAGTCTAGTACTGCTGCAGATACTATCTTCGTAACAACGAGCAACACATACTCGTACCCCACATCACCTACCTCATCCATCAGTTTGTTTTCATCACTTAACTCATCACCAAAGTCATACATGCTTAATGATAATTCACCATCATCACGATCCACTACATTATCACCTATGTCAGACGATGTTACACGGGAAGCAAATGCTACTTACCCTGTGCCCATTCCTGACATCACGCCGTCTACGAGTACCTTACAAAATAATCAATCGTATCCCGTAGACCACAATATTCGACAATCACAACTCATCAACACACCAGCAAGAAGTGTTTTGCGGGATATGCTTCCTGCAACCACCCTAGCTGGTAAATGTAGGCAGCGAATGAAATGGACTGACCAAATTAACAGAGAACTTCTTCGTTGTTACTACATAGTCACATCATGTGAATCAAACCTTACAGCTTTCAGACCATTACTTCATCAAAAATTCATAGAAATGTTTCCAGAACTAAGTCACATATCTGAACAAAGACTAGCTGATCAGATAAGAGTCATCCATCGAAATAATAGAATAGCAGCCCATGTAAGAGAAGAAATAAAACAACATGTAACTGATTTACTGCAGACCTCTGACATATTTAACACTCTAAACATACAAAACACTTCTGAACTACAAAATAGTCCTAGTAGCAACATACGTTTGGATTATCATCAACCAAACTCGGAGCTCCCATCTTCTTACCACTCTACTACTCCAACTCTATATCAGCCAAATATTGTTTCAAGCTCTCCGGAACAGACAATCACCCCTGAGAACAATGTCACAAACTTACCACTTACAGATTCAAATACAATGGAGACTCAAAAAATAGAAAATGTTTTTAAAGAAATGTTAATTAAATATAGCGGTACCGACCCGTCTCTTAGACCTATAATCCCAAAGCTCCAAGTTACGCGTAGCATAATTAAAACAGTCAATACATTAAACAATATAATAGGAACATATTTAGATGAAAAGGAGACGCCTGATGTAGATGATATTCAAAGCACCATATACTGTGCTGCTATAACAACTACTACCTTACATAGCAAAATACTAACTAACCCATCCAAAAATAAAGTAAACGACAAAACACTTCACCATAATAATCCAAAATGGCAGGTGCGAATTGAAACCAGAATTAAACAGTTGCGTAAAGAAATAGGACGACTTACACAATATCTTAAAGGAAATCTTAATCCCAGAAATCAACAGAAACTTAATCCTAAAAATTACACGACAAACCAATTAGAAGATCAATTAGATAATTTAAAACAAAAATTACAAGCACACTCAAAACGTTTACGCAGACTTAAAATCAGCAATGAAAGAAGAAGACACAATACGTTATTTTTAAATAATCAAAAAGTATTTTATCAAAATCTTAATTCAGAAAATATTAAAATTACGGACCCACCAGATATAGAACAAGTTAAAAGCTATTGGGAAAATCTATGGTCAAATCCAATCCAACACAACTCACATTCCCCTTGGGTTGAAGTCGAAGCACAGGAATGTTTCAATATAAGCCTCATGCCAGATATAATAATAAATAGAGAAGATGTAACTAACGCTATAAAAAAAACTCTAAATTGGAAGGCCCCAGGTCCTGACAAAATACATAACTATTGGATTAAATATTTTACCATGACACATTGTTATATTGCAAATATATTTCAATCATTTATACAGGACCCAAAAACAATACCTCTGTTTCTTACGCAAGGAATTACATATTTAAAACCTAAGGACAAAGACACAACCAATCCCACAAAATACCGTCCAATCACCTGTCTTCCAACGCTTTACAAACTACTTACATCTATAATCACACAAAAGCTTAATACTCATATTACAGAAAATAAAATTATACCGGAAGAACAAAAAGGATGCGCCAAGGGGTCTATGGGTTGCAAAGAACAATTAATTATTGACGCAGAAATACACAATCAAGCTAAAAAAACTCATAAAAACTTATACTATTCATACATCGACTACCAAAAGGCTTTCGATAGTGTTCCTCACTCGTGGCTAATACATGTTTTAAAAATATATAAAGTTGATAATAAATTAATCCAATTCTTACAACACATAATGTCAAGTTGGTCAACTAAGCTTACCTTAAAAACTATTGATGCTAACTTATGTACATCCCCTATTAAAATTAAACGAGGCATATTCCAAGGTGATTCACTTAGTCCTCTATGGTTTTGTTTAGCTCTCAATCCACTTTCTAAAATACTCAATAAATCATGCTACGGATATACAATAGATAAACTGAATAATATTAAACTAACTCATCTACTCTATATGGATGATATTAAACTTTACGCAAACGACAGACAACACCTCGAACACCTACTAAAACTAACTGAAAAATTTAGTACAGATATTAAAATGACATTTGGGATCGAAAAATGTAAAATTAACTGCATTCAGAAAGGCCAACACAAACAAACAGAACCATTAAACTTAGAGCTACAGGAAGGAATAATAGATAGCATGCAAGCCAAAGATACATATAAATATTTAGGATATTTACAAAGTACAACAATAAATCACAAAGATATAAAAAATACATTAAAATCTATATACAAACAAAGACTAAGTAAAATACTAACTACGCAACTATCTGGTCGGAATAAAACTAAAGCCATAAATACTTATGCTATACCCATTTTGACATACTCATTTGGAATTGTAAAATGGACAGATACAGAACTCGAAGCTCTCAACACCACAACCCGAATGTTAAGCTACAAACACAATATCCATCACATCCATTCAGCAGTTGAAAGATTCACACTTAAGTGAAAATTAGGAGGTCGTGGTGTCATAGATATTAAAAACTTACACTATAACCAAATAGAAAACCTGAGAACATATTTCATAAATAAAGCACAAACTAGTCAATTACATAAAGCAGTAGTAAATCTTCCTCACAAAGGGACACCCCTACAGTTAAATAATAACATATTCAATCCAAAGCAGAAAATACTGAAAGACATCGATAAAGTACAGAAGTGGAAAAGCAAAGCACTGCATGGCAAATATCCTCACCATCTGGAACAAGAACATGTAGACCAAACAGCATCATGCAGCTGGCTATGTAAAGGCAATATATATTCTGAGACAGAGGGCTTCCTTATAGCGATCCAAGATCAAATCATAAAAACACGAAATTATTCGAAATATATCCTCAAAGAACCAATAGATACAGATAAGTGTAGACTATGTCACCAAACTACTGAAACAATAGACCATATCACTGGAGGATGTAGCGCTCTAGCTAATAAAGAATATACACACCGTCACAATAACGTAGCCAAGCACATTCATCAACAACTAGCCATTAAATACAAACTCATAGATTCACACACTCCTTACTATAAATACAAACCTCGTAATGTCCTTGAAAATAGCACCGTAAAACTCTACTGGGATCGCGATATAGTTACAGACCGGACCATCCTGAGCAATAGACCTGACATAACCCTTACAATAAAATCTGAAAAATTGACTTACCTCATAGATATCGCCGTCCCCAACACGAACAATTTAAAACAGAAACACAATGATAAAATCCAGAAATATATTCCACTTGCAGATGAAATTAGACAAATGTGGCACCAGAATACAGTTAAAATTATTCCCATCATTATTTCTTCCACCGGAGTCATACCTAAAACCCTCGCCTCTTCTCTGAAAACTCTTGACCTTCATAAAAACACGTACATCCAAATGCAAAAATCCATCGTCATAGATACATGCTCAATAGTTCGTCGTTTCCTTAACCCCTCCTCATCTTTCTCTACACCTCAATCATAACACTTCTTTTCACTTAACATGAATCAGGATACTTGGCACCAGCCCGTACCTGAGTCATTCATCCGGCAAATAGCCGAGACAACGATTCATTCTAAATAATAATAATAATAATAATAACCTTTATTTCGGGCTGCATAGGCCCATATTATAAATACCTTACAGACTAACATACATATTATTACACAATTAATTATAACTGTCGCAGTCATCTAATTAAATCAGCTATTTCATTGAGTGACTAGCGTTTTTATCGAATGACGACATTTAATTGAAAGACTAAAGGACAACTCGTCAAGTTGTTTATTGTAACGTCCAATGTCTTGACTGAACATTGATTGAACGTCATTTAGTCATCTAGTCATTGACTGAACGTCATTTAGTCCGATTTTTTAACCGACTTCCAAAAAAGGAGGAGCTTTCTCAATTCGATGAATAAGTAGATTTTTTTTATGTTTGTTAGCGAATAATTTTCCGATTTTTTAACCGACTTCGAAAAAAGGAAGAGCTGGAAAAATTTTTGTATAAATCCCTCTTAATTGGGGGATGGAGGGAGGGGGAGAACCCCCCCTACCACTCCCACCTTTAGGAGACTACTAGTTTAAAAGATATTTATGTTTGAAGTTTTGAGGTTATGTCTGTGTTTCCGGGATATTTCCAGGAGTAAAACAGGGGAGAAAGGTGGAGACGGCGGTAAGGGGAGAAAGGAAATCCCCCCTACCCTCCCCTCTACTCAGCAACCACTAGTTAAGAAAATATTTACAGTTGTAGTTTAGAGGTTAGATAAAACAGACAAGTTCTACGTGGAGTCGGAGTTGATAGATTTGTTTTTGGGACAATGTCGGTCTGTCACGTCTCCGGCGCTGCGGGAAATGCAGCCCCTTCGCCCATGCGTAACGAATGACAGCAACCAACACTCGCCTTAGGCAGCTCCGGCTTTCTGGTCGCCTTTGGCGACCAGCCTCCGCCGCCACGGCGAGTCCTGGTTTCTGCATTTCGTTACGGAGGGCGGGGGCTGCTCTCCCTCCACGCCTCCGCGCTTAAATATACACTCTAGGGGTTGACAGACAAGTACTACGTGGAGTCGGGGTCGCTTTTGGGAAAATTCAGTCACCTGACTGATTTTATGTCCGCTCTCATATAAGGGCTATGTTACAATCCGCTAACTAATTGGACGTTGAGTGACGATTGTACAATCAATGTTCGGCCTAGTCTTTCAATTAAATGTCGTCATTCGATAAAAACGCTAGTCACTCAATGAAATAGCTGATTTAATTAGATGACTGCGACATAACTATTCCATCACGAATCACGGCGACGTGATGTGCGCCTCGCTCCGGAGTCTCCCCCGGAATCTTCGGTAGACTACACCCATCGGACAGAACTCCTCCACCTCGAAGGTCGACAAGCGATGTGTCGGTACTCTCACCACAAAAGAACTAAAGCTAACTTTATGGCGAGACTCCAGACGCTCGACCCTCAAGTTGAAGGATGTCTTCTTCAAGATGTAGCCTACGACATCCTCGACCTTCGTGGACCAGTGCAGGCGGGACACGTACAGCGGCGTGGTGGGTATTTCACACCGCAGACGCTGCTCGGGTCCGCAGGGTGCGGTGCCGCGGTGGTTGCGGACGGCGGGCTTCCTCTTCTTTCTTCTCTCCACCAGTGTGAAGCCCTCCTCATCGCACCTCCTGGTCTCACCCTCGTTAGATCGAGGAGGTTCTGCCTTACGGCTATCCTTAGCCTTGCGGCTCTTTATCACCCCTTTTGTCTTCACCCGCTGGGGAGGTGCGGGGGAGCGGGCAGTGACACCCGCAAAACTTTTCTGCTGAGTCGCTGGTGGCTTCGCTAAGTGACATACGAGTTCGCTTGTCATTTAGCGAACCTTATGTCAAATCCCATACATTAATATTTTCAAACTTCGTAAGTTACAATAGCGATACCATCTTGGATGGGCTCGGCCCACACAATTATTATTGTCATTCGATAACCTTACAATTTACAAATATGTACGCAATTTTCAATTGTTCTTTAATGGCGTACTGAACTGAAATAAAACTACAATAACTTTCAAGTTTTGCTTACATTAGAAATCTACTGCAATGTGCCAGTATTTCAGGATTTTGTATTATTTAAATTATTAAACTAATTTAAAATATCGTTTACATGTAATTATTGAAAATTTGGTATATTGCGCTCAATCATAATCACGCTTGAATGTTTTGAGTAACACACAAATCGAGAGAAATTAGTTTAGAAATCGCTTACGAAAGTATTTCATTACTTATCACATTTTATAACCCTACGTGATGTATATCACGTACCGAAAATTCTTATAATTCACTAGTTTCATAGTGGTACTTTGACCGTCGTCGTTTCAACTATCACGTTCACTACTGGGGCCTTACTCTCCAAACTGATTTGATTTTGATTCATACTCGATCGTGCCGCGCACTCCCGAATAAATTGACGACCTGCGTAGCGCAGTGGTTCAGCGCGTTGGTGCTCGACCGAGAGGTTGCGGGCTCGAATCCCGCCGAGGGAACAAAAAGTTTTCAATGTTCCTGGGTCATGAATGTGTATTAACCACTTTCAGCGCTGGTACTTTCACAGTAAACTCTATATACGGGACCCATATTACACACCCTATAGTATTATCAGTCATTAATATTACCTAGCCTGTATAAATTACATGAAAAATAAATAAATAAAATGTCCAGCGTAAATTATAGCGATCAAACTGAAAAGTATCTTATGACGTAGGTGTCAAGGTTCGATAACGGTTTATGTTATGTCCAGTGTCCAACTGAGATGTTTGCGTGTAAACAGAAATGTGAGCGTTATCTCCCTAACGAGTTTGAGTTATTATTCGAAGATTCGAACCCCACCACCCAAAGGGCCAAATGGTGTTGTTTAGGGAGTGTTAGGTTTTTTCGTTACGGAATTTCTGGATTCGGTCCCCACGCTCAAGGCCCGCGATAGAAGCTATGCAATAGCTTAAAAACCGCATTAAATCGGATCATCCGTTTGGTAGCTACGATGCCACAGACATACACACTTCAATCTTATAACACCCCGTCGTGTTTGCGTCGGGGTTAAAAAGTAAAAACATCCAACCTCAATAAATATCAGCCTTTTCTTTGGGGATGTTATAACTTATAGCATAGGCGAGATCACAGCGCCGCAGCTTGGGGATTTATTTCACAGAATGGACTCTACTAAATGAAGGTGCTTCCTAGTCCCCTAGTGTGTACGTTCTGTGTAATAACAACGACAAACGACCAGACAGGATGACTGATGAAAAAAAAATACCAGCCATCTACAGGATTACAATATAAGAACTCCTTGAGCCATCTATCTCGCTGACATACAAGCGCTATTTCACGTCAGTTTTCTGTGAGACCATCGTTCCTGCGAAACCCCTAAGCATAACACATAATAGACAAGAGAGACCTTATGATATTCACGAATCTTGAATACGCGGAACACATAACATTAAGGCTGCATCCACAGCAGCTGCGTTTCAATAATCAACCTTAATTAATCGAGTTAGAGACTAAATTGGATCGAACCGGCCCACTTCCGCTAGTTACATCGACCGTTACAAGTGTATCTAGCCATGTACGGCAGCTGACGCCTCGCATGTCATGCTATCCTGGTAGTTCATAAGTTGAAATATGCTTTTATCATTTTATTTATTATACTAGAATAATTTTATGTTACTTATAATTTTATACTACAACTAGATAATAATATCTATGGACGCTTCACACCACGTCAATCTAGCCCCGTGCGAAGTATCCGAAGATCTTGTGTTACACGTACCAGGCAACAGAAATATACTAGCTGTTTCCCGCGACTTCGTTCGCGTGGTTTTTGAGTGACATAAGCCGTTTATGCAGCGCACGCAATGAAAGTCCACAAATGTAATTAATTTTCCCCGTTTTTGCAACATTTCTCACTGACGCTTCGCTCCAATTGGTCGCAGCGTAATTTTATATAGCCTAAGCCTTCCTCTATAAATGGACTATCCAACAAAAAAATAATCCTTCAAATCGGACCAGTAGTTCCTGAGATTAGCGCGTTTAAACAAACAAACAAACAAACTCTTCCGCTTTATAATATTAGTAAGTATAGATTTATAAGTATTATTAAACACATTTAAGAGGAATATTTGAAAGATCCTTAAAGTAACGTTAACAAATAATAATAATTGTAAGAAAAGCTTGACAGCACCAATACAATTGACAATCGATTACTTTACGGAACTTTCAAATATTCCTTCTTGGCCTATCATGATTCATAGGGCTCTGATTAAGTAACTTCGGTGCCTTGCCTGTTTCCGGAAATCGACTGTCATTTTGACGTTTGCACTTTTTACCCGACTTCGGCGCCGCCAAAAGGAAGGGTAATGATTTTGGCAGTTTCATGTATGTATGTATGTTTGTATGTATGTATGTATGTATGTATGTTTGTATGTATGTATGTATGTATGTTCCCTCGTAGCGGCTAAACTACTGGTTCGATTTTAATAAATAAGGTATCAATCGAATGGTAATGATGCCGCGAGTAACATAAACTATAAAATTTTTCAAAAATTTTGGATTTTGTAAATTATACTTACCTCAAAAACTATCTACAAAAAAAAAAAATTAAGATAATTGTCTCGTGTTTGGTAATATATGGCTGACGCCTGACGCTTAGATTCTGTTAGCGGGTGCGACCACGGCTTTAGCTTGACCATTTTTGTACCTATGCATTTCTGGATTTCAAATTGAATTTCAGCCTTTTTAGACCCGTTTTTTGCGAAATCGGGTTATAGTTTTTAAACTTTTATTTTATTCAAACACGATTTAAAAAGTTAAAACGTCAAATTGACAGTTGATGTTCATCGAAGGATGGCCACCAAAGTTATTAATTAGCAGGTGAATATTGATTACGGACCGTTCGCCCTCACCAGGAAGTACCAGGCTCCCATAACAGTACAGGTTGTAGCACAAATAGCCACACTACCTGAGCACCCCTGTTCATGCATCACCGGTAGCTACCTGGGTAGCGGGAATCACTTGACCTTTAATAGTAGCCTATGTCTTCTGTCAATTTATTGGACTTCCCAACGCGGCACGATCGAATCTGAATCAAAATCTAATCGGTTAGGAGAGTACGGCTCCAGATTACAGCCAACTGCCAAATTATGTCTAGCAAATAGACTGTTTAATTTTGTGAACTCATCAAAAGATGTCTAAATTAAAAATCCCCTAAATCAGAGTTTCTCAATCATTGTTGTGACAAGACGCGGTCATTTTTACACCGTCCTTCGTGACCCACTTATTCATTTTAAACACGAGCAAAAATTTAATAGTAGTTAAGTTTTTAATGCATTAAGGTGCGATTCCACCGGTGTTCTGAACTGTTGCGAACATTGTGCGTAATAGATGTTTGTTCCGGTGGACTCGCTAACGTAACATTAACAAATTGGCACAGCTGGAATCCAGAAAAAAATGTTGGCTAACAAATGTTCTGAACACTATTTTGGTGGAATCGTACCTTTATAATATTTTACTACATTACAAAACAGATGGACACATTATCGGATATGTCTATTGTCTGTACTTTCATCGCCTTGTGAGGAAAAGTGCATGATTTTACGACTGTTGTCAATGTCAATCGATAGTAGGTATCATTTCTAAAACAAGCCAGGAATGTTGCGACCCTGATTACGTATCTCGCAACAGCAATTCGACAGGCGTGAATTGTACAATTGTGTACAATATCTTCTTCTTCTTTTTTGTTAATGGCTCCTTAGTGAGTCGCCAAGTCGCCAGTGTCTGAGTGTGTGGACGAAGACTCTGCTTTATTAATTTATGAAACATAAATATGAAACAAGGGTACGGTGATCCGAGAAAAGTCCTCTCAAGTGTATACGTTTGACAGCGATATTGTAAACAATTGTACAAATTACGCCTATCGAATTGGTGTAAATACATAATCAGCCTACTTGTATTTTATTTGGATCCCGCGACCCGGCAAATGGGAAACGCTGCCCTAAATCATTACTTTCCTCTAAAAACTTTCACCCAACTGCGCGGCTTCCTTTTCTCAATCGGTTCTGAAGCATTCTATTTATAATCTACACCGTACAATACTAGCTGAACCACTCTTGAAATAGCTTCAAACCCGTGGGCGCAAAAGGTCAAAATATCAACCTGGAGGCGAATTGGTTTACGATAGGGGTCAGCAGGCTCACTCCCGACACAATCGAGAACCGAATCAGTTCAATATCAGCGGCTTTTAGTCTTTTATTTGGTGGATCACATAGAAACTAACCAGGATAATGAAAATTGTTAGATAGTAACTTTTTGTACTCCCAACCATATCGATCGACTGAGAATCAAAATAAACAAATGTCCATTTATTCGGGAGTACGCGGCACGATCGAATCTGTATCAGAATCGAATCAGTTTGGAGAGTAAGGCTCCTGGTGATAGGTCAACTTGAACACATGGTAAGGTGACCTCTTGAAACGAGTCAAACTCAATATTTTATAAATACATTTTTCAAATTAATTTAACCTTTACTGTACTGATGACTACTTTTGATCAACAATACACTAGACTCGTCTCAACGCAGGAATTCCGTCTCGCCAAATATCACTTGAAAAACATTTTGTTCCTTCAGCGGGATTCAAACCCGCGACCTCCAGCTTGACAACCAACGCGCTATCCCACTGAGCTATAGAGGTCGTTTATAGATCAATTGTTGGTATCGTGACTACATTGAAACTATATGAAGGTTGTCACATACGAAGCTTTAATTAATATATTAATACTAGCTGACCCGTGCCCACTTCCACGAATATTTCAAGACCAAAAATAGCCGAATCGGTTCAGCCGTTCTCGAGTTTTAGCGAGACTAACGAACATCGATTCATTTTTATATACATATAAGATATAGGAGAAGTTACATAGAACAAATAAAGGAGAAGATAAACGTTGGGTCGTATCAAGAGGTCAAAAGTAAAGCACAGGACAGAGAAACATGGCGATTACTCCACCAACAAGAGCCTAGCTCTTAAGATTTGAATGAAATGAATAAGATATATAAGATGAATCATAGTAAGGCATATTATACCTATTACGATATTATAATATTTTCTACTATTAAAATTTTCGATGAACGCACACGCAGATATATTATAGCTATTCATATTAATCAGGGATGAAATAGATATGATATTTCGGATACGGAATACGGATATTAAATTATTTCGGATTATCCGTTTGCTTTCTTTGCTCGAAAACCAAAAGCATTGTTAAAGTAAGTAGGTACTGCTATAAGACCTTCGTTTTAAGGACCGAGGGAGACAAAAGGCGATTACTCCACCGACTAGGGGACTACATAATCTATACTAATATTACAAAGCGGAAGAGTTTGTTTGTTTGTTTACACGCGCTAATCTCAGGAACTACTGGTCCAATTTGAAAAATATTTTTTTTGTTGGATAGTCCATTTATAGAGGAAGGTTTAAGGCTATATAACATGACGCTGCGACCAATATGAGCGAAGCGTCAGTGAGTAAATGTTGCAAAAACGGGGAGACTTTCGTTGCGTGCGCTGCATAAAGGGTTTAAGTCGCTCAAGAACCACGCGAACGAAGTCGCGGGAACAGCTAGTATTATATCAAATTTGAATGAACGAGTGTGATGTAATTACACCACCATCCAGTCAGTAACCCCCACATACTCCATGGGGGTCGAGCCCGGATTTCCTCGCCAGTAAACCACGTGCGGGGTCACCGACCTCAGCACATTACTATTATAGTTACCAGTGAAGGGAAAAAATACAAAAAACCTATTTTTAACCCCCGACGCAAAAACGACGGGATGTTATAAGTTTGACGTGTATGTGTAAATGTGTACGTGTGTGGCATCGTAGCACCCAGACGGATGATCCTATTTTAATGCGGTTTTTTTTTGTTAGAAAGGTATATCAGTCGAGTGTTCTTAGCTATGTTTGGTGGAAATCGGTTCAGGTGTTCAAGGTCATCAGGTCGTTTGTTAGGTGTGATAGGAATGTTACACGCTAAGTCGGGGTTTTTTTTTGTATTTTCTATCATATGTATTAGAAGCTGTTTCCTAATCAATAAAAAATTTTGGAGTTGAGTTTTACGAGAATTCTCCATTTTAAACCCCCGACGAAAAGCCAGCCCCACATACCCCTCGGGGGATGGGTAATGAATTTCCCTTGCGAAAAAAAAACCTTATGCCCAGTGGACGTCACAGCTGAAATAATTATGACGATAGTCCCAATCGGCTTCATTTGCCCGTTACCTTCTGAAGGGCCTCATCCATATTTCTACCTATTATCATGTCCTACCATCCCATACAATCTATATTTACAAAAAAAAATGCAATATGTCACTACTATTAACGTTTGTAAAAAAATGTAAATATGCCGAATTAAGTTCAAATATTGACATTAAAATAAAGATGAGCATATTTTTTAAGCATAACATCACATTAAGCTAAATTCAACTGCTCAATTAAGAAGATGATACGAAACGAAATTAGTACCTAATTAGTATTTTCCAATAGTGGCGCTTGATGGCGGAATCTGCCTGGAAATCGAAGAAAACAAAAATAGCCAGTGGAATTGTCAGTATTAGGGTGATACAATTTTCTAGTACTAGGTCGTGTCTCTGTTATATATCTACTTTGTGCTACAGCCTCTGGAGCCAGCACTTCATCATTGCTTGGTGTAATGTTAAGATTTCATTGTCAAAAGTCATGTACAATATTAGGTCAGTGACCTTGGCTGTTCAAATAACCTCCAGACACAAATTAATTACCAATTTCCACATACCTACAAACTGCATGTTATTATTATAATGTTCCTGGGCCATGGATGTGTATTAAATACGTGTTAAGCAGGCTTACTTCCGACACAATCGAGAATTGAATCAGTTCGATCTCAATTCCTTTTAAAATTTTATTTTGTGGATAACTTTGAAACTAACCGGGATAATATCTATGGACGCTTCACACCACGTCACTCTGGCCCTGTGCTAAGTATCCAAAGAACTTGTGTTACAGGTACCAGTCAAGGGAAATATATATTTATTACTTTTATACTATACATCTATTTAATACACATCCATGACCCAGGAACATTGAAACTTTTTGTTCCCTCTGCGGGATTCGAACCCGCAACCTCTCGGTCGAGCACCAACGCGCTGAACCACTGCGCTAAGGAGCGCTATGTTTTTATACGATTTCAACGCGCTCCGTGTGATACCCCTTCTCGTCACACAAATAATTTTAAAGTTACGCCGTATAAAGCCTTAAAGAATATAAAAATTAAATTCAAAATGGACTCACCTCCAGTGCCTAAGACTTTGAGCAGATCGAAGTGTGTGATGTCTACTTTCGTTGCCCCGTTCAGATTCACTGGAAAAAGAAAACACAAGGTCAATTCAGTATGTAATGATAAACACCAGGATCATATAGTAGGACCAGGGCCCTAATTTAATTATAAATTAAACTTAGTTTTTAGTTTTTACTATCGGGCTGTCCCGCTCATGCAAATGAGATTAACCGCGCGTGCGAGCCGGATATATACTAATATTCGGAACTAAGTTCGAGGCCTGAGAATCGCGGCCCAGAGCCCAGGGCCCTAATTCTCAGGCCTCGAACTTAGTTTTTACTATCGGTCTGTCCCGCTCATGCAAATGCGATTTACCGCGCGTGCGAGCGGGATATATACTAATATTCGGAACTAAGTTCGAGGCCTGAGAATCGCCGCCCAGAGCCCAGGTCACGAACACTTAGGAAGTTCAAAAACAAAAACGTATGTGTTTTGACATAAGCTTCGCTAAGTGACATGCGAATTCGCTTGTCATTTAGCGAACTAAACCCTGATTCAAGATGTCATCGCTATTTATCGAATGTATGGGATTTGACATAAGGTACGCTAAATGACATACCAAATCGCGATCATTTAGCGTAGCTTATGTCAAATCCCATACATTTTGTTATGGAACTTTGTAAGAGATAATTAGCGTTGGCATCTTGAGTAGGCCCCCTGATGTCATGATTCAAGAGGTCATCTAGCGATGTGACAAACGAAGTTCGAAAACAAAAGTGTATGGGATTTGACATAAGCTTCGCTAGGTGACATGCGAATTCGCTTGTCATTTGTAGAACGTCCGAGATAAATTTAACCCAAACGTAAAAGAACCCGTCTATGACACAACCATAGACTATTATATTATTTTTTACTATGAATCCATAGGCCTATATTCTACAACTAGCTGTGCCCTGCGACTTCGTTCGCGTGGTTTTTGAGTAACTTAAACCGTTTATGCAGCGCACGCAACAAAAGTTCCCAAACGTGAATAATTTTCCCCGTTTTTGCAACATTTCTCACTGACGCTTCGCTCCTATTGGTCGCAGCGCAATGTTATATATAGCCTAAAGCCTTCCTCTATAAATGGACTATCCAACAAAACAAGAGTTTTTCAAATCGGACCAGTAGTTCCTGAGATTAGCGCGTTTAAACAAACAAACAGACAAATAAACAACCAAACAAACAAACTCTTCCGCTTTATAATATTAGTATAGATTGTGAAAGATTTTTATTTGATGTTTAAATATATCAATTATTGTTTAATTGTTATAAAATGTATTGGATAATGAAGTGTAATCCTTTAACATTACGGTGAAAGTGTTGATAAGTGTGCACAATAAGTTAATATGTGAAAATTTCGGTGTTTTTGGTTTGTTTACGTTTAGGTTAAATTTATCTCGGACGTACTATAGCGAACCTTATGTCAAATCCCTTCATTTTTTGTTTTCAAACTTCCTAAGCTATAATAGCAATGTTATCTATCAGGGCCCTGGACTGTCCCAAACTTCCATGAGAGAATATTTTTTTGTTGTTCCAACGCGGGCATCGAGCACACGAGATCCACCCGGAGCACATGCATCTTTCTTGTCAGACAAAGTGATCCGGCTGTCCTAACCGGACATCAAATTTTATTCCAACGCGGTAATCGAACCATCGCGCGGAGGTAATGTGCTATATTACGAATATATTTAACTGGCTGTTGCTATGCAGAGTCTAGATAAGCAGCAAGGCTGCAAATGCCTCTGACAAACGCGCTGCATCACATATCGACCTTATTACAATTGCGATAAGGTTCAAAGTGGCAAATGTGGCAAAAACAAATGACTACTTAACTATAAAAGTTAGTATTGTGTTACAGCGAAGTTGTTATTGCCAATCAGTGTTGCCACCTTAGTGATTTTTTTTTAGATTTAGTGACTTTTAGTTTTAGTAAGTAGACAGGTATTTTCTAAAACAAAAAAATCACTGAAAAATTATTTGATGACTTTTAGTGACTGATGTAATTACTGCTATTGAAAGCAAATCTAAATATATATATACATCTCAGCCGTCTACATATATATTCTGCAGTAATAATCGATCAAGACGAATGAGAAATACTAAAAGAAGTATTTGAAGTTGATTTTTAGTTTTATTCATTGTTTTCTCAATAAAAAAATATTTTGCTTGTTATTCATGTTAAATAATTTAGTGAATTCTAAAATTCTTTTTATATTAAAATATGTCCAAATCTGGGGAATTTTCTAACCAAAACTAGTGAATAAGTTTTCTAAAAGGTGGCAACACTGATTGCCATTGATACGTTTTATAACATGTTAAATAAGTAATTGTTTTCTAATAATTTACATAATCGTTTCCTTGTTGTAACTATTCGAAAAACTATTAAGTGGAATATCCACGGACTGGAGAGATATAGGTATAACTAGCTGTTCCTGCGACTTCGTTCGCGTGGTTCTTGAGCGACTTAAACCGTTTATGCAGCGCACGCAACGAAAGTCTCCCGGTTTTTTAAACATTTCTCACTGACGCTTCGCTCCTATTGGTCGCAGCGTAATGTTTTATAGCCTTCCTCTATAAATGGACTATCCAACAAAAAAAAAATTAAAATCGGACCAGTAGTTCCTGAGATTAGCGCGTTTAAACAAATAAACTCTTCCGCTTTATAATATTAGTATAGTATAGATAAATCTATTGCTGTCCCGCAACTGCCCGATCAAACCGATAGAGACAACTGCAGCTTGACCTGAAATTACCCATAATAACATTAATTTGTAGATTTGTATTGTCTTTCTACTAACTAATTAACATTTTATGGTTTGTCTTGTTGTTCCAGGCAATAAGGAGATATAACTCTATGTAAATTTATTTTGCTACGCGCTCTAGAATACTTTTCATCTCACATACAAAGCTCTAGTTTTGTCGCAAAGTTATCGTCACCAGCAATAGTATTTTTTATCTCGCCTACACTGATACTGGCTACTGCTTAAGGGAGGCCATTTTGAAGAAGACGAAGACGAACTGAAATTACGTACAAGTAGCAGAAATCGACAATTAGGAAAACCCTTTCGAACTGCGTATTGAATCAAGGGCATGGGCCCAGATTGACATCTTCTTTTATCTCTTATATTCTTATATATAAAAATGAATCGCTGTTCGTTAGTCTCGCTAAAACTCGAGAACGGCTGAATCGATTCGGCTATTTTTAGTCTTCAAATATTCGTGGAGGTCCAGGGAAGGTTTAAACGGTTTGTATGCTCAACGAAGTGGGCACGGGTCAGCTAGTATCTTATATATATAAATGAATCGCTGTTCGTTAGTCTCGCTAAAACTCGAGAACGGCTGAATCGATTCGGCTATTTTTAGTCTTAAATTATTCGTGGAAGTTCAGGGAAGGTTTAAACGGTTTCTTTTTTTATGCTCAACGAAGTGGGCACAGGGCAGCTAGTCTTATAGGTATATAAAAATGAATCGTTGTTCGTTAGTCACGCTAAAACTCGAGAACGCCATGTCATGATTTCTTAGAAAATTTGTTAAATAACTTGCAAAATATAAACAGTCTCTAAAAAATAGTGGGACTCTTTATCTAACTAAAATAATAGTTAATTTTCTTCGAAATAGAACACGGTTTTTGGCAAATGATAAAAATAATTGCCAGGACAGCGTGTGTATGGGACCTGAATGAGCTTACAGAGATGGCCATATAATAGAAATTTTGTTTAAAAAGTTAGCTCCATTTGAATGGAAAAGGAAAAACCAATGACACAGCATTCTTATAGTATTGAATAATATTGTAAAACTATTGATGAAATTATCTAATTCTATAAATAGAGAAAATGGAATTTATAGACAAAGCAAACACTAACTAAAACTGTTTTTGAGGCAAAATATTTTTTATACTATAGTATAAGTATTGGAAGAACTTACACAAGTTGTGTTACAGTGACCAGATAAAACATTTTAAATTATTATATTATATTATGTAGGTATGTACATATTTAAGACCTAGGAACTCAAAAAACTTTCTGTTCCTTTGCCGGGATTCATACCCACAACCTTCTTGCTCAAACACCAATGCATTCAACCACTGAACAGAGGTTATATATATAAATTATATACTCGTCTACTTATTTATCTATTTTCATCTAAGATAAAACCATAATATAACATAGGCAAAAAGACAAACTATTTAAAATATAAAACCAAACATCTATTCATCAAATCAAGTAGGCCGTGAGACACAATTTGTATGAAATTAGGTTTTTGGCACACAATGTATGAAATCATCCAAATGTCAAGGATTCTTGATGCAATTGCACAATGTATGAAAGTGTATGAAACATATTGTGTATATTGAATCTTCGATTCTGACAATGATTCATCATTAATAAGCTGATGATAACAAAATGTCACTCAACTATTGAACATTTAAATTAAGAGGTAGGTTGTAGAGGGGCCAATTTCATCAATACATGTTAAAGTTAACCTTTGATTAAATGTCATGTTATTTCTTTCATTTTTAATATTAATGAAAGGAAAGACATAATATTTAGACAAGTGTATACTAAGAGGCATTACTTAAAGTAGGATTAAGGGTGTGTTTCACCAAGCAAATGTAAAAGTTAACGACATGTTAAATATCATATCATCCCTCTTGTATTTCTTGTCTATGAATGAGATGCATGGTATTTTAACATGGCGTTTACTTTAATATTGCTTGGTGAAACACGGCCTTAGGCTTAAAATTAGATGAGTAAAGAAATTTGTTGTTTCCTAATTCAATAGAAAACATCTTTCTTCAGAAAAATGTATGTATAAATATGAAATGCTTCTTACAAGGGCCATTCTTTCCACAGAGTGTCAGTGTCACTGTTTAGCTGATTGAAATGGACAGCATGTGACATAACTTAATTAAAGTACTTGATACTGGCAGGTACCACAATAGCCAAAAGGAAAAGTTGCATTTTATAATATTATATTTATTATTTACATTTTAAATCAAGTAAATTATCTATTTGGCATTATTTCAGTTGTATAATGTTTTATGTACTTGTTAAATCTATATTTTATATTGAAACATTAGGGGTATTTCTTTTACTATTCTTTTTAATATTCACTACCCTGGATTTTTGATGTGAGAGATAAAATGAGATTTGGATGTACATTGTACCTATTACATATAATATGTGGATGACTTACCAATATTGTCTTGTCTGTTATTCAACATTCTCTTTCTGTACTCTGATTTTAAGATTGTGATGTGGGATTGTTTGTTATAAACCTTAGACCTTTTTAAATTATTCCAAGTTTTTACTGGAAGTATTTCTTAATTTTATCACACTTACAAGCTTGGGTTGTATGTAATGGAATCTTTGAGCATAATTTGCACAAATTTCTAGAAGTCTGATTAATTTGAAATTTTGCACAATATGGATATGAATATTAAGGACCAATGACAATGCATGTTTTTTTTTTAACTGTTACCTATTTTATATCTGATCATAGGCTTTCAACACTTTACTACCTTCAGTCATAGTTCCCTATCACCTACAGATCTACATCAAGCCATAAAATGATGTATAGACTATATTTAGCTTGCCGCTGGGGACAACTAGATTTCAATTTGAGGTTATTCAAAAGACCTGCAATCCATGTGTTTAGATTTACCTGAGGACACATTTATAAAGAACCTTGTCCTTCTGTAACAACTATGATATAATTCAAGTAGGGATTATATTATAAGTTTTTAACTATAATTAATCTATATTCAGAGAGATAACTTTGTGTCAGTTTATGATTACCAGACAATCCATTTACAAAAAGTTTAGTCAACAGTTAGGGAAGGCTTTTGTAGGCAGCATCATAAATTATAATTTCTAAGGCTATAAATAAATAAAAAGTTAAATTCAATATGAGAATATCTTCTGCGCTAATGCTGACAAAATCTTAATCAGTTTATTAAGAGATAATGACATCTGTAACAAAAACCTTGCTTCTATTTAAATAATCACATAGCCTTGTAGATTGTGATAATTTATTATACCAATTTCAGTTTCCCACCAGAACCAAGAGATTTCAGGAAGTTTCAATATATTCTAATACAGTTTTAACATACAGATAAGAATAATATTACAGAACACAACAGTAACTGTGGTTGCTGGTTTTGATGTGGTTTCATCAGTGGTCTGGCTACACAGGAGTTTTATAGTGCCCATGTGTGTTTTCCGTGTTTCCAAATTGTACAAAATTTGTGCAAAGTATAAATGTATTAAATATTATATTTCTGTACTCTGGTGCCTGTGATACATGCTCTTTAAGAAAGTATATGACCAGATTTATGTGGTATGAAATAGATAGAATATAGAAGATAAAACTTTTTTATAATATCAATATTATGTACCACTT
This sequence comes from Celastrina argiolus, assembly GCA_905187575.2. NCBI lineage: Eukaryota > Metazoa > Arthropoda > Insecta > Lepidoptera > Lycaenidae > Celastrina > Celastrina argiolus. The sequence goes on along the minus strand of LR994600.1, from coordinate 1,599,698 downwards.
CGGTATCTTGTATAATTCTCAATGCTATAATGCTACTAAGCATTTAGAAACTCTCCTACTCACAATGCTTTGCAGAATGGCATGTAAGTTGAGTGCCACTCAATTTAACTATAAGTTCAGTATTTAACCGTTAGTTAGTGTTATTAATGAATTTCCTGCAACTAAGCAAGAATGTGTAACAGGCCTTTAGGTTTAAATCCTTGAATGAGGAAAACATGAAATATAATTTTATAAGGTTATTTTGTTAAATTGAAATTTGATATTCTAATCATTACTTTAATAGCTATTGTCCTTTGGTCTCAATATATTGGGTTTTATATTCTTTTTTTTTAATGGTTTTAGGTAATGTGGCATTCTAATTGGGTAAGAAATAAGAATTATTGAAATCCGTCCAGTACAAAAACACATAATATATTTCTTCTTTATGATATTAGAATAGTTAAAAATAGTTCTAATGCTTTATAATTCATACTCTGCATTTTAATAACACAAATAATATTCATTAAAATGCTATGTCATTATACAAATACTAACCTTTCCATCTCTTCTTTATTTTACTAGCTTCCACCAGATTCCAGTCGATGGAGTCTCTGGCTGGAGGAGGCACCGAGCCTCCTATGAGCTCCACCGAGCTGCTCCGTTTGCTTGGCCCCGGTTTGGGGGGTTCCTCCACTTTCTCCGGCATCTTCTTTACCACCTCCACACTCTTGGGCACGCCGTTCACCGGCTTCTTGAGTTTATGGCTGTGTCTCTTGTTGCTGTGGGAGGAATTCCTGGAACTGACAGGGGAAGGGCATCCACATTCCATACTCCCCTCCCGATCGCTACCTTCGTAATACCCTGACTCGTGTTCTGGCTTCTTGTCGGGCACGTTCATGGCTTCAGTCGCCATGGTAAGCTCTTACCATGAGGTCTCGCCAGCGGTATTCAAATATCGAACGAGAAAGTAAACACGACACGTAACATTGCCGCAGTTGCGAGTATAGAGGGCGCTGCGCTCCAACCCGACCGAATCGAATATCCCGTCCGTCGTGCGTTTCGCCAGCGACGCAACGCCTCCTAAATTCCCCCGGGTTATATTTGTCACTAGAATGTCAAAACTCACTTCGCAGAGCTAATTTAACCAAAATCACAGCCGTTTTCGTCGTTTCGTCACAATAAAACACACCAAAACGATCCTTTCGTTTGTACACTGTCACCACACACGCGAGTCCCGGTTCCTAACCTGTGCCACTGAAATTTGTTTGCTTAATTCCTATCCTACTTACTACTGAGCGGTACCGACACCGCGCGGAGCGTGATACGAACTGAAGTGAATAAAAAAACGCAAAATAGAAACGGAGCGACAAGCGTCAAGCGATGAACGTAGTGGGGCGCCCCCACTCCGAACAATTACGAGGCCAGCAGGCGCACGCCACAGCCACAGATAAAACGGTCACGGAATATATTTTTATGGAATTTTAGCTATAGAATGTACTTTAAATTTCAATAGATTTTTTTTATTTGACAACTGCCGTCTGCCGCTCAAAGATTTTTAACTGTCAAATTAAGGGATGCCCATTATGACATCTTTATCGATTATAATTATTATCGATAGGTAGTTTTTATTTACAAGTCACAGTTATAAAAATTAATATTATCGTATAGATCATTATTTTTTAATTTAATGTTTCAAATTTTATTGTAGGACCCAATAACTGTAACTAAAATAAAAAAAAAACACTTTATTTCCTTAAATTAAGGGCTGATTTTTCAATCGTCAGATAACTTTTATCTAAGGAATAAATATATGACTTTGGCAGATTTTGTATGGAACAAATGTCAAAGTCACATGTTTATTCAACAGATAAGTTATCTAGCGATTGAAAAATCGGCTCTAAAAGGTTATAAATTGGATTATCTACTCCAATTTATAACCTTAGTCAGTTAAACAGCAACCAAACTATTAGAAATTTAATTTTTGACTGTTTATAAAATATATATGTAAGAGTGCTGTTAAGTGCTATATTATACTTCTATACTAATATTATAAAGCGGAAGAGTTTGTTTGTTTGTTTAAGCGCGCTAATGTCAGGAACTACTGGTCCGATTAGAAAAATTATTTATTTGTTGGATAGTCCATTTATATAGGAAGGCTTTAGGGTATATAACATTACGCTTCGACCAATAGGAGCGAAGCGTCAGTGAGAAATGTTGTAAAAACGGCGAAAATTATTCACATTTGGGGACTTTCGTTGCGTGCGCTGCATAATAGGTTTAAGTCACTCAAAAACCACGCGAACGAAGTTACGGGCAAAGCTAGTAAGAAATAAATTTGCTAAGTCCTATATTATTTAGATTAATTGACAACACCAAGCTTGACTTGCGTCGCTTCTCATGATTTTAGCTATACTACACGCTCACAGTTTCGTTTTCGTAAACAAAAAGAGACAAAGTTATTGCTTATCGATAAGATAGAACGGGACAATAATATTATGACTACTTAATATTATATTTCTTTCCTTACGAAACTACTTACATCTCTTTTGAATTCCTTAGTTATAATTTCATGAAATTATAATAATTAAAATTATTTAACTTGCTAGTAATGTAAGTTTGAAAAATGAGTTTTTAACTTATCAGGTATTCGTAAATAGCCTAACCTAATAATTCTACAATAATATTAATATATGTACATAGTTGTAACACATGTTTCGAGTTGTTTTTTTAATTATAATGTTCAAAGGCATTGACATAACGACCTCTCCTAACTCATAAACAGGTTTTAAATTATGATTACCTATTAATAAACAATTCAATATTCATATCTATAATATTGATGAAAAATCCTAAATAAGGTAGTCAAATGTACCTATATTAAAAGTTGTAGTTTCTGGTAGTTAATAACTACTATTTGAGATATTATACTTTGTATTTTTGTTTCTTTATCATACTTACTTAAATACAAAGGACATGACTCTCCATACTAGATTTTTTGGCTAGCTACTTAAGTTTGTAGCCCAAAATTATGTTAGTCCTTTACTTAAATATCTATGTACTAGAATATAATTAGGAATATAACCTAATCATTTTAAAATAACAAAAACAATTATATTAGTTTATCTGCAGATGATTCAGCATTATTCCTACTGCAAAATATGAGGTTCACAACCTCAATGTTAATTCTATTCAGTACAAACCTATTTAATCTATACAATTTGTGTGTTAGGTACAATATCATGTATATTTTCAACTGAACTGAATATTTTGGTTTAGTCATTTTTAAATGAAAATGGGTATATTTTGAAGGAAACCAAAAATGGATAAACCTAAAAAACGGAACATGCAATTTTCTTAAGTTCAATTCGAAGACCCAAATACATAAAAAGAAAATAAGTCAAACAAAGAAAATCACCCAAATCGTAATCAAATAAATCCCGGAGTAATCGGTGTACATACAAAAAAAACAGGCCGAAATGAGAACCCCCTTTTTTGGAAGTCAGTTAAAAATTTAAACTGGAATTGTTTTTTTATACACATGATGAGTAAATATTAATAAAAATAAAAGGTGGTCTTATTAATTATCGAGACAAATTAAACATTTTTATTGATTTAAATTTTTATTGAAAATTAATAAATTAAGCTCTCTAGCCTAAGACTACCTAGAAAAAAGAAGATTGATAACTATGGTAAATAATGTGTAAAACTACTTTTATGGATTTTACAGATTTACGGTACTTGTATTTGTAATAAAGTGGAACAATCACAATTCACAATCTACAAGCGACCCTATTACCTAATGACCTAAAGACACCGGGAATTAGTAATTAGATTAAGAAATACTTTTATGAAGTCGCTTTATTTAGTATTAAATGTTAAGAAATTAACTTTTCCGATTTTATTTTTACTGTCAAATGAACTCTTGTCGATACGAAATATTTGTCCTTTTTTTGCTACATAACATAAGTTTGAATCGTAAAGATTAGATATTAGTAAATCACAATTATACATTTATGTATGTATCTTTAAAATGCTTAACTTGTTATGTCACTACTTAGATGTATTGATTTCATATAACTTGGCACGAAAAGACAGATGCTGATAAACTCTAGGCTCCAGGTTGGTCTTTGCTTCCGTCCGTCCACCCGTTTGTCTAATAACTTCGGTAATTATGACAAAAAATTTGTAAAGTTGTAGATTGCTTAGTTGTCGATTTATTGTTCGTATATTATATAATAATTATTTTATATGTTAGTGAATGTTCCACGTGTCAAGTGGGGTGCGCGACGTTGGGGTTGTTAATTTTTTTTTCTGTGGCTTAGTAAGGATCGCAGGATTAGATATTAGGTGTGTTTTGCGACCTCTCCTAGGCCTTTTATTGTGTAGAGCATGCTACATTGATCAGAAAATAACACCACTATGGCATAAGATACTCGTCAGCCTTATGAATTCTTACCTTAAAATAGGTTTCAAAAGGTGGAGGTAAATAATAAAAGGTCCACAGTGATCAACATAATATAATAAGGTGCCACACAGGGATCCATATTAGGCTTATTTCTTTTTCTTATCTATATAAAAGACTTACCTTAGTTAAGGATAAACACATTAGTACTTTTTGCCGATGACTGACTAACCCCTACTTGGCATAACTGGTATCCTAGCATCGAAATTGACCTGGTCTGAAGCGTCCATTACTCGGGCAGATTGATCCTGACCGACTACTTGTAGGACCGAAAATCGGACAGAATAATACTGACCGACTATTTTTAGGATCGATAATCGGTCATGACTACAGTAATCTATACTTCTATACTAATATTATAAAGCGGAAGAGTTTGTATGTTTGTTTAAACGCGCTAATCTGAGAAACTACTGGTCCGATTTGAAAAATTCTTATTTTGTTGGATAGTCAATATACAGGGGAAGGCTTTAGGCTATTTATCATTACGCTGCGACCAATAGGAGCGAAGCGTCAGTGAGAAATGTTGCAAAAACGGGGAAAATTATTCACGTTTGGGAACTTTCGTTGCGTGCGCTGCATAAACGGTTTAAGTCACTCAAAAACCACGCTAACGAAGTCACAGGGCACAGCTAGTACAAAAATAACAAAAAAACCGACTTCAAAAGGTAAACTAAAAAGCAAAAAATAAATTTACTTCGCACAAAGTAATATGTACTTAATTTCACTAGGTAAATAAAATTATTGTATAATTTTGAAGTCGGTGCCAAGTTCAGCATTCTTTCGTAATTTGTTTTCATATCATATTATTACTTGAGAAATTTCTAATGAAGACCTGTGTCTTCATTAGAAATTTCTCTACGACTAGTATTTCAGACATTTAGTATTGTAGTAACGAAAAGCGACAATCACTGTAGAAATACTATAATAAACACAAGCTAGATATTATACCTATGATCAGGCTTTGCAAAGTAAGCAAATCTTTTAAAGGTATACGCCTATACAATAAGGCCGCGCTACTTCTGTAGACATATACTTTTGTAAAGTGTAATTTATGTTAAGTAAGATGTAAGTTTTTCTAAAAGGCCCCCCGTGAGTTTCTTACGCCAACCGGTGCCGCGGTGGTCGAAAAGTGTCTGTGCTTTACCATCATAGGACAATAATTCTAAAAGTGTTAGTTTCTAACCTATTTGTAAATAAAAAAAATGTAAATTTTAATTTTTTCGTATATCAATATTAATTATAATTATAAGTTTAAATATTATTAAATTTTTTGAATATCAGAGTTTAGTTTGATTTTTATGGCATCGTAAGGTCTTTTTGAATAAAGGCAGTGTTTATATGATTTTTTTAAATTACTTATAACATTTTCGAATTTTAACATTTGGGAATCAACCTTCAAAGTGGTATTTCACATTTCTAAACCATGAGATTTACGAAACCCGCAATTTTCCGTAGCTTTAAAGTAGGTAACTTTAAAAATTATATTGTTCGTCTACAGTTACGGTACCTATTTATATTATTATACTCTATGTACGGTACCCTGACTTATCCTGAAATGATCTTGGTTAAGTTATTTAAACTCTAGTCGCAGTTAACGTTATATACATATAACGTTGGGAAGCATCAATTATTTCTGTGTGTTAAGTCCACCGGGAATCGAAAACACTTAATAAATATTTTATGTTAGGTCAATGACTCGTATGTACACCATTTTCTTTTCCGGTTTGGAAATTCCCAACGGGACCGTCTAAAAGGGTAAACCTCTTAGGCTCACACCGAGTACAATATTTTTCTGAGTCTAGATAAATGCAGCTCAATACATGACATCCCGTTATGTTACCATGAGAACCTAATGAATATAGCACCATCATAATACATATAATATCATGTTACATTTTTATAATACTTGTTTCTCTTTAAAGCGGGACACACACGTTTTACAAGTTTTCAGCTGAAAGAAGCAAGTAATAATTCAGAATATTGTCTTACTGATTTTAAGACAAGTAGCGCCATCTCATTTCAGGAGACGATAAACTAATAAATACATGTGCTTACACGTACCTTTTTAATTTGAATAGATTATAGTTTACCTAATAAACCAAGAATGTACTCACCATATTCTATTTCATGTCGTACAGTGTCGGCCTTCACGATTACAGGCGTTTCCTTATAGGCAACATTACCACCAAATTCGTCCACCATTTCTTTCGTTTCATCGTCAAAGTATTCTTTGTTTTTGTTTTTATCTAGTAAATTGAAATCTATTATCGCTCTTTTCATAGTCGGTGTAGAGCTGTGTGCATAATCTACTTCAAATTGGAGCATTTTAGCAGGAGACATGACCTCTGTTACAGGGGACGGCTTTACAAAACCATCATCAATTGTTTTAGTCAAAGACAATTTTAGTAAAGTTTGCTTATTATCGTCGCAACGCTTTGGAGTATCTAAAATTGGCGGTGAACTTACACGTGGTGGAGTTTTCGGATTCTCCTGTTCTACAGGTGGTTTTGGTATGTTTGTATTAGAAATGGTAGCGCCTTCCATTTTTAAATTAGTTTTAGGTGTGTCTAGGCCTTGCAAAGTCGAGTTAGAAGGTGTGAAAATGTTTTCTGTAGAACAAGATGTTATAGAGCCCTTCACAGGATTTTCAGGTGTTACTGGACCAGCCAATGGTGTATTACAGGGTGTCATAAGGCCTTCCAGAGGCGTTTCACAGGGTGTCATTGGGCCTATCAGTGGGGTACAAGGAGTCATCGGATCTTCTAACGTTGAAGGTAATTTAACCGTATCAATAGAAGAATTCCGCTCCCCAATAGTAACATTCTCGCCCACAATAGACATATAGTTTAAACTCATACGGAACGTGTCGTCGGGCAGGTCTAAATTATCAGATATGTACATCGGATTCGAACCGGTCGAATCGCGAGTGTCTATGCTTTTACCATCCAAAATAGATTCCATCTTGTCATGCACAGAAAAATAAAAACTAAAGTTTAGATAACATGTGCCCTTGAAATTATCTTGGTAATCGATAAACGCAAGAATTTCACATCACTACGCACACATACAAAATGTCAATGTGTGTTTACATGTAAATTGAAATGTCAAACTTGTTTAGGCGGCACAATAGCAATAAATGTTGAAATTATCAAATGAAACTGTAATTCTCCAATTGTATACTGCAAAAGCATAACATATCAACAGATATCAACGTTTTTAATGTTCTCTTTAGGAATTACAACACAAAATAATGTTACCGCGCCTTTGGCGATCTTCTAAAAATAGTTTGTCACTTGCACTAGTTACCCGTCCATTTTGTTCATACACAATAACATAAATGTGCCCAAATTCGACACAAAGTCACAAATATCCTCACAGCTTATGATATGTGCTTATTTTGTGTGTAAAATTTGTTAAATTGCATTAAAAAGACGAGAGGCGGCGGCGCGGATCACGACACAACTGTATGACGTACCAATGTCAACAAAGCGAACGATTCAAATATGTTTATATTCTCGTCGCGATAGTAGGAAAATATTAAGGAAACCTCTATTCTGTGATTTCGAAACCACAATCTTTATACTAAATAGCATACATAACAAATAAATAATCCGATACATTAATTTACATTTTAATATCAAAATATTTCACATTGAAAGTGAGAAAACTGTAAGGAATTTTCCGTCTAGCGCGGCAAAACATATTGGGCGCACTGTACAATAAAGTTGCTGTCAAAGCGCCTCATTATTGTTGCAATATAAATCCTATTCCAAGATTTTAAAGTTGTTTTTACAATATCGCATCAAAAGCTTTATTTACAACGCCACCTGGGAGCAGACCTGTATCAACTCTGTGTCAAGGTCAACCGGGAAAACGAAAATGTCGTAGGTTATGCAAAATGCAAATGGCAGATAGCGGAAGTAAAGGATTTATTTTAGTCGTGTTTCATTGTCTTTTATTTTTTATTGATAATACAGAAAATGTTTCTAGTCTTATATAATATGCTCTTGTTAAAAAGCCTTTTAGTAAAAGAGCAAACTGTTCACCTGAATGAAAGTGACACCTATAAGCGGGTGAAAATGTAATTCTGTAAAGTTACGTTCATGAACTTTGCAAACACCTGTTTTGAACTTTTGACGATAAACATTTAAATACAAAATGTACCTACTCAGTTTACAAAAGTTTAGAAATATGTACATAATAGCCTTAGATAATATAATATGAGCTTAGAATATATACTGAGTATACAGGGTGTTTTGCACATGGACCGACATGATTTTTTGGGGGGGGGGGGGGGTCATGTGCTATTTTCCCCCGTGAGACCCAATATCCTAAGTCTCACGGTAGTCTAGATATGTTTTTTTTTAATTTTTTTGAAATCTACCCGAAATCTTGCCTTTAAATCGTCCTAACTTTTTTGTTTGTGGTTATAATACCACAAAACAAAGTATGCTTGTATTTTACAATGTTTTCTAATTCTAAATAAATCATTACATGTTACAATTGATATCCACAAAAAAACTTCTGAGCTTTCAAAGTGGTAAATCGGTGTAAATGTTATGAAAAGTGACAACTTATCAATTCATTTAAAAAAAACTAAAGTTCATTTTGAATTTAGCTTTTTTTAAAAAAGTTCTTTACTTATTACCCTTTCTAACGATATGCTACATGATATAAGAAACCATTCTTAAAGTGGTCAAATTAAGCTTCGCCGATTTTTATTGCACACAGATGTTGAAGATAGCGACTTTTTGAAAAGAATTTTATGGACTGACGAGTCAAATTTTAGCCATGAAGGCATAGCAAATCTGCACAATTTGCATCACTGGGAGAAAAGGGGCCAAAATCCGCACAAAAAAAGGCAGACTTCCTTTCAGCGAAAATTCAGCGTAAATGTTTGGGCTGGTGTTATTGGGCGAAATCTTGTCGGCCCATATTTTTTGCCAGAACGACTCAATGGAAACAATTATTTAAAGTTTCTTCAAAATGATTTACCTGAACTGGTACTACCAGTTTTAGAAGATGTGCCAATTGTTTTTCAAAATGATGGCTGTCCGGCACATTACCAACGAACGGTACGAGAGCATTTAAATAATGCATTTCCAAACTCGTGGATTGGTAGAGCTGGCCCCATTCCATGGCCAGCACGGTCCCCAGATTTAACACCCCTGGATTTCTACGTATGGGGACGTGCAAAAGAGTTAGTGTATGCAACAGAGGTGCCCACAAAAGAAATTTTAGTGGAACGAATAAACACAGCATTCGTAAAAATGCAAGAGGAAATGCGGCTTTTAACTACAACCTCGGAAATAAGAAAAAGGTGTCGTGCATGCATAAGGTGTGGAGGCGGCCAATTCGAGCAAACTTTGTAATTTTAATTTAATAAAAACAACTTAACATAAAAAATGTATTTTCATTATCTTGACCCTAGCAACAAAGTATCTCTTAGGTCGACCCCTGATGTATTATTTCTGTCATGTAGCATATCGTTAGAAAGGGTAATAAGTAAAGAACTTTTTAATAAAAAGCTAAATTCAAAATGAACTTTAGTTTTTTTTTAAATGAATTGATAAGTTGTCACTTTTCATAACATTTACACCGATTTACCACTTTGAAAGCTCAGAAGTTTTTTTGTGGATATCAATTGTAACATGTAATGATTTATTTAGAATTAGAAAACATTGTAGAATACAAGCATACTTTGTTTTGTGGTATTATAACCACAAACAAAAAAGTTAGGACGATTTAAAGGCAAGATTTCGGGTAGATTTCAAAAAAATAAAAAAAAAACATATCTAGACTACCGTGAGACTTAGGATATTGGGTCTCACGGGGGAAAATAGCACATGACCCCCCCACCCCCCAAAAAATCATGTCGGTCCATGTGCAAAACACCCTGTATAATCTAGAGTATGAATATAAATTTAAATATAAGGTACTAGTGGTCCAGTAACTTTATTAGTATGTAGAAATTTATGAATTTTGCCTAGTCTGGTTGCAAGTGGTTGGAAGTAAATGGTGATCCCTCGTGATCCCTATAATCTTCTATCTTGTTCTCTTCTTTTTATATCTATTGCTGTTCGTTAGTCTCGCTAAAACTCGAGAACGGCTGAACCAATTTGGCTATTTTTAGTCTTGAAATATTCGTGGAAGTCCCGGGAAGGCTTAAAAGGTTCATCACAAATTGTTTCTATGCTCAACGCAGTGGGTACGCCGTACGGGTCAGCTAAATTGTTACAAAAATAATTATAATCTGGAGCATTTTTTATTTTATTTAATTATGCCATATTACAAACACATATGTGGTTTTGTAATAAATAAATAGGTTTACATTTTACGTGGAAACCCACAGGAAACCACGCTGACGACGATAATTATTTATATTTTCAACGTAAGACTTCTTTCTATAGCCACCACAAAAAAAAACTTTGAAATGTCAATTACTGTCACAACTGACAACTGTCAGTTGTCACATTTCCCAAAATCACAAAAATTCACGTGTGCGCCGTGTGAAACCAAAATAAAGAGTTAGAAATTCAATAAAAGTAAATGGTATAGTGAAATTAGACAAAAATGAAGCACAAGAGGTTCGAGGAGAACATATTAGTGGACGAGGCGTACACAAATTACGATCGCGTCGATAAAAATGCGGACCAAAAGAAGGGTTATGGTATTGCCAAACATTTTGCAGATACTTTAGAGTATGAAGACAAGAAAAAGTGGTATCAACAGGTAAAATCACTATTCATAACAAGTTGGCTACATTCTAACCGCACTTGGCATCTCCGTCAGACTTAAATTTGAAATTTACTAACCAAGTCTTAGTATTTATTTATTAGATTTTTCCTTGAATTTCAACAGTATAGGAATCTAAATAGAAATATATATGATTAAAAGTCCTTAATAATTTTATAATGGGATTTTAAACCCATATCACCTATTTTTTTTACATTTTGGATAGTCTACCATAAACCCTGATATTTAGATGAGTACATACATCATTCACTAGAATAAATATCAATGTAATATTTTCAGATTAATTAAAATGTCTTCATTGTGTGTGTATGAGCAAGACTGAGAGTGTGTTTACTTACCAATATAATTAATTTAATTTAAAAACATAATATATAATTATAAAAATTGTACAGTTGCTAAGATGTTGCAAACTTAAACAGCGACAGTTGTATTTTATATTAAATTTATATATATTTTCAGATGCCCGAAGAACCGTCTTCAACTATCACAGTGCCGCAGGAGAAAATAGAGGAACTACGGAAGGAGGCCAGCAGCGCCTTACATGGAGACACTCTTGCTTATGAAACAAGTAAGTAAATGTCTACACACAATTTCCATGATTCGAATTAGTTTGATCTCAACGTCTTTTGGTATTTTATTTGGTGGATTACTTTGAAACTAACCAGGATAAAGAAAATCATTAGATTTCTGTATTACCAACCATGTCAATCGACTGAGAATCAAAATAAACAAATGTCAATTTATTGGGAAGTATGCGGCACAATAAGGCAAACAATAAATTTCCACCTATGACATGATACCATAATGTTGGAATTAACCTATACTTAGTTGCTATACCAATTTGGGAACACATAATTATTGAGTGTAGATAAATAAACTTAAGACACAAGCAGAAATATTGCTTTTTTTAGTAGTTAGAAGTACAGTGATTTTATTTGGAATAAAAACCTTTAGCTATCATTCGTGATTTGTTGAAGCTTTAAGTGCCATTTTCATGTAACCACCATTTCTGACTGCTCTATTAATAAATAAAATACCAGGGCAGAAATATTACCACTATGCTTATAATTATGTGAATTTGAACTTCATACATGTTTATGATTCATTAAATAATTATTGATTGAAATTTTGAACTTTTTCAGAATCCAGTAAAAGTGGTTCATCAGATCAGCAGTGGGCTCGCACTCTGCTGTCAAAGGGTACAATTGGAGACAGGGTGGCAGCAGCTACTATATTGATACAGGTTCATAAGCTTCATAAGTCAAAAGTCAAAATTTATTCAGAATAAATTTTACCAAAAAATATTTTCTGAATATTGTCTCTATAAAATTCAAAATTCAAAATATTTTATTTCCAAATAAAACTTAATAAGCTTTTTTCGGAAAGTGAACAAAAAGTCTACCACCGGTTCAACCCTAGCCCGCCGAGAAGAACCGGCGTAAGAAACTCGGACGGGGCCATCTTTAAGCAAAAAGATGGAAAATTGTTCTTTTTAAAAAGTGTATATGTCGCAGTCATCTTATTGAATCTGGTTATTTAATTGAATCACTAGGTGGTTATAAAATGGCGTCAAACAGCTCGTACAGATAGCAATGTGTTGATATATTTTTTGATTAATTTACTTTAATGTTCGTTTTATTAGTACTCATTCGGAAATTTCGAAGTTTAAAACTAAAATATTAAATAGCTGTCCTAGTCTCGGATTCTAAAATTTGTTGGTAAAAACAGGATTCAATGAAAGCGCTAGTCATTCAATTAAATAGCGGATTCAATCAGATGACTGCGACATATACATAATGTGTTTACAATGTAAAACTTAATCTATATATTGTAACAAAAGTCAGAGTACATAAAGTACATTGAGGTAGCCTTGCATGTGGCCATCTTATTCCCAAGGCAATCGTCAATAAAATCATTGACCTTATAATAAGCTTTAGCTCACAGACATTCTTTAACTACATTTTTAAATTTATTCACAGTAATGATGATGACTTAGTCGAAACCGGTCGTGTAATTTTATAAATCTCTTAATTAACTAATAAAGTGGAAAAAGTGCAAGTAATTTGTGTATCATTACTGTGTAAGATGTATTTCCATCAAGAACCTACAGTACATTGAATAACATATTTTAAATTTATTGATAGGGAGGCTCTGAACGTTATTTGGGATTATATTGTACAGGCGTATACATTGACCTTTAAATGATTTACTAACTTTACTCAGTCTGATCACCGGTATATCTAGCTTGTGCTTATTTCTAGTGTTCCTATTGTGATTGTTTTAGTTTTTTTCATTACAAAATTATACTACAACGCAGTCGGGTTTTTAGTTTTTTAAATTACCTTTTCTTGTTTAACCAATTGTCCATTATGATCCAATATAAATAGCCTATTATAAGAAGGCCTTTACAAAGAAGAAGATAAACAACGGAAGATAAATATCAATAGTTTAGCAATATGTTTAATATCTGTTTTAAGCAATTTAAAACACGGATTATATTATATAATATGACAATATTCATGAAATGTGTGATTTTTAATATGAATATTTTTATTTTATTTTTATTTATAATACATGGAAAACTTACAGCTAGGAACAATATTTAAAATAATAACAGAATGCATAATTATAGAGCCAATTAAAAGTTTTCCCTGTTGCTGTTGTTTTATACACAGTTTTTTTTTCAGGATAATCCTATTTATAATCTCACAGCTCTAAGGAATTTAATAAACAATGTAAAGCCAGCTAAGAAGAAGGATGGCATTGTCATAATAGGTATGTTTTTAAACTATACTGTATATAGTGTTATGCATTCAATTTAACTATTGTATGTTTTGTGATAATGTTTACCACAAAATGTTGGTAATAGTCAGGGTTCCCCCATACATTGTTTTTATGTATAGATTTGGAACACCGTCCCGATCTTGGCCCGTCTATAGGGCTGCGTTTCCACTGACAGGTGGACCTTAGCGGTGCCCAAGCGAAGTGGATCGGAGATTTCGAGCATAGTGATTGGTCAATTCGGGTACCGCAAGCTCCCGTCCGCTTCGCTCCGCGTCAGTGGAAACGCAGTCTAACGTCTATAACGTCTAACAGTCGTCATGGTAACAACGTTGTTTAGAAATGGAAAACAAAAATTAAGAAATGCTATAAATACCGTATTTATATCAACTTAAAATTTTTGGATTAATATTTTTGTTAATCCAAATAGTTTTATTAATCCAAATAGTTTAAGCTGATATAAAAACGGTATTTATAGCATTTCATAGTTTTTATTTTCCATTTGTAAACAATTTTGCTACCATGACTCTCGTGTCATATAGACTGGCAACGACGTGAATCGATCGAGCCCAGGTTCAAACCCCGCGTGACCAACACGTATATTTTCTTCTTTTTTTTAATTTTCTGCGTATTTTTTTCAACATTTTCTTTCATAATAACCTTTTCATGACAATAACGAACATACCGTAAAAAAATTTGCGAAATTGGTCAAGCCGTTGTCGAAGCGCACACGATGTAAGAAATTTTGAAGGTCGTTTTTTTACACTTTGGGCTACATTTTTGGGGTCTTAGTAAGAATCCCTACTTTTTTACCCGACTTCGGCGAAGCCAAAAGGAAGGGTAATGATTTTGGCTATGTATGTATGTATGTATGTATGTATGTATGTTCCCTCGTAGCGGCTAAACTACTGGTCCGATTTTGATGACTGAGGTGTCAATCGATTCGTATTAATGCCGCGAGTAACATAGGCTATATAATTTTTTGAAAAATTTTGGACTTTGAAAATTATACCTCAAAAACTATCTCGAAAAAAAATTAAATTAAGATATTTGTCTCGTGTTTGGTATCAAAAGATAGGTCTTGGCAAGCACATTACGAATATGTATTTATATTTTTGATTTATTATTATATTTTATTGTTAAATTCAAAATAAAGGTTAAAAATGCGGTCGTACAAGTAGTACAGGTAGATACTTTCTATGTAATGGACAATTAAATAAAAATATAATAATTATTATATTTGATGTGGAAACAGAAAAATATTAAATAAAAAAAAAGATTAAATAAAATAAAAGTTAAAAAAACTATAACCCGACTTCGCAAAAAAGGGGTCTAAAAAGGCTGAAACAAGAAAATAATTCAATTTGAAATCCAGATATGCATAGGTACAGATATGGTCAAGGTAGAGCCGTGGTCGTACCCGCTATTGGGATTGTATATTTCAACAACAGACTAATATTATAGATTTGTTTAGCGGGTACGACTACGGCTCTACCCTGACCACATCTCATCACACCTATGCATTTCTGGATTTCAAATTGAATTATTTTCTTGTTTCAGCCTTTTTAGACCCCTTTTTTGCGAAGTCGGGTTATAGTTTTTTGAACTTTTATTTTATTTAACATATAATATAGCCTATGTTCAGCGCTAGGAATGTAGCTTTCCAACGGTGAAAGAATTTTTCATATTGGTTCAGTGGTTTCAGAGCCTATTCCATTCAAACAAACAAACAAACATACAGACAAACAATCAAATGTTACCTCTTTATAATATTAGTATAGATAAATTATTATAGATATTTTGGAATCACCAAATCCACAAACTTTATTCTTGCTATCTCTGTTAGCTACCACAGACAAGAGTGCCGTCCAAGGAATTCTTGGGCGACTCATCAAAATGAAGGTACTCACGAAAAATTAGCTTCATACTAATCAAGTGAAAACAATGTATGGGGGAACCCTGACTATAATTTAACGCAACATCGAAAACTTTGGGTTCACATTTGTCGAATCTAAAGTAACTAATTTGATGCCATACACATTCTTCCCTTGGTAAGTAATAGAGCAGTAAGTCAGAAAAAGCAGTTTCGAAAAAGTGGCACGTATAGATTTTTCTTTAAGTGTCATTTTCTCGAAACCGCCTTTCCAGTTTAATTTTTTAATTATCAGGGCAGAATTGTAGTCATGACAAGCAGTGACTCAGTGTGCAGGTCCTTTTTTAGCCACTAGCACTAGTCAAAAATCTCAATGGAACTGTAAATTTAGCTACGGTAAAAAGTTGCTTATGTATTCATAATTCTGCATTTAAATAACTACCATACCAGATATCAAGATCCGTTAATTTTTTTTAACTAAAGAGTAACATGCATACGGACTTTCGACTTTATAATACTAGCACAAAGTAGGATTATTTTTTATTTGCCTTTTAATTAAAAAAAAGTAACTCTTTCAGCGCTGGTACTTTTACATTAAACTCTGTATACGGGTCCCATACACACCCTAAAGTATTATCGCTCATTAATATTATCTGTATACAGAGTTCTCGCGAGTATTTTCCTTACATTGTCTCACCCGAATGATGTCACATACCAACCCCCCAGATGCCCTCTCGGAGCTGCTGGTGTCCTCGCTGCTGCAGCCGGAGATGAGGCTGCGGACCTTCGAGCAGCACGCCCTTGGTCACGTGGACGAGATCACGTCAGGCAACAGGCAGGCCAGGAGAAATGTACTCAAGCTGTGGTATTACGAGGACCAGCTGAAGGAGCTGTACGGGAGTGAGTATTGAAGGGTTTTTTATTGTATTTAAATTTATTTAACGTCTCTGTACTAACTCTACACGGCATTCAAGCCTACCAAACTAGATTCTACATTCTAGAGAACCAAACTCTGATGCGGCTAGAATGCCGGTAAGGTTTGATTTTAAATGATAGGATAGAGTGTAGTAGTACCATATTAAGTAATTTCTGTTTTTTTTTAGTTTAATATTTTTTTGTATTTGTATTTTTTGTATTGTCATCGTCTTTTTAAGTACGAAAACCCTTTTAAGGCGAGGCAGGCCCGGTACTAGCGCCATTTTATCTTTGTGTCGTTGTAAAATTAATTTTACAACGACACAAAGATCTTCTTCCTCTACTCTCATAAAAACAGCCAAAAGTGGCAGATTTAGCAATTACTTATGTCATCACTGTGCCTACAAACTTGTCCGAACAATTCTCTTGAAACTGTACGTAAATATTAAGATATAATAAATTTTTTTTCAGCATACGTGGAGGCTTTGAACAAGTTTGCCCACGACTCCGTGGAGGCCAACAAGGAGAAGGCTGTGAGCGCCATGTCCTACCTGCTGATGCACCATCCCGAGAGGGAGAAGGTACTTTATTTGATTGAGATTGAGAGTATATAAAATATATTATATATCTATTAGTATATTGGAATGCAAAATGTGCCTGGAGTAGTCTGTCTCGCGCCTGACAGTCTGGGTCCACAGAATATCAGGGACTGTGGAGATCCACAGTCATTATCCTCATGTCCTCATGATTTTTATTATATTTTCAATGTATTCCTGTTTTTTGTTGTTACTGTTTAATCATGTCCTTTTTTATGTCTTGGTGTATGTGTCGCAGTCATCTAATTGAATGACTAGCGCTTCCATTGAATCCTGTTTTTACCAACAAATTTTAGAATCCGAGACTAGGACAGCCATTTAATATTTTAGTTTTATACTTCGAAATTTCCGAATGAGTACTAATAAAACGAACATTAAAGTAAATTAATCAAAAAATATATCAACACATTGCTATCTGTACGAGCTGTTTGACGCCATTATATAACCACCTAGTGATTCAATTAAATAACCAGATTCAATAAGATGACTGCGACATATGTAATGATAATAATATGTTTTTTTTCCCATCGTGTAGTGTAATGTCCGTATTGTTGAATAAACGTTTATTTATTTATTTATTTATATCAGGTACTAAATGCCCCGGTAAGCTTTGATTCTTGACAGACTGACAGCAACTCCACCTACCGGATTCAGTACATTAAAACCTTCCTCTAAAACCACTGTAGATGGAAACAGATTGGTGCAGTGTAGTGTTTAAGTATATCTATACTAATATTATAAACCGAAAGAGTTTGTTTCTTTAAACGCGCTAATCTCAGGAACTGGTCCGATTTGAAAAATTCTTTTTTTGTTGGATAGTCCATTTGTAGAGGAAGGCTTTAGGCTATATAACATTACGCTGCGACCAATAGGAGTTGTAAAATAGGACTTTCGTTGCGTGCGCTGCATAAACTAAAAATCCAATATCTTTTCAGATGCTTCTGAACAACATAATCAACAAGTTGGGAGACCCCGCTCAGGCGGTGGCCTCGAAGGTCATATACCACCTCTGCCAGCTCCTGTACAACCATCCCAACATGAAGGCGGTGGTTTTGGGGGAAATCGAGAGGATGTTGTTCAGGTAATGTGGGTGGGAGACAGCATGTGCGATAGAGATAGCTATAGTTAAGCTAACAGTTGAGATAGATGGTTCATTATTTTTAACACCCGATCAAAGCTGATTGGTGTTTTTGAAGTATGTGCGTGCTTGCGTGTGCGTGCGTGCGTGTGCGTCCGAGCGTGTGTGCGTGCGAGCGTGCGTGCGTGCGTGTGCGTGCGAGCGTGTGCGTGCGAGCGTGCGTGCGAGTGCGCGTGAGCGCGCGTGCTTGCATGTGCGTGTGCTTACGTGTGCGTGTGCGTGTGGTTACGTTTGAAGTATGTGCGTGCGCGAGTGTGCGTGCGTGCGTGCGTGTGTGTGTGCGTTTTAATTCAAACAAACAATAGATTTACTATATATAAGTATATAGTTTTTTATTTCTTGTGTGACAGGACAAACATCTCGCCCCGCGCGCAGTACTACGGCGTGTGCTTCCTCAACCAATTCTACCTGGGCAAGGACGACGCGCGCATCGCGGAGACCCTCATACGGATATACTTCTCCTTCTTCAAGGCGTCCATCAAGAAGGTAAGCTGTACGCTCCGTGCCTCACGGCTCAGACAAACAGCGGAGGCAGCTACCGCCGTTGAAATCTCTCGTATTTCCTGTCAATGAATGAGATGGCATGGTATTTTAACATGGCGTTAACTTTAACATTGGTTGGTGAAACACGGCCTTAATCTATTTGTTTTCAACCAGACATTTGTTCCAATAAGTTTTTAATATCCGACATGTATTGACTATTTTTTTCGGAAACTTAGGTCCATATTGATAAAACATTATTTGAATACCTATTTGACAAAACAGGACAAAATAGAAACCACCTCTGGGGGCCTACTCAAGATGCCATCGCTAATAATTATCGCTTATAAAGTTCGATAACAAAATGTATGGGATTTGACATAAGGTACGCTAAATGACATACCAAATCGCGATCATTCAACGTGAGTAGGCCCCTGTTCTTCGATGTCCTTAGACGTAAGATGAAGATTTTCTATACTTATTATTTCTAGATCTAGACCTAGCTTACTGTCTTTTCCCACCAAAACCTCGACACTCTGTGAGCATGTGTGAAGCTTTGCGGTGTTTGTTCCTCACACTTGGGGGTTAAAATTTTTAACACCTTTTTTACAGGGTGAAATTGACTCCCGTCTCATGTCGGCGATACTCACCGGAGTTAAACGCGCTTACCCCTACGCGGAGCACGATCGCCTCTCAACCGCTGACCACATGGCGGCGCTGCACAGGCTCGTCCATCTCGCGCCGCTGGGCGTGGCCGTGCACGCGCTAGCACTCCTGCATCTCGTCAGCGACGCGTCGGAGGGGTCCGCTGATAGGTGAGCTTTTGTATAAATAAGAAACTTTATATACAAGGTGATATGTCCCAAAAAATGTTACCCTTTTGATAATTGAGTAATTTTTGCAACAATTGAAGACATGAATCGATGAAGGTGATATGTCCCAAAAATGTTACCCAGAATATTGAGTTTAAACAGTCACTTAAATATTGTAGCATATGTAGTAATTGTCATGTTATCGAGACGAGAGTCATGGGACACGTAAATCAAACACGAGCGTTAGACCAAGACTGGATTTATTCATGCATTCCTACCTACATTTACTAACAATAATAACTACATATGGGAGTGAGGTATTCTGTGGATGTCTCTGTACAGGATCAGGAAATAATAACACCAAACTGAACGTGTTTATATTATGAGCCATCAACTAATAATTACAAATCCTTTAATTCAGAGCTGTCGTTGATAGTTCTATCAAAACGTGAGCGAAGTTACTCGATCTCTTTTCAAGGCCCGCCATGATCTCCCCGAGTCTGACATCTGTCATCGCTGTCATTGGTGACACATTTCTACTTCTTCTTTTGTTAACGGCAATCGCAGTAGGTCCCTTGTCAAATATCACCAAACTCGCTAGGCTTTTGCAAGCCTTACGTTTCAACTTCGACATACATATTACCAATGTACCTACAGTAACGTATTATGTACATTGATTCTAGAGACGGATCTTTAGATTTTTAGAATTTTCTCGAAATAATTCAACAAATTAAAACAAATGTGTTTAGTTACATTCGATTGAACTGCGCCCTGAGTTGTTTGTGTTTCACTTATGAAATTCCTTAAAAATGTAATATCCGTAACCGAAATTATCCGAAACTACCGGATAATCCGAAATAATTTCATATCCGTATCCGATATTTTACATGCCTGCTGTAGACTGCCAAAATTATTATTCCTTTTCCCAATTCGTTTCTGTTCTAGATACTACACGGCGCTGTACCGCAAGCTGTCTACCCCGGATATCTTCAATACAACACACTCGGCTCTCCTCTTCTCGCTCATATACAAGTCGCTCAAGCAGGACAGCAATATAGACAGAGTTACGGCCTTCGTGAAGCGACTGCTGCAGTTGTGTTGCTACTTCAACCCGGCGCAGGCTTGCGGGATGCTGTTTTTGATATCTCAGGTATGTGCTATCCGATTCTTATTTAATCTATACTAATATTATAAAGCGGAAGAGTTTGTTTGTTTGTTTAAACGCGCTAATCTCAGGAACTACTGGTCCAATTTGAAAAATTCTTTTTTTGTTGGATAGTCCATTTATAGAGGAAGGCTTTAGGCTATATAACATTACGCTGCGGGGAAAATTATTCGCATTTGGGGACTTTTGTTGCGTGCGCTGCATAAACGGTTTAAGTTACTCAAAAAACCACGCGAACGAAGTCGCGGGAACATTATAAAGCGGAAGAGTTTGTTTGTTCAAACGGAACTACTGGTCCGATTTGAAAAATTATTTTTTTGTTGGATAGTCAGATAGTTATAAGTTTTACGTGTCTGGGTAAATGTGTATGTGTCTGTCCGTGGCATCGTTGCTCCCAATGATCTGATTTTAATGATGTTTTTTTTTGTTTCAATATATCAGTCAAGAGTGTTCTTAGCTATGTTTGGTAGAAATCGGTTCAGGTCTTCAAGGTCATCTGGTCGTTTGTTTGTGATAGGAATGTTACACGCTGAGTCGGAGTTTTATTTTTTATTTTTGACTGTACTTTTAATTTCAACAGGTTTTAAAGAACAGCGACAAGAAAGAAGCAATTAAATTAGTTTGGACTCAGCGAGAAGTTAAAGACGTAAGTTGTTTATTTACTTACATATCATTATGTTGTGTTTGATAAGTAACTATTTATTATTTGTTTATTTTTATATCTAAGTTCTTTTTTTTTTTTTATCTATGGACGCTTCACACCACGTCAATCTGGCCCTGTGCTAAGTATCCGAAGAACTTGTGTTACAGGTACCAGACAACGGAAATATATTTAATACTTTTATACTATACACATATTTAAGATTTTTATTATATTATACACAAATTTAATACACATCCATGACCCAGGAACATTTATAACTTTTTGTTCCCTCGGCGGGATTCGAACCCGAACCTTTCGTTCGAGTGCCAACGCGCTCAACCAACTGCGCTACGGAGGTCGTTCTTCATTATTTATGTATTTATGAATAGAATACTAATTTATTATATTATGGTTCCGTTTGACGTCCAAAGTCCTTTATGAGAGTACATCGCTTGCTACCGATTACAGCCCATAGATGTCGTACCATACCGTTACCGCTCCCAGCGCCACCTTCCGTTAAATCTGTGAACTAAGTGAAAGTCACAAGCCGCCATCTTTGATATATCAGATCATTGTTGCGTCGTTTTTGCAACCATGCAGTCGCTAAAAACTTACTTATTTAAGTTATAAATTTAACTTAACTTTTAATTCTAAAATCTATTTAAAACAAATTTTTGAGTTTTATAAAGTCGTAAAACCGTTACTGATCGTCAATAGAGTTCATTATACAGTTTTTTACCGCGTATCGGGTAGACGTAAATCACGCGATCGGTATATCGCGGTGAAAAGTTCGTCGTTTTGAACTCGTTATTGGCGGTTACTGTAGAAGATGGAGCAGAAAATCTCTTCGCCGTTTGAAATTAGGATCGAAGCAAAGGTTTGCAGCCGCATTTGGTGAGTGACATGATAATTTTTCACGATTATGCGGCGGGTACTAATGATCTATTTCTTGAGATCGTGCCTAATTCGGTGACCTGTTTATCATAGCGTGATATCCGAATAGTATAAAAGTAATTAATTAACAAAAAATGCTATTTTTAAACTTTTACGACTACCGCCATTTTTGGAACGTCTCCGTTCCGTATTACCTAAAATGTAAACGTATTCATACAATAAACCGCTGTCTTTTACTGTTCAAATGGCTATGTAAAGTATTAACACAAATATTTCATTACTAAATCGAATTTTCCATCCGTTACATCATTTACGTTTACTTCGCGGAGGGTAGTAAAATATTTTTTGCGAAGTTGTTCAGCTCTTTTCTATTGCTAATTGAGCCAGTACGTACAGTTCTGCAGATATTTAGTTTAAAATACATTATATTTATAACATTTCTGATCGAAATATATCGATGTTTACACTTGTAACATTTGTGATCAAAATAGATCGATGTTTACATTCATAACATTTCTGATCAAAATAGATCGATGTTTACACTGGTAACATTTCTGATCCAAATAGATCGATGTTTACACTCATAACATTTCCGATTCAAATAGATCGATGTTTTCACTCATAACATTTCTGAACGAAATAGATCGATGTTTACACTCATAACATTTTCGATCCAAATAGATCGATGTTTTCACTCATAGCATTTCTGAACGAAATAGATCGATGTTTGCACTGGAAGTACCTACAACTTTTTCAGACCTTCTATAGGTACGTTAAACGTCTTAACTGTTCGGTTCTAACAGTAGACGGCTGAAAATATTTTAATAAACATACCCTAAGCCTATATAATATAGCTTAGAAAATTCATGTTTATGCAGACGCAGATATCTAATGCTTGACAAGCCAAGATAAAAAGTAGGCGGACTGGATAACATACATTCAGGTTACGAACACACAAGTTCTCTGGAACCATCATTAATAAATAAATCGTGGGTATTCGAACAAAAATTAAACTGGCGATCCAAGACTTTGCGAGGCATCCTCACTCCTTAAAAAAGAAGGGGGGGGGGGATATAATATATTATATAATATGACCACATAATATATAAGAAGATCAAAACTTTACTGATTTTAATATGACTTTAATTTTTTTTTTTTTTTTTTTTTTTTTTAATCTATTTTTTACAGAGGCTTTCAACACTAGGGTGTTGATGTCAGCCTCATAGGTTCAGTCAATGTTCCCTACACAAGGGACAGATCCATAAAACTGTATATTTTGCTTGCCTCTGGGGACAACGGTTCCGAAAGGATACAATTGATCTGCCCATTGTATAGGCAACCCAAGTCTCCTAAAAACTTTGATCTCAACTCTGCAGTTCGAGCACACTCCAGCAATACATGTAAAAGGTCCTCTGGCTTTTGACACTCTTCACAATTAGGTGAAGGCTTAATTCCTACCAAATAATAAAACTTATTTGCTGGAATGTGCCCAGATCGCAACCTAAAGGCTGACACCAATGACTTTCTCGACATGTTACAAGAAATAAACCAAGGCTCCCATACAGGTTTATTTTGGATGGTACTATACCACACTCCCACACCTCTTTTAAGTTCCTCACCAAAATGATATTCCCATTTCTGGAGAGACTTTTTCTTAATTTGAGGACGAAGCTCACTGGCAAAAGGTTTAGAGTAAAGCATGAGACCATCTATTACTGCTTCTTTGGCAAGCACATCGGCAGTTTCGTTTCCAAACAAACCTATATGAGACGGAACCCATTGTAGTTTCACAGAAACATTGCTAGCAACCCGGCGTAATAAATCTAATGCTTCGAAGGCGATTGGAAGCCCACGTTGCTTAGTAACACACTGACTTAAGTGTTGGAGAGCACTTTTCGAATCCGATAATATCACTATACTGTTAATGTTATTTAAATTATTAACGTACAATAGTGATTCTTTTATAGCCACAAGTTCAGCCGTCATTATGTTATTTTCTTTGTTCAATTTAAACTTTTGTGAAACATTCAATTGTGAATCAAAAAAGGCGGCTCCAACACCTTGAGTGCATTTAGAACCATCTGTGTATATTTTATAACAATCAGAATAATAATCAGAAATAACTTGCAAAAAATAATTTTTAAGTTCAAAATCAGATAAGCTCCGTTTCGGGGGCATATCGCCAGCTTTATCTGCAATGAGTTCCTTTACATCAATAGAAGATACCCATGTACTTAATGAATAAGTCTCTAACTTGCCACTTTGATAAACATTAACATCTTTCCATTCCGAACAGATTTGTGCTAGCATAGGATTATTTGTGTTACTAAAATAATTACGAACCAAAGTTAGCTTATTTAAAGAATCTAACACATGACTGCCTATGACAGACTTAATTTTAAGTAGATATCTACAAGCCAACAAGTAGCGGCGTATATACAAAGGCGGAATGGATAGTTCACTCTGCATAACAAATACCGGAGTGCTTCGTATAAAGGAGCCACATATTCTCAATGCTCTGTTTTGTAAAACATCAAGCTTTTTAAGATGCGTTTTTGCACAACTGCCATATATGAAACTGGCATAGTCTAGACGACTTCTTACCAGGGACACATAAAGACGGCGAATATACTTGGGATGAACTCCCCACGACCTGCCTGATAGAACTTTTAAAATATTCAAACATTTATAGTTTTTAGCACACAATTCATTTATATGAAGACTCCATCTCAAGGACGAGTCCAGCCATAAACCTAGGTATTTAACTTTGTTAACCATGTTAAGTGACAAGCCATTGACTTCAACATTAACATTTAAAATTCTTCTTGATCTGTTAAAAACACAAATATTAGATTTAGGTACAGATAATTGTAAGCCAATAGTATCCAGATAATTAATCATCGCTTTGATAGCTGATTTAAGGCAGTTTGCCGCTTCTACATCATTTCTATTCACAACAGTTTTATACAAAACGAAATCATCGGCATACTGGGAACTACAGACATTATTTATGATCCTGGTAATGCCCATAGTTACAATATTGTATAAAAGCGGAGAGAGAGGATCACCTTGTGCTAATCCTCGATATGTATTTCTAATTATTAAAGATGTATTATGATTATTTGAGTTAATTCTACAACATCGTTTAGAAAGAAAATTGAACAAATATTTACAAATCTTAATACCAACTCCTATCTCATGTAGAATATTAACTAATGCAGTAATATTGACATTGTTATAGGCATTATCAATATCGAGAAAACAGGCAATAGTGGGCTCCCTTCTGGCAAAACCTAATTGAATATTAGACGTAAGCAGGGCTAAATTATCAATACAAGAGTGACCGCGTCTAAAGCCTGTTGATGAGTCGGGAAGGAGGCCCTTGCTTTCAACAAACCACTCCAATCTTTTTAATAAAATCAAATGAAATATCTTACACGGACAAGACATCAATGAAATAGGGCGCAATGAAGAAGCGAGAGTGGGGTCCCTTCCCGGCTTAAGAATAGGGACTATTTGTATGTCTCTCCACTGATCAGGCACGCTACTTGACGTCATTACAAGATTAAATATTTTTAAGAGCATTAATTTAGCATTAAGTGGAAGATAATAAATCATAGTATATGAAATATTATCCATTCCTGGAGAGGTATCTTTCTTCTTTAAACAATTACGAAATTCCGCAAGAGTGATTGGTGTTTCTAATATAGAGAGTTGTCCGTCAACAAAATTTGGCTCTTGTTCAGCGACATAATCGGGGGTCAGCGTATGCAGTAGCTTCATTGCATTATCTGGATCAACACCATCTCGGCGTCCAATGTTGCCCTTAAGCCAGCGCAACTTTCTCCACATAGCAGGTGCTGAAGTTTCTTGGTCAATACTGGAACAAAACTCTCTCCACGACTTAGATTTTTCTTTTCTTATAAGTATTTTGGCTTGAGATACTTTGTTTTTCCAACATAACAAATTACAAGGTGTAGGATTGCGTCTTAACTGGACCAATGCAAGACGCCTTTCAGCAACTGCCTTCGAAAGCTCTTTGTTCCAAAAATGTTTTGGTTTAAAATTTGATGTTGGATCCTCACTGATTTTAATCCAAGGGATGTGCTTATCAGCCAAATATTTAATTTTATTAGTAAATATATCATATCCTACTTGAACATCACTCACTTCGGCAACATCAAACATTGTTGCTGCTTCTTTAGTGTATTCCGTCCAATTAGCTTGTTTATAATTTCTCTTTTTGATGTATCTATTTGATCGTATAAAGCCACAATTTAATTTTAACACCAAATGGTCACTACCTAGAGATTCATTGGTAACATTCCAGCCCATGTCAATTGCAATGTCAGTGGATGCAAAAGATATATCAGGAGAGGATTTCTGAAGATTTCCATTAACCCACTTGACTCTAGTAGGTGAACCATCATTGAGGCATATGAAATCATTATCAAACATAGCCTTATAAACAGTCTCACCTCTTCTATCAGATTTACACGACCATAGAGTGTGATGCGCATTAAAATCTCCGATAATAAGACATCCAGATTTAAAAGTATTAAAGATTAAATCCCAATCCTGTTGACTTGTGCAAATGGAGGGAGGGCAATATATAGCAATCACATGCTTTAGTGTAGGCACATTAAATATTTCTATATTAATAATCTGAATATCAGAGTTTGAAATATTAATAATTCGTTCTGAATATTTAATAGATCTATGTATGATAGCGCACAAGCCACCATATGAATCTTCTCTGTCTGCTCTTACTATGTTATAGCCCGAAAACTTCAATGAAATGTGGGGAGAAAGCCATGTTTCACTCACAAAAGCCATATGTATTTTATCTTGTAAAATTAAAAGTTCAAAATTGCTAGCTTTATGTTTTAAACTATTAGCATTCCATTGAAAAATATTGATATGACTGTGCAAATTATTATTATTACTGGCCATTATTGTTTCTTCCCATGAACTTAAGCAACGTCTCGAAATTCAAATATTCTTGTAATAAAACTACTACTTCAGACCAGAAAAACTCCATTAACATTTTGAACTTATCTTCGAAACTTCCTTCTGAGACAAATGCTTCTTTTATTTTATCCAAAACCCTTTGAAACCACTTTTTCCGTTCTTTACTATGGCTGTTGTTACAGCTTTTCACAACAGGGATCTCCGTTCTGGATATATCCAAATTGAGAAATACTTCCTCTTCATTATGTTTTGATATTACACTTCTTTTCTTTGCTTTATTCTTTGACTTCTTATTAACTTCAATATGAGATGTTGACAGTTGCTTTGTAGTAGGAGAAACACATTTGTCTAGTTCCATATTATCATCTTCACTGTCTGAAACATCATTATTATTCCCAGAACCACCAACACATATATCTCTGTAAGTAGGAGACGAAGCAGCGCCGGATCTAACATAAGAAGTGCTAGGGATAGCAATTGGTTCATCTGTTCTAGATGAGCTCATTTTTTGTGTCTCTTCTTTCATCTTATTTAAAGCCAATTTATAAGAGCAATTATTACTTCCCATATATAAACGGATATCTCTCTCCCTTTTAAAAGCTGGACATACCGATTTCATTAATGATAGATGGTCGCCTTTGCAGTTAACGCACTTATAATTTTTCGTTTCACAATTTTCGTGTTTTTCACCACATTTAGGACAAATGGGAGTCTTGGACGGACAAACGTGACTGACATGACCGTATCGCCAGCATTTAGAGCATTGCGTTACAGGATACATGTATGAATCTATAGCCATACGACAACCATAAGCCTTTATAAATCCTGGAAGATTTGACCCTTCAAATCCTATGCGAACTGTTTCAGATTTTATCCATTTACCATTTAAATCTTTTCGCAACAGCCGTTTAACAGATAATATTTTAGTATCACATTCAAAAATTTCTTTCAATTCCTTATCTTCAATATCAATATCAATATCTCTGACTACACCATAACAATAATGCATTTCATTAGTATTTCTACAAGTCCACTCATGATCATTTATAATTTTACTATCCAAAAAATTGCTTGCGTCTTGATTACATTTAAACTTTATCAAAAGTTTAAAAGGATTCATATACTTGATAGTTTCTGTTCCCTGAACATTGTATTTTGCCAAAAGCTTTGCAAATGCCAACTGCTTCGGTAGGATAATAGTTTTGGAGGTTACACTTACAGAAACTTCAAAATTGTTACTAAAATCTCCCGGTGGATTAGGAGATACAGATGGGGGGGTGTTTTGCAGGTTTCGTCGTTTGTTTCTATTGACGAGCGTAAAACCATCATCAGTTAAAGGATCTTGGGAATCCCCTTCTAACTGCCTTTTATTGCGTGGCTGGATTATTCGACAGTCGTCGTCGATATTGATATGATCTACGGACATACCTGCATCATCCCATTCTAGATCTACCTGGCCTTCGAGTTCACCGGGAGATCCAAGCACGATTCTATTTATAGTTTGGGAAGACATCTCGTCATTAAACACGGGTTCCAACACTGCTTCTTCTTCAGATTCACTCATAATCACAAAACTTGTGGGTAGTTCGAAAAAAATATATACGTGAAAAAAACGAAAATATTCACTATTATACACTATTAATCTAAAAAGTATTATTAAAGATCACCAAAAAAGTCATAATTAACCAAAAAATAATATTCAAACAATAAACGCACTAAGATTTTAACTTAAACTTGCGTCACAGATACTGTAACTAAAGCGCGTCCAAGCGTGTCGGACGCAACCGCCATACTGATGACTTTAATAGAATGATTTCAAACTGAGGCAAGTGATCGAATAAAATGTACAGTCGGTAACCTCACATAAATTATCATTTTTAAAAAAGAGGTATTGTTATGAATTTAAACTATGTACAGTTGACGCCATCACGAATATTATCAATAAAGTGGTAGAAATCCATTGTACAGTCGACGCCCTCGCGATATTAATCAAAGTCATTAGATTTGCAAATCTCGTTCATTTTGTAGTTGTGGCTAAGATACTATTACCATTAAATATATAACACAGACTGTTGGTACGCTTGCTATATAAATATCGATCGAGATGATGAAATACATAGCCTTCTAGTACAGTACATCGAACCAAGAATCAGGCTTCAACAATTCTAAAGGTTCTAAACTTTGGCTGGTTTTGAACTATAAATGTCAGCTTACCGAGGACATTAAAATTTATAAATAATTGTTGGCTATTACATAATACCAACTGCAGTAGTTCAGGCTATAAATTAGCATCGTAACCTAAATCTCCCGCGTGGGGAAAGGTCGTATCACCTCGCAGTCAAACTGCAAAGTCAATATTTATGGTATACAATACGCTATACAAATTCCCTGTTCAAAAAGTCAGTAAGTACAGAAGGGATATTACAATACTTTAACTAACAGCTGACAGTTTAAGCTGGTCTTCTACCTTTTGGAAGTTAGGACTTTAATATCAGCTTCGAAACTGAAAAATTTGCCTCCTAACCTTCATCTCCCGCTGGGACAGGTCGTATAGTCGCGCACTCTCACTGCAAGAGTAATATTTAAGGGACACAAAACCTATACAAATTCCCTGTCGAAAGTCAATAAGTACAGTACAAATTCATTACAATATATTGACTAAAAGCTGACAGTTCAAGCAGGTCTTCTACCTCTTGGGATTTTGGGCCATAATATCAGCTTCGAAACTAAAAAATTAGCTTCCTAACCTTCATCCCGCTGGGACAGGTCGCATAGCCGCGCACTTACACTGCAAGAGTAATATTTAAGGGACACAAAACCTATACAAATTCCATGTCGAAAGTTAATAAGGACAGTACAAGTTCATTACAATACATTGACTAATAGCTGATTGTTCAAGCAGGTCTTACTCCTCTTGTGACTATAATATCAGTGTCGAAACTATTTACCTCCGGGTATAGCAGGATTGCTGTTGGCTGAAACGCCAGACATTTGCGCCTATTTACTTTTCGTATACCAGGTCCTATGAAAATCGGGGCAGTGGTCTGTTTGTCGCACAAACGGATTCAGCTTTACAGAGTATAATATTAATATTATAAGTTTTATAATGGCACACATCATAATACAGATTTCTTAACGATGATATTATAAAGTCAAGAGCAGGCATACATCCTAATACAAATTTCCTATCAATTATATAAATCTAAGATGTTTATAATGGCATAGGTACATTCTAATACAAATATCCTGTTGATGATATAAAATGGAGATGTTTATAATAGCACATATTCAAATACAAGGATTGATGATACACAAACAATATGTTTATAATAGCACACGTTCTAATACTAATACAGGGATTGATGATACGCAAACAAGATGTTTATATGATGGCACACATCCTAATATAAGGTTTCTATTGATGGTATACATTCATGAGCTTTATATTGGCATACATTCTAAGACGAGGTTCATGTCGATGATACGAAGACAAAAGTTTTATAACGCAGATACAGACGCACATCCAAATATGTTGTATTTATTGAAAACCAAGATATTGCAGACGTACTAGAACTCATGGTCTCTTGTCTGTAGTCGACTTTGGGTCAAAATCAGTCCTAGACTTAAGGGTCGAAAGCTCGCACATTACAGCTTCAAAGGCTACATAAAGCTCGGGACAGTCACCATGACACTTTAATAAAGTTTTATTGAAGAAATAGATACTGTATATGTGCTAGAGTTTATGGAGTTTCCTGTGCAGCTGGCGGTTGGTCCCTCATGCAGGTCTCGCCTCATAGGGTTTATCAACTTTGCAACCTTCATCGCCCCAATCGGGAAGGTTGCTTGCCTAACGCTGGCACGCTACAGCTTCGGTAAAAGTGTATGGAACACTAATCGCAACTACGAAGTTCCTGTCAAATGTAAGACACTGAAGACGTGATGCAGCTTATGGACATCTGTTCCCTAATTGCCGGTCGTCAATCGACAGAGTCGGTAATATTATAACTTATTTATCTTTAATTCTCAAGAATAAGTCTAGATTTGCAGAGATGTTCTATTACACTAGTACATAGCGTATAGTACTTGTACCATCCAGGTAATATATTTATTCATAGAACCGAAAGTGTCACACGATGGCATCGAATAGTAACTAACTTTTTAACTTTGCAAGACGTTTTTAATTGCATTCAACCCTTACTAGTAGCGGAGTCGATGGTGCTAAAATTTTAGTGATACGCCAGTTGCTTGGAATGTAAACAAATCCCCACTGGCTGTGCAATATTTGTATCTTGGTGAACGCCTCAGGTACTTTTACAGTTTTCCTCTCAAAATACGTATTATGTCATAAAGCTATATGTATATATATTTTTACGCTACGCCTGGAAACTTACATCAGCAGTAATTATTGTGATGTCGGATTACGTGAACCAAAATATATTCTTAAATAAAGAATTAAATACTCGACCAGTCTCTTGACACACAGTACTTGAAAGGTGTTATTGTGATTCTTTTATTACTTTAAAACTTTATCACATTGTTGCATTATTCACAAGCCACCAGAAGATAACAAACACGTCTCTCATAAAGGACTTTGGACGTCAAACGGAACCATAATATATACATTTTACCTTTCAATAAAATGTGTATTATGTTCCTTAACGTCCAAAGTCCTAGTAAGGGCTTCCTGGTGTCCATCCTCATCATTATGAGACACTTACAATGATCTGATATATCAAAGATGGCGGCTTGTGACTTTCACTTAGTTCACAGATTTAACGGAAGGTGGCGCTGGGAGCGGTAACGGTATGGTACGACATCTATGGGCTGTAATCGGTAGCAAGCGATGTACTCTCATAAAGGACTTTGGACGTTAAGGAACATAATACACATTTTATTGAAAGGTAAAATGTATATATTATTTTATGTTATCGTTTTTGTACCTTTTCAATGTAATTGAAAAGATGCAATTCTCCTTTTTATTTGCACATGCAAACCGAGTTTCGTCTTTAACAATTCCTAACCTAACTTTTTTTTTTGATGTCGCAAACGAAATGCGTTTTGCATCCCCCAAGGAGGGTCCCACAGCCCACAGGGGTATGTGGGACTCCCGGCTCAATACGGCCGATTCACCCATTAAAACCAACCTACCTAGTAATAAGCCCGCCATTGTGTTACCTGTGTATATTGTTATGTTTCTCTTTTATGTTTATGTTGTGTGCACAAAAAAGAATTCATTCATACAATATTTAATAATTCAGGAGAAGCATTTATCAAGTAGTGACAAATCAATATTTTTGAATACCCTATAAATAATAGGTCCCCTCACCGATTTCGGTGTCGGTAGCCGATTTCATTGAAACCTGGCCAGCTACGCAGGAGTTATTTTATAGTGCCCAAGTGTGTGCGCAATACACAGAAGCACTCTCTCTTCCTTTTACTCTCATAACCCAGTGGGACGGTAAACCGACACGACTGGCGAGAGAATAGGCGCAGGACCGACTTTTTACATGCCCATCCGACGCATGGATCATCTTTCTTGTCAGACAATCGGGTGATCAGCCTGAATTGTCCTAACCAAACTTGAAAACAACATTATTTGTTGTTCCAACGCGGGAATCGAACCCACGACCTCCGGGTCGAGAGCGAAACTCTGAACCACTAGACCACGGAGGCGATAGAATTGAATACCCTATCTAAAACGCTAAGGTACTGATTTTGTATCATAAGCCGTCACTGTCTCTGCTTTCCAGACGGGCAAGGACAAAATCAATCGTAAGAGCCTCTTAACTTAAATAGCGTTTGAATATTCCGTTACTAACATTTGCCACTCAATAATTATTTATCACTCAATAATATAAAATATGCTCAAGTAAAAACATTTACAGGAGATTAAAGATGAGCAGCAAGAATCAGAGCCAAAAGAAGAAGATAAAGAAGAGAATCTAGACTCTTCTATAACAGAAGTAGACAACACGCTGGATACTGCAGATGTGGTGAAAGTGGAGACAAAGAAGATAGATCTCCTGCGGGGTGATAAGAGAGATCTGCTGTTAGGTATGTGTTCTATTATAGTTGAGAATCCGAGGGTTTTTTTTAATGGAGGGAAACCGGAAATAGTAGAAATAGTAATAATAATAATAACATCTATGGACGTTTCACACCACGTCAATCTGGCCCCGTGCTAAGTATCCGAGGGACTTGTGTTATAGGTACCGGACAACGGAAATATATTTAATACTTTTATATGATACACATATTTAAGATTTTTATTATATTAAATACACAAATTTAATACACAGTAATAATACACAAATTACTTGCACTTTCTCCACTATATTATTAATAAAGTGGAGAAAGTGCAAGTAATTTGTGTATTATTACTGTGTACAATGTATTTCCATCAAGAACCTACAGTACATTCAATAACATATACAAATTTAATACACATCCATGACCAAGGAACATTGAAAACTTTTTGTTCCCCCGGCGGTATTCGAACCCGCGACCTGTCGCTCGAGCACCAACGCGCTCAACCACTGCGCTACGGAGGTCGTCAAAACGGAGGAAATGTCCCAATGTAACCCAAACGTAAACAAACCCGTCTATGACTCAACCATAGACTAGTCACTGATGCCAATTGGCCGATATTAACGCAATGATTATTGTTGGCTACATGAATCCATAGACTATAGACTATATTCTACAGTCGGCAGTATCAAAATGGCGCATTTTATTTTATTTTACTGTAAAAGTTTTTTTTTTGGACGGTCGATGGGGCAAAAAGATCCTAGAGTGGAGGCCACGTACTGGCAAGCGCAGTGTGGGACGGCCACCTACCAGATGGACCGACGACCTGGTGAAAACTGCCGGGTCACGTTGGATGCAGGTGGCAATGGACCGGTCGCACTGGAAATGTGTTGGAGAGGCCTATGTTCGGCAGTGGACTCTAAAAGGCTGAAACGACGACGAAAAGCTTTTCATTTGATGTTTAAACATCTGTTGTTTAATTGTCATAAACGTATTGGATAATGAAGTATGATCCTTTAATATTCCAATGAAAGTGTTGATAAGTGTGCACAATAAGTGAATATGTGAAAATTTCGGTGGATTTGGTTTGTTTACATTTAGGTTAAAAAGGCCGTAGGTACTATAATTGGTGTGAGGCATTATAGATATCATTGCGGAAGGCTGGTTGTTCTTCACCTTTAAAAAGAAAAAAAAAGTAGGAATTTATTTATGGATCTTTAAAAGGTAGGAACTTATAGGAAGACTAGCTGACCCGTGCCCACTTCGTTGAGCATACAAACCGTTTAAAACTTCCCGGGATGATAGAATAATCTTCAAGTAAATAATTGTTACTAACACTATGGATCTATGGTCTGAAAATAAATGTTGTTGTTTTATTTTATTTATTATTATTATTTGACAGATGATGAAGAGGAAGCGTATGTGGACCTCAAAATTGATGACGAGGGTAACATCAAGCCCAAGAAACGTCGAGCCGCCGTAGTGACAGGCTGGTATCACGCGAGAGTGAAGGACCCAAAAGAACCAGAAGACGTAGTAGACGACAAGGAGACGAAGATACAGCTGAGGAAGACCATCAATATGGATAAGGTGAGTTTGACAGACTGGTCGAATGATGGTATAGTACCAGATACTATTCATCTGGGTTTACCTAGAAGACCAAACCCAAAGGACCTGAAGATATAGTAAACGACAAGGAGACGAAGATACAGCTGAAATAGACTTTTAAGACTTAATCTTAAAATCAAGATCAATTGAATATTCCAAGTCTGATTCTTTTTTGTTATACCACTATTTTTAGTGACTGATGTTTTATGTCAAGTCACACGGGAACGCTGTCGAACGGAATAAATAGTATCCTATGTCCGTCTCCTGGCTCTAAGCTACCTCCTCACCAATTTTCAGCCATATCGGTAAGGCCGTTCTTGAGTTATAAATAGTGTAACTAACACGACTTTCTTTTATATATATATAGATTTAATGCTCGTGGAGCTTTATAAAAATAACATTTCTTATTTCAATCCATTAACGCGCATGGCCCGTCAATATAATAATCTTGCAAAAATCAATAAAACGTTAAGACATTTTCGATCATAGTTACTTATCATACACATCACAACACATAGTCCGGGAGGCAGAGGCTATTTTGATTAGTGTTTTTATGCCGATCTTTACTTCACAACACTAGTGTAAAAGCTGTTCCTAATAACGAAAGTGAAGGTCAGCTGACGCACCTGCGGGGGCGCATGCTATGAGATCCCATAGAACACGTCGAAAAAAAAGAATCTGAAAAATATTTTATACCACATGATTTTTTTTTCATGTCTTATTGACATTAATTACAATTAAAAAAAACTAGTCAGCTGCACGACTGAGGGTGGATTATGCGTCAGCAGATCGTGCGAACTAGCCAAAAAAAAATTTAAATAAAATTATTTTATGCCGATTGAAATTTTTTTTCGTGATTTTAGACATTTACAGAAACTTGATATTGATAATCAGCTGCATATATAGTGGGGGAAAACACGTCAGCTAGAGCAGGAATGTATGACTGCGCGCATATATCTCTATGACTCGCGGAATTTTCAATGCTCCGACTGACGCCTTTCCCCCCAACGGACAATCAGCTGACGAATATTTTCTTGTATCTATATATTAACACTATAATATTTCAATTTTTCATGTCGTCTTTTAACAATTTACCCAAGATTTACCTTACAACTTATTGTCTTCCGTATTTTATACCTGCGTCGCTGCGTCCCTCTCCCCAAAAGGGACCGCTGCGTTTCGGCTTTGTTCGTTTATCTCCAACAGTTGAAGTAAGACATTCCTACTAAGTGAACGTGTGGTGTTATTCGAAAAGAACATGACGTCAATACAACCATTTTGTGTGTTTTGTAATAAAAAAACAAATAACCAATTTACCAAATTGTAATCTGGATCAATTGTTTGCAACACTGGAAGAATATGTATGCAGATTATATGCGTTTACAGGAGTAAATGATATTAATGTTGCTCGAGTGATGACGTTCGCCAAATCATATGGCAATAGCGATGACTGCAATCCATTGAACTTGCAAAAAAGAATCGATGGTTCTTTGTTCCCGCCCTGTAAAGCTGAATTGCAACAACATTTTCTTCGAACGGCATATATCGCCCACCTTTGGAGCCATGCTCACCGTTCCATGCCAACTGACCTGTTGCCAACTGAGTATAGATGGGAAGAATCTGGTGAAAAATATTATTTTAAATGGTTTATGGGTGATCAATTGCCGCTATCCATCACTAACATCACTAATCTCGACATGAACCTACATGGTAAGAAAAAAAAATCTTCTTTTGATTTCTGGTAAATAATATTTACCTACATGATTGATGATGATGATTTTATTAATTGATTGATTGATATTTTTACAAAATCTTGGATAAATTGTTAAAAGACGACATGAAATATTGAAATATTATAGTGTTAATAATATATAGATACAAGAAAATATTCGTCAGCTGATTGTCCGTTGGGGGGAAAGGCGTCAGTCGGAGCATTGAAAATTCCGCGAGTCATAGAGATATATGCGCGCCAGTCATACATTCCTGCTCTAGCTGACGTGTTTTCCCCCACTATTTAAGCAGCTGATTATCAATATCAAGTTTCTGTAAATGTCTAAAATCACGTAAAAAAATTTCAATCGGCATAAAATAATTTTATTTAATTTTTTTTTTGGCTACTTTGCACGCTCAGCTGACGCATAATCCACCCTCAGTCGTGCAGCTGACTAGTTTTTTTTAATTGTAATCAATGTCAATAAGACATGAAAAAAAATTCATGTGGTATAAAATATTTTTCAGATTTTTATTTTTCAACGTATTCCGCAGCTTCCCAATCTCGCATCCACCGCAACTGGACCAGCTGACGATCGATTTCGTCATAAGCCACATGCATTCTGTTTTCTATATTAACATCAGCCGGCATAAAATGACTTGTTTAAAAAGCCGCTGCCTCCCGGACTAACAGTGTGTTCCTTTAAGCGCTTATTTTACTCTGAACGCTCAGATCATTCATAACGCACACTGTCGTTTCTTTAGCACAATAATGAAAATTATGAATTTTCGATCTGATCGTTAGTAGCAAACTTTACTGCTAGTGGAACGACTGACAGATGTCTTAATTTAACATTTCCTTTTTATCTCATAAATTCTATTTATATTTTAAATTAACAATAATAACTACATTATAAAAGAATCTAGAATAAATTTGCTCGATCCATAACTTAAAAATAACATCGAGATCAGTGAAATCTAAGTAAACGTCTGTAACTTATTTGTTAAAGTTCTTTAAGAGTTACCAAAAATAAAATATTTAAAGTCTCTGAAGTGTTTTATTTCTAAGGTCACAACTCACATTTATAGTTTACAATTACTATTCTGACTTAGCTACCTAACGACCGGGCTGGGCTGTGACGCGGGACGACTGGTGTGTGCCCCAGCGCACCGAGCTCATAATGACGAACTGCTTACTAAACAGAAATGTGTTCCCTACATCACACCCTCCCTAAAATTTTGGTAGGTAAAAATTTTAACAAACAAAATGGAAGGAAAAGTTAGTTAACAATAAACTATACAAAAAACATACGTGTCGTATAAACAATCTAACTGCTGATTCGGATTACAATGCAATGTGTTGTTCATTATCCAAACAATAATTTTGAAACTTGAAACCCAGCCGGCCAACATTCTAAAGCTTCGTACACACTATTAATTATAGATACATAATTAAAATGAAATATTAAAAATTAAAATGTAATTCACACTCTAGTCATTTTACGTTATTATTGTTAGTGTATAAGTTCTTATGCTATATTAATAATATTCTTAAAAACTATTCACACACACACAGTAACACGCAGGTTACTACAATAATATACTCCTGTAGTACATAAATATCACCTACAGTATAACAGTACCTTATCTTTCTTATTAACATGACTGTCCACATCCTTATGTTGAATTTTTGCAATTACGGTTAAATTAATATAGCACCACTATGTGAACACCACCTTAGTTGGAACACTTTGCTGCTCGTGCGGCTTTGCCTGCACTTGCATGCTATTTTCTTCCCGTGAGGCATGACGAATTGTATAAGGTAAAAGTGGAAATCTTAAAAATTGTTGATAACATTTAAAAGCACACTTGCAACAAAAACACAAAACCACCATAAGTATCAACACCGTAGCGACCGCTATGCAGATGGAAAAAATATTCAATTTATCGTGAATATTATTTAGGGTATTAAAATGATCAACTTTCCCTTGAGGTTGGGCTATAATAACTTCTTCGTTTTTCGTGCTGTAATTACCCATTATTTAATAAACTAACAATTCGTGACACAAGACTAAAGTAACTCAATTGAATGACTTTTCGAGTAATAACTTAATTCGAGAAAGTACTAACATATTTATAACTCTGTTTACATTACAAAAAGCGTACCGGGCGACGTATTGCACGTCCGCTACGTGATATTTTCTGCGTAGCCGGTGAATTTAACGTCTGTTTGTCTAACTGAGTATGTTCTAACTTATTCGACCCACTTTCTGGTATACAGGTTGATTCTGAAACGTTATTTGACAAATCTTGATTTAAAACATACGCTGGTTTAAGCCTGTCAATAGATATAAAAGCTTGTCTTTTAGGAAATTGAATTTTGTAAATTTTTGATTTCCTTTCTAATACTCGAAAAG
This sequence comes from Celastrina argiolus, assembly GCA_905187575.2. NCBI lineage: Eukaryota > Metazoa > Arthropoda > Insecta > Lepidoptera > Lycaenidae > Celastrina > Celastrina argiolus. The sequence continues at coordinate 1,560,471 of LR994600.1, read as the reverse complement.
GACCATTGTACGGAGGTCTCAGCGGTTTTTTAACCGTATCATCTCGCACAAAAACAAATTCACATGAATTTAAATCTTTTGGGACATAAAACATCCTATTATCATTATTACATCTCTTTGATATTGGTCTATTACGTTCTATCGCTTTATGAATGTCGTCGAGTAGCAAACTAGTATCATACTGTATATTTCTCGTAACATCGAAAAAATCTCCAGGTAACCTTAAGTTACGTCCATACGTCAGTTCTGCTGGACTAATACCTGTGTCAGAGCGACCTGCGGCTCGCAGTCCAAACAAAACGGTAGGCAATTCCTTAATCCAGGTAGAACATTCTAATCTAGCCATTAACGCTGTTTTAAGTGTACGATGCCAACGTTCGACCAGGCCATTACTCTGCGGGTGATATGGCGTGGTACGAATTTTCTGTACACCTAAATATTTTAATAATTCTGAGAACAATTGACTCTCAAATTGACGTCCTTGGTCAGTAGTTAATTTAACAGGACATCCAAAGCGGACTATCCATTGCTCATAAATTACCTTAGCTACTATTTCGGCTGTCATGTCCTTTATTGGCACCGCCTCTGGCCATCGCGTAGCTCTATCTACCATGGTAACACAATATCTAAAACCATCTTCAGAAATAGGTAACGGGCCTATTAAATCTACGTGGACATGTTCGAATCGATTTACGGACTCAAATGCTTCGAAATTCGTGAACGTATGTCTATTAATTTTTGCACGTTGACACGAAATGCACGCTCTAGCCATTATTCCAATATCTCGATTCATTTCGGGCCAAAAATATCTATCGGTTATCATTTTACGAGTCGTTTTAATACTAGGGTGACTAAGATTGTGTAACGAATTAAATACTAGGTTTCTAAATGATTTCGTCAAATAAGGTCTGGCCTTATTGGTGGACATTTCGCAATAAATATCATTACTGCTCTCGGGCAAAAATATTTTCTTTAACAACACATTACTATGTTGCGCGCCACCTTGTCGGTTGTACTGCGCAATATAGTCATCATGTTTCTGCTCGTCAGCGAGCTTCTCGAAATCGACACTCGTAGGAACGGAAATCGTCGCGACACGCGATAAGGCGTCAGCCACAACATTGTCTTCGCCGCTAATGTGTCTAATTTCAGTTGTAAATTCACTAATGTATAAAAGTTGTCTAGTCCTGCGAGGAGTTTCTGCATCACTATTTACTTTCTTAAATGCATGGATCAAAGGTTTATGGTCGGTGTAAATAATTAGACTACGACCTTCAAAACTTTTTCGAAAATGCTTAATAGACATATAAATTGCGAGTAACTCCCTATCATAAGTGCTGTATCGTTGCTGAGTATCTGATAGTTTTTTAGAAAAATATCCTAACGGTTTCCATGTGTCTCCCGCCTTCTGTTGTAAGACCGCGCCTACGCAACGATCTGACGCGTCGGTCATGAGCGATAACGGCGCCTCGTTATCCGGGTAGCTTAACGTGACAGCGTTTTGAAGTTGTTTTTTACAATCTTCAAAAGCTTGCAATGCTTCCGAATCTAATGAAATAGGAGACAAATCTTTCTTTTTTGCGTTACAAATATATTTTCCTAACACGGCCTGACTTTGTACGGCGTGTGGTAAATGTTTCCTATAAAAATTAGCCATTCCTAGGAAACGTCTTAGTTCGTCCACATTCTGCGGTACAGGAAAATTACTTATGACCGTGACCTTACTATCTAACGGACGAATACCTTCCGCTGATACGTGAAAACCTAAAAACTCTAACTCAGACACACCGAAACAAGACTTAGACAAATTGATTGTAATCCCGTATTTATCTAATCTCTCAAACAACAACATTAAATGTTCCCTGTGCTGTTGCTCATTAACACTGGCCAAAATTATATCGTCTATATAACAGAAAACAAAATTTAAATCTTTCAATACAGTATGATGCATGAACCTTTGGAAGGTTTGTGCAGCGTTCCGTAGTCCGAATGTCATCCTCACAAATTCAAATAAACCAAATGGAGTAATTATTGCTGTTTTAGGTACATCTTCTGGATTATTAGGAATAAAATGATATGCCCTATTAATATCGACTTTTGAAAAAATATTTTTGTTATTTAATAAGAACGTAAAATCATGCAAACGCGGGATGGGGTATCGATCAGGTTTCGTGATCGCGTTTAACCGTCTGTAATCCCCACACGGCCTAATTCCCCCATCTTTCTTCTGCACCACATGTAATGGACTCGCCCATGGGCTACTAGACGGGCGGCAAATTCCCATTGCTTGCATGTTTTTAAATTCTTCTCTTACCTTATTCAGACGGCTCGGCGGAAGTGGCCTGGCTCGAGCGTAGACCGGAGGTCCCGACGTCTCGATGAAATGGTACACGTCGTGCTGAGGAGGCTCCCTAAATGACACGGGTTTACATATATCGGGAAATTTATTCAACAAATCAATATAAGGGTGCCCTTCGTCGACAGTCTTAACCGTACATTGCAAACATTCAACAAGATTAGTAACAATATTAAGTTGAGTCGTTTTATCAATTAGTTTTCTAGAGCTTAAATCAACCATCAAATTATAATGACTTAAAAAATCAGCCCCTATAATCGGTTGCTTAACATTAGCAATTATAAAAGTCCACCGAAAATCTCTCCTTAAACTTAAATTTAAATTTAGAGTTTTTAAGCCAAAAGTATTAATTTTCGTACCGTTTGCGGCGTATAAAAAATAATCATTACCATTTTTCTTACAATTATGAACGCTATTTTTAGGTATTACTGAAACATTTGCACCAGTGTCAATAAGAAAGTTCAAACCACTGCGACGATCTCTGATGCTGAGGCGATGATTTATCCCGGCACAGCCATCCGCCCCTGGCTGCACGGTTGTTAGTTTTCCGGCCTCTCACCTTTCCACGCACATGGATCCTTACACTTGGCCGCCTTTTCCCCGTAGCGAAAATGGTAGAAGCACAGCCACTCGGGATTTCTTGGACGCCTAACACGTGGTCGGTTGGTGTTCTTGTCCCTGCTGACAGATCTCGATGATCGCGATTTAGAGCGGAAGCGATTGCGTCTTCCATAACTCTTGCGTAACTCTGCTACTTCCAGCGAGAGCTTATCCAGCCGATCGTAGATGCTGCCTTGGTTTGAAGTTTCCACCACATCTATGCTCGACGAAGTCTGCGTCTCCTGCACCTTGTCCGCAATCGAAGCTAATTTCTCTAGATCTTTCAGGTCTGTTGCAGCCAAAATCGCACGAACCGAAGCAGGTAGGTGATTCTGCCATAAAATAATAAGGGTGTCTTTATTGACACGATTTCCGGCCAATTCCTTCATTCTGCGCAGGAGTTGAGAGGGTTTTTGATCTCCCAACTGCAACTCTCCCATCAGTTTTTGAATTCGGCGAACTTCTGTTTCTTCGTAAATTTCTAGCAGCCGGGCCTTAAGGGCCGGGTATTTGTTGGTCTCGGGTGGGCTGCTAATTAAATCCGCCACTTGTTGTATCACATTCTTCCCCAACTTCGCGATCAGCAACTGATATTTGGACTCGTCCGACGTCTTCTGAGGCGCGACAACGGCTTCAAATTGCACGAACCACAACTCCGGCTGGTCTGTCCAAAATTCCGCGATTCGAGAGGACACTGATATCAACATTAAGTTCGGTTCACTGGATTGAGAGTTCGCTTCCACTTTACTAGGTTCCGACATTTTAACTCGGTTTAAAAAAATATATATATATCAGCCCTGCCCGGTAAAATAAATGAGCCGCCCCGTAGTATACGCGCACAACGCAATAAAACTGTTAATTTACGAATGTTCGATTCAACAACGTCCAATTCGAAATCACGTCGGGGTCACCAATGTAACTTATTTGTTAAAGTTCTTTAAGAGTTACCAAAAATAAAATATTTAAAGTCTCTGAAGTGTTTTATTTCTAAGGTCACAACTCACATTTATAGTTTACAATTACTATTCTGACTTAGCTACCTAACGACCGGGCTGGGCTGTGACGCGGGACGACTGGTGTGTGCCCCAGCGCACCGAGCTCATAATGACGAACTGCTTACTAAACAGAAATGTGTTCCCTACACGTCAAAAACAAGATGGGTAAAATTATGCAAAATGGCGTGATCGTTCTGAGCGTTTTGAACAGTTTTTGACAGCTGACAGCTGCGTGTGGAACACTAGTATATACAGTTCTAAACGATCATGATGTTGCTATAAAGTGCTAATGGAACGCTAATCTGAACGAAAAAAACGTTATTTTCGTTTACTATCAGGTACTGGAACACAGGGTTGGTAATGAGGGCTTTTCGAAGTGTCACTTTTAGGTACAGAGACTACCGTAAGATGGCGCTTGCATAATGTATTATGTCAAAAAAAAATATATTGAGATTATGTAGCCTGAACTGCAGTTGGATTAAACGTTGGCTCTGACTGCTGCTGGAGCTGGTTAGTTTGCTGACAAGCTTCATTCCATGGGAATATAGAAGGAACAGCTTTTCTTTTAAGTATTTTTAGGCGATGAGCTGCAAACAAAAGTTTGGTTTTTTAGGTATGAACTCCTAACACATACTACAGTAGGTACTTACTGTAGATAGGTAACAAACATAAGGATATACATATATTTAGGTTATGAAATTAAAAAAATGTAACTAATTTAAGTCTAATGTCAATAAACTTTATTATTATTTCTTATTGCACACTAAGATAAATATTTTACCTCTTGGGGCTCTTGCCAAATATGATGACGGAGAGATGAAATCTGCTGGCGTAAAGTGAGTTGAACTGTGAACATAATATGAAGGATTTTTTTCTTATAGTTAATCCTGTTTTTATATGTTTGATAGCCTCTATCCATCTTGATCTCCAAGTTTCATCTTGGGGAAAGCGGTGGTTACCTATATCTTTACAAAATTGTACTGCGCATGGACTAGCCATGTTTAGTTTAGTTCTCAGGGCACAATTAATAAATAATAAACTATTGCAAGTGAAAGAAAGAAAGTTGAAAGGTAAACAAACAAAAAACAAAGCGGAAATTCATATTTTACACAGGACTTGACATATTACTTAGGTTTAATGCCATCTATCAGCAGTTTTCTGAAACTAGTAGAACTGTCAAAATAAAAACCGCTCATTGCTGAGCTAATCTCTGATTAGTATTATGTTTTAATATAGTGTGCACATATTTTTTATGTTGCAGATTATACGTTGTAATTAGCATAGATAATAATTTGTGTGTTTGGAATGTGTTTTGTGCATTTAAATAAATAAAAAAATGTATTCTTGTGGTTTCCAGGTGATAGACGACTACAACCCGTTCGCCCGCAACCCGCGGTACGCCGGCGCGGCGCGCACCGCCTACGTCGAGCTGGCCCCGCTGAGCACGCACTACCACCCCACCGTGAGGCTGTTCGCCGAGAGACTGCTGAGCGGTGGGTGATATTAATAATGCCTCCCGCACCTATATCGGTGACGGTGACCAGCAGGCTTACTCCCGAAGTGGATTACTTTGAAACTAACCAGGATAAGCAATACACAATGACATAAGCACTCTCTCTTCCTTCACTATGGTAGCCCAGCAGGAGTTGTTTTATAGTGTCCAAGTGTGTGGGCAATACACAAAAGCACTCTCTTCCTTCACTGTAGTAGCCCAGTAGGATATGTTTTATAGTGTCCAAGTGTGTGGGCAATACACAGAAGCACTCTCTCTTCCTTTTAATCTCGTAACCCAGTGGGACGGTAAACCGACACGACTGGCGAGAGAACAGGCGCAGGACCGACTTTTTACATGCCCATCCGACGCATGGATCATCTTGTCAGACAATCAGGTGATCAGCCTGCATTGTCCTAACCAAACTTGAAAACAGCATTTAAAAGTTGTAAAGAATATACAGGGTGTTTTGGGGATGAGTGTAGGCGTTTTGCAGATGGATAGGGTCGGTCTATGCGATCATTTTCTAGTATGGGAACTATAGTCCGATATTTTTTTTTAAATACACATCGAAATGTATGAAAGTCACTAAGATATTTTGTTTTATGATTATTTTCTTTTCACCAGAATTTGATTGTTTTTGCTATCGGAATAGTTGTAAGACTTTTAATTTACCGTGTGTTATGTGTTTAAATCGACAAATAATAAAAAAAACTGTATTTAATATGAAACTGTGTCTATTTTTTAGCTTGCTAACGCAAAAACTGTAAAGTATTTTAAAAAGCAGTTTTTTGCTCTTAACTTAAAAACTAAAGGATATCGGACTATAGGTCCCATACTAGAAAATGGTCGCATAGACCGACCCTATCCATCCCCAAAACTCCCTGTATACAGGATGTAAAAAGAGCAGTCACTATAACTTTGGGATAGGATTATAGGACCTTGACTGTTTCTAGTAATGAATTTTTTTCATTATTTATTTATTGAAAAAAAAAAATTTTTTTGCAATTTATTATTTTAGTCGCAAGGCTGAACTGTTTGGAACAACGTTCTGCATTTAATTATTAAATTTTATAATTTTTGCCCTAGTACGTAATGAACGTCTTACGCGTGCTATTGACCTCTCAGCGTAATCAGCTTATCGCTGTGTTGTGCACGTTGTACATTGCCTATTGAAAATTTTTAAAACAGTGGATTGAAAGCAACTGACTAGTACCAATGGATATATCTCTTGCCTGGTTATTACCCCACGAAGTTATAGTGACTGCTCTTTTTACACCTTGTATTATGAATCGAAATAATAAAATACCTTTTGCATTTACAGAGCAAATAATCCAATACACCGGCGACCCGCTGAAAGACTTCGCCGGCATCAGGTTCCTCGACCGCTTCGTGTTCAAGAACCCCAAGAGGCGCGACGCCCAGGACGACGGGGAGGTGAAGAGAATCAAGGGCTCACATCCCAAGTTCGCCGTGAGGAAGAACTACACCGCTAAGGGTGCGTTTCTTTAAATAGTTAATGGAATCAGGGGCCTTAAGGTTCGAGCACATTATGCCGGGCCGCACCGGGGCGGAGCGGGCCGCAACGCAGCGCAAAATGCGTACCTAGCACATTTGTGACGGGCCGGGCCGCATCGCATTGACGGATTTTGAGTGCGTAAAATATGGACACATCCCATTTGTGCCAACTGAAAGATATTCGGAGAATTCCATCATCTTTTTTCCGATCTTTTAGCAGACGAAAACAAGTTTTGTGGATATTTTCGGATGGCCTGTGATAGATATTATCCGCTTGCTACAGCACACTGTTGACGGGGCGCAGCGGGGCGGGGCGGGCCGCATCGCGCTGACGGAAATCCGCCGCGCATTAATGCGAGCCGCTGCGGCCCGACACAGTGTGCTCGAACCTTTACTCTCCAAACTGATTTTGATTTAGATACGATCATGCCGCGTACTTCCTAATAAATTGACATTTAGCTAATGGAATCAGGCGTTACTTTGGCGGAAATCCATAGCATAAAATTTAAATATATTATATCTAGCAATATCCCGCGAAACAATTATAACCACAACTCATCTGCTTGCAGGTTGTGGTTATAATTGTTTCGCGGGATATTGCTAGATATAATATATTTAAATTTTTAAATTTACATTTGTTTATTTTGATTCTCAGTCGAAAAATATGGTCGGGAGTGTAAAAAGTTACGATCTAACAATTTTCTTTATCCTGATTAGTTCCAAAGTAATTCACCAAATAAAATACGAAAAACCACTGATATCGAACGGATTCGGTTCTCGATTATGTCGGGAGTAGGCCCGCTGGCGTTACTTTGCGGAAATCCATAGCATTAAATTTAAATCTTTACTAATATTATAAAGCGGAAAAGTTTGTTTAAACGCGCTATTCTCAGGAACTACTGGTCCGATTTGAAAAAATCATTTTTTGTTGGATAGTCCATTTATAGAGGAAGGCTTTAGGCTATATAACATTACGCTGCGACCGAATAGGAGTGAAGCGTCAGTGAGAAATGTTGCAAAAACGGGGAAAATTATTCACTTTTGGGGACTTTCGTTGCGTGCGCTGCATAAACGGTTTAAGTTACTCAAAAACCACGAGAACTAAGTCGCGGGCATATATTATACCTATCTAGCAATATCCCGCGATAAAATTATAACCACAACCTGATAGCAGATGAGTGAGTGTATAGGGATGTGTTTGATGCACCTTGTATAAAGCCTGATGATGACTATATCGAAACCGGTCGTGGTTTAAGTAATAATTAATGTAAAATAACAAATAAAGTGGAAAAAGTGCAAGTAGTTTGTGTTTTACTATGAAATGAATTTCCACCATGAACCTACAGTACATTCCATATGCCTTGTATAGATTAAGCAGGTACATCTGGTTATGTAGTTTAACTTTTATTGGCTTTCAGGCATCAAAAGCGTTCCTGTCACCTCGTCCCAATACCTCAACGAGGACGCGAAGAAGATACCTGTTGATGAGAAGTTCTTATATGAGTGAGTATACATATAGTATAACCTCAAAGTAGATATATAACAGAGACGCGACCTAGTACTAGATAATTTTAAACAAAAAAAAACCGACTTCAAAAGGTAAACTAAAAAGCAAAAAATAAATTTACTTCGCACAAAGTAATACTTATTTTCTCTTAAGCAAATAAATTTATTCTATAATTTTGAAGTCGGTGCCAAGTCCAGCGTTCTTTCATAATTTGTTTTCATTTAATATTAGTTTGTCAGCCAGTACTTTGGTAGGAACATAATATAATATAGTAATAGTTACATTGATAGTTGTATATTTTTTTATGATTCTTTTTTCTGTGATTGCCTACATATATTTAGTAATTTGATATTGCAGTAAGGTTGTTGAAGTACTTACTTGGCACCGACTTCAAAATTATAGAATTAATTTATTTACTTAAGAGAAAATAAGTATGACTTTGTGCGAAGTAAATTTATTTTTTGCTTTTTAGTTTACCTTTTGAAGTCGGTTTTTTTTTGTTTAAAATTATTTTATTTTAAGATTTTTAGTTATGGGTAGACTGAGTAGGGATATTTACCGCCAGAGCAGCGCAAAAATTTTATGTATCAAGTTGATTGACTATAAAATGATATACAAATTTTAATAATATCAAAGTCGGTACCAGCCAAACTGAATATGATTTCTATATAACTATTTTATTATTTTTAGTCAATTTACATTTCTTTATTTGGCTTAAAACAATTTTTTCCCTTTTTAATATTTACCTATTTCGTCATATTGTTATGATAGTATATATGGATACCTACTATCTGGTGAAGACAGAGGTGGTGTTGAGTACTGTAATTGATATAGTGGCATCGCTTAAAGTATGCTTGCAGTACTTTAAGCGATGTCGTAATTTCCAAACGTATAACTTCAAAGACTAAGCAGTCCTGTATGCCTGTTTCTGATCTATGCGGTATACCTTGATAGTTGATTCAAAATTATGTTTGTTTTTAGACGGATATAAGCATATCGAGTAATATAAGCATGTTACTCGAAAAAAATACAAAATTACTATGAGTGTTCCTATAAATTTCGAGGAGTTCCCTCGATTCCTCACGACACCATCATCAGGCATGCACTTTGATAACTATGAGACCAAGTTTGACTGTAATTGACGTAGTGGCGTATGCTTGCATTTCTTTAAACAACGCTGAAATCTTCAAACGTGTAACTCTAAGGACTCAGAAGTTCTGTTCACTACTTTAGGTCCAGGATATGGTGCAAAATCTTACTATTTGGTAACATATGCTTGGGCTACTTCAGAAAAAATCTAAATCGATATATATTTCCATATAAATTTCGAGGAGTTCCCTCGATTCCTCATGGATCCCATCATTAGGTCACCACTTTGGTAAACACTGGTACAACACTGTAATTGACGTAGTGGCGTATGCTTGCATTTCTTTAAACAACTCTGCAATTTTCAAACGTGTATCTCTAAGGACTCAGAAGTTCTGTTCAGTACTTTAGGTCCAGGATATGGTGCAAAATCTTACTATTTGGTAACATATGCTTGGGCTACTTCAGAAAAAATTAAAATCGATATATGTTTTCATATAAATTTTGAGGATTTCCCTCGATTCCTCACGGATCCCATAATCAGGTCACCACTTTGGTGACAATGGGACCAAACGGGAAGCACCACCTTTCAAATAAAAAAAAATCATCCAAATCGGTTCACCCAGGCGAAAGTTCTGAGGTAACAAACATAAAAAAAAAAAAAAAAAAAAAAAAAAAAACATACAGACGAATTGAGAACCTCCTCCTTTTTTTGGAAGTCGGTTAAAAATGGTATCACCCTAATACTGGCAATGCGACTGGCAAAGGGTGAAGTCCAGGCACAATCCGGACACCGCCATCTAGCGCCACTATTGGAAAATACTAATTACTAATTTCGTTTCGTATCTTGATCTTGCTAAGGAGTTTAATTTAGCTAAATGTGATGTTATGCTTAAAATATATACATATCTTTATTTTAATGTCAATATTTGTACCGTTATATTTGTATTATATTTGTGTACAATATTTGTTCGGGTTATTTACATTTTATAATTTACAAACGTTAATAGTAGTGACATCTATTGCAATTTTTTTGTATTAAAGATAGATTGTACGGGATGGTAGGCCATGGTATAACTATAGTGCCCCCGTAAGGAGGTCGTGGAAAGTGCGCGGCACGATTGAATCTGGGGGCGTACTGATTCGATTTTGATTCATAACCGATCGGGCCGCGTACTGCCGAATAAATTGGCGTTTCTTTATTTTGATTCTCAGTCGATTGATATGGTCGGGAGTACAAAAAAATATGATCTAGCGATTTTCATTATACTTGTTAGTTTCAAAGTAATCCACAAAATAAAATACCAAAAATCGTTGAGTTCGAACTGATTTGATTCTCGATTGTGTCAGAAGTAGGCCTCGGAAGTAGGGTAGGTAATCGAATCAGTTTGGAGAGTAAGGCCACTGATATAACTTGATCCTGTGTTCCAGCTTCCTCCAGCGCCGCCGGGAGACCGTGGCGCCGGAAGACGACAGCGACGCGGAGTCCGTCACCAGCGAGGACTTCGACCAGTACCTGGACAACATGACCGGCAAGCCAGAAGGTGAGATACCATATCGAGCACGGTGCTGCCACCTGGTGCCATCAACTAGAATGTTTTCCCCTGTCAGTCAATATTTGAATTATTTGACATACGAGTAAATGAATTGATGAAAGTGATATGTAGCAAAATTCTGATCTCGAGAAAACTTATTTCAAACTGTCATTAAAACGTTTTAGAATACGTCGCAAATTATTAAATTGATCCGTCTCTAGAATCAATGTATACTTAAAACAATGACCGTTTAAACTCAAAATTTCTGGTTACATTTTTTTCGAACATGTGATATTTTCATCCATTCATGTCTTCAAATAATAATATACGAGTGTATTATTACCGCGTAAATAAACAACATTTTATGAGTGAGTGCTGCCCCCTATACTGCCCTGGTAATTAATAGGGCAGTAAGTAAGAATATTCTGCACATTTTCATTTTACAACGTGTAAAATAAATCTATACTAATATTATAAAGCCCAAGAGTTTGTTTGTTTGTATGTTTGTTTAAACGCGATAATCTCAGGAACTACTGGCATGATTTGAAAAATTCTTTTTTTTTTGGTAGTCCATTTATAGAGGAAGACTTGAGGCTATATAACATGACGCAGCGACCAATAGGAGCGAAGCGTCAGTGAGAAATGTTGCAAACACGGGGAAAATTATTCACATTTGGATTTTGAGGACTTTCGTTGCGTGCGCTGCATAAACGGTTTAAATCACTCAAAAACCACGCGGACGAAGTCGCGCGCACAGCTAGTGAATGATAATCTTTAATGATGGGTATATTCTAGAATTTTTTTAAATAGACATCGTAGACGACATCCGAAACTATACGCCAAAAACGCTGATAGGAAAAAGAGCAAATTTTAAATTTTTTTAGTAAAATCGTCAAAATTTTAGTATAAAAAAGTTTTTGATTTTAACTCAAAATGGGTTTGGGAGTAGTCGACGGAAATATGACTAAGCCCTTTCTCATCAAGTTCTTTATGTTTTCAGAATCTGACGAAGAATTGGACTATCTCGGCGAACTGGAAGCTACCAAACAGAAGAATCCTAAGAAGAAGAAGGACGCTGCTGCTGATGATGATGACGAACTGGACGATCAGAGTGGCGATGGTGAGTCATTTGTTTCTAATCGATTTCACCAACACTTGTTAATTGATAGGAATTAGGAGAGGAACAACATGATATTTAATTAAGGATTACTTTAACATAGTCTTCTAAGCATAATATTTACACAAAGATAAACATTAAATGTTGCTGTCCTTGTCTGCCAAGGGAATTTACGTCAGACAGAATATAGTTCGTCCCTGACAAATTTAACCTAAAGGTAAACAAACCGAAACATCGAAATTTTTACATATTCACTTATTGTACACACTTATCAACACTTTCACTGGAATTTTAAAGAATTACACTTCATTATCCAATACATTTTGTAACAATTAAACAATAATTAATATTTTTAAACATCAAATGAAAATCTTTTACAGAAAAAAAAACCATTTTGACACTGCCGATTGTATAATATAAGTCTATAGTCTATGGATTCATAGCAAACAATAATCACTGTATTAATATTGGCCAATTGGCATCACTGACTAGTCTATGGTTGTGTCATAGACGGGTTTGTTTACGTTTGGGTTAAATTTATCTCGGACGTAGCATAGCTAAAACCACGATGACTAATTGAAGTTAAACTTCTTCATCTTCGTATGCGATAAATTTAAATCGTCACTTGTTTCCGTTACGCGCCATATTTGTTTTCTTGCTTGAAGCTAAATTAGTATATTTTATTTTCAGATGGCAGTGACGGCGAGCTGGACATGTCCGGCGATGATGATGAGCCAGCGCTGTCCGGCGATGAGGACGGTAATATATTTATATAAATGCACAGAGTGTATAAGTCAGCGATCCCAGAGAATAGTTGCCATAGTAAAAAATATTCCGTGCGACAAATCTATACTAATATTATAAAGCGGAAGAGTTTGTTTGTTTAAACGCGATAATCTCAGGAAGTACTGGTCCGATTTGAAAAAATCTTTTTTTTTAGATAGTCCATTTATAGAGGAAGGCTTGAGGCTATATAACATTACGCTTCGACCAATAGGAGCGAAGCGTCAGTGAGAAATGTTGCAAAAACGGGGAAAATTATTCACATTGGGGGACTTTAGTTTCGTGCGCGGCATAAACTGTTTAATTCACTCAAAAACCACGCGAACGAAGTCTCGGGTACAGCTAGTCTATTATATTATTTTTTCCATGGCCGGCTGCTTGACTTTGACCCAAAATGATCCCAGTCCTTTATAATATGTCATTGATTGTATATACTGTTCCGATTGTATATAATTGGTTGATTCAAATCCTATGTCAAGCCTTTTGGTGAATTTTTTACCAGCCTTGCAAGTGCGAGCTTGATGTGATATATCTGTCCCTCTCTTTCTCGCTGATCAATGTTTCACCAATCAGCGTTAAATATAGGCTGATAACTTAAATACCATGTTGCATAGATTTGATAAGCCATTCAGAAACCGGCTCTTATTATTTATAATAAGAGCCGGTTTCTGAATGGCTTATCACATATGACTTTACTGCGTCACTGGGTCTCTCAGTTACCATTGATAAGTAAAACATTATAAATAAATTATAATTTATAGACTGTTTTAGAGTGCTGTATTTGATATGATGTATTTGTTGCAGAACTAGATCTGGCGAACAGTGAAGATGATGAAGATGATCAGATCGACTTGCCTGGAAAAAAGAAGGGCAAGAAAATGATGCAGATTAAAGGTTTGTTTTAACTTTTATGTCTTTACAGCTTGACTGGTGAGACATGTGCAATACTTACGGAGAGTACACGGTACTCGACTCCCATTATAAATACTTATGTAATAAATTAGGTACCTACTTCATTTTTTATCAAATTTTCGTTTAAATAAATGAATCATGGATACTACGAAAATTAAAACCTATGCAGCCGGCGCGGCACGGCGCGGCGGCGTGCGACATCAAGTAGTACGGGCGCGTACCTACGCGCGGAGTCCATGCGTTGGGTAAATAAATATTCAAGTTTAAGATACATTTACCAGTGATTATTAATAGCCAAATATCACGTCCTCAAGTATTGCACATGTCTCACCAGTCACACTGTATTATATTTATCATTGAGGTGTCAGAAAAAGAATAACACCTCACAAAAAGCAACTTTTAATGCTTTGTGTTTTTGTAGACAGCATATGAAAAGCATTTGTGTTGCAGGTAAAGACAATCTCGGAGACTTATTCGCTTCTGCTGAGGAGTTCTCGACGCTTCTAGAAGAAACGGCCACGAATAAGAAGCAAGGCTCAAGCCAAGCGGTCTCCAACACAGACAATTCTAGCACTAAACAACTTGCCTGGGAAGACAAGAGGGATAGATGGATAAAAGGATACAACAAGAAAATACTGGGACAGAAAGGAAAGAAATTCAACAAGAAACCACACAACAAGATGGCGGACAGAAAAGGCAACAAAATGGCCGACAGGAAAGGCAACAAGATGGCGGACAGAAAAGGCGGCAAGCGAAAAATGTCGCATTCGGCTGAAAATGGTGGGAAGAGAAGAAAGAAGTAGTTTTGTGTACAATATTTTATGATGTTACGATTATTATCAATAATTAAGTAAATAAAAATATTAAATAAGTGTCTATTTTTTACTAGCTATGAAATATTTCTAAACTTATCAAAATTTAAAATTTCATGATATTTTGACCGTCAAACAAAGCACAGTTATACATGTTGTGATGGACTATGTAGACATTTTAGTGTTTAAAATGAGAACTTTATATTTTTAGTTTTTATAGATCTGGGGCCCGGGGTGCTCCTGTCAAGTTGAACACGGCCGTACCATCCCTTTCTCAAAGTAGTTCAGGAAAATTTCGACCCCCCTATAACTTCGTTGTGGATAAAACTAAAAGCTTGTATTTTTAGTTACTAAGTAAGCATTGTATAAACATGGTATTTTTCGAATTTAATTTGAAACAAAAGTTTAAAATTATAACTTCTCAAAGTATCTTAATTTTGTCACTGATTCACTCAATTACTCACTGATTCACTCAATCACTCACTGGCCGATCATCAAAAGTATTGGCACTTCTACCAGGCATAGAACCATTAAATTAGGAATACAAGTAGTTTCTAGTGTAATAAATAAAGGAAAAACTAAAACATATTGTAATTTATGTCTAGTAATCTAGATACACCAACTGTATAAATAACTTAGTAATCCCTTATAAATGTATAAGATTACTATTTGCACTTTCCGACAAAAACATTAGTTTAAGCTAATATTCTACAAAAAGAACTGAGATCCCATCAAAACATAACTTGTAAAAAAGGCCAATTCTCACTACTTGGCTTTTGCCGTAAAAAGTTTGGAGATCCATGTGATGCCAAGCTGGGGTAAGTGGGTCGGTCTAACAACATTTTATAGTGAATCATATCAATGTTGATATGTTTACTATTGATATCTTTTTTGTAAATGAAGTATGAAAAACAAATTAAAAGATTGTTGATCGTTAAAAAAGTTGTAATCGCTTCGTTATTTACAAAACACACAACAGTAAAATTAAAAAAAAAGTTATATGTCAATTTTGACATAATACATTTGATACAATGACAGTGACGTTTATTGTAGATAAACGTCGCTTGTTTGCGGGGTGCAGTTGGAGAAATCTATAAAATTCAACTCAAAAACTCTGTAAATAATTAATTTTATTACACAAAAATCACAATATTAAGTGACGATGGACGACCAGGGAAGGAAAGTCATCGTGTGCGACAATGGCACCGGTGTAAGTGGTTTATAATGTCCACTCAAGTTGGCTAAGTTATGGTACAGATAAGTTAATGAATCATCATTGAAATATTACTAATATTACAGTTTGTTAAATGCGGATACGCTGGCAGCAACTTTCCCGCTCACATATTCCCCTCAATGGTTGGGAGACCGATAATACGAGCTGAGAACAAAATAGGCGATATTGATGTTAAGGTGAGGTTTATCATGATAACTTGTACCTACTATGAGTATGACTTCATTTCGAAGGAAGTCACAGGTGACAAAATAGTCCACAGTCACGCAAGATAAAAAAAAATACAGGCCTAGTGCCTGTTGAAATAAATGAATGCAAGGTTCCATATTATCATTATCTGTTCATAACTATTAGTACTAAAGTCATGCACTGGGATTACTATTGAGCAAAATCGGCTTAAATACGTATAAATGAAAATATTAAGTGTAAACATTAGCAGGTCTTGGTTTTTAGTACTTGTTATTGTAAAAACTATCAACTGAAATTTTCAAATAGAGTTAGTTTTATGCTTCACAATATACATCCTGCTGATAGACAGAATATTCTTACTAATAGTCCCATTTTTACCTCTTGAGTACAGATCACAAAATTTTATGTATGAATTACTAATGTAGATCAGTAATTCATTGTTTATAAATGTTAGGCCAAAGTATCATTATGTCAAGTAAAACTTGGTAATAAAGCTAATCATATTTTACAGGAAATATGTATTGGAGTAAGTTTCCTTATGATATTGGCATGGATTTATTGATTTTGTATAATATTTGATTATTAACTATATTAACAATTTAAGTTTAATGAGATAGGTTACCATTAAATTAAATAGTGTTGTTTTGATCTCAATAACAGTGTTTTTTACATTAATTTATAATATCTTACACTAACAGGTTAGTTGTTTTATAAATGTTTTGTGTAAATACTAAAAATTCTCTAAATAACTCTTGTGTTTGTGGTATGTACAAATAAAAAAATCCAATTTGACACTGTTTAAAACTCTTCAAATCAAATTCTTTAATATATGCCATTTTTATTTGTCTCCAGACAAATAAAAATGGCATATTATAACTAGCTGGTGTATAGTCCTATAAATATGTCCATAAATAAGTTATCTAATACAGCATTGCCTGCCTGCCTGTCATAATGCACAATGGCAGCTTTTGGCATACCAAATTTTATTAAAATCGGTCCAGCTGTATGGAAGTGAAGATTTTTGGGCCATTAGCTGGCTAATTGAATTTGTGGCCTATACTTATATGGAGTGTGATCCATGACCTTTTCTTTATGATGTTAGTGATGCATAGTCAATAATAACCTATATTCATATTATTTTTAAAAGAAATGGAACATATAGGAAGTGTTGATATTTCATGCGAACAGATGTTTCATCCTGAGATCGTCAAGGTAAAAAGTGCTTGACAAACTTGATTTGCTGAAATAGAATAGAAGTTTATTTAAGCAATTATTAGCAACATTACTCAGCATTAGAAAGAAGGCAACTTTTTTTAGCTTAGTTGATTTGTGATCACTTTATTTTGAGTATAGATTATTTTGCAGTTTACTTTTAAAACTTACTAGCTCATAGTAATGAGAGTGAGAGAAGTTATTAGAATTGTAAATACATATTGGTCATAATATCCTCCAATTTATTTACCTATTCATGGCAAATCATTAATAGATAATAATTTAGTAAATTTCCACTCTAGAACATCTAGTTTATGCTTTTTAGTGTCAACATCTATTCACTGGCACTGCTTTTGCACTATATAATAAAGAATCATTGATTTAAATTAAAAATTCAAGCCTCTGTGCAACCACACTGCTGTCGCTTACATGTAAAATCGTGACATTTGGGTTTGGAGCATTTATTTCGGACCCAGATGTTCTCCTTTCTGATTTGTCAATGTTAAATAACATACAAATATTATTAGATCACCCCCTTTACTAATAAAAAGTATTTACACATGTGTGTATAAGCTATCCAATATTTTGTCCTTGTTTTTATAGCATTGTCTAGCTTATACAGTGCGTAATTATTTATAATAGGTAATATAGCTGACATGTGCCGTTGTGCATAGAAATATAAAACATAATAGTTTGTGATGAACTGTTTAAACCTTCCCAGGACTTCCACGAATATTTTAAGACAATAAATAGCCGAATCGGTTCTGCCGTTCTTAAGTTTTAGCGAGACTAACGAACAGCAATTCATTTTTATAAACTCGTGAAAAATGAAAAGTCACTATAACTTTGAGATACGATTATACTGCCTTTCCTCATTTTTTCATATTTTTGTCAAAAACTAAAACAAAACTTTTTTACTATTTACAATTTCTTATTTTTTTGTCGTAAGAATAAGGAAAAAGCAAATTCTTTTTTTTTTTTGTAAAAAAAATATTTAAAAAAATTACATTTCTAGAACGAGAAAAGGTAGTAGATTTTTTTTTTAAATTATAGCGACTGTTCTTTTTACAGCCGTTATATAGATATGATCGCACACACTTTGGTTTTCCTGTGAAACCGGGCCAGCTACGCAGATATTTTATAGTTCCCAAGTGTGCAGTACATAGAAGCACTCTCTCTTCCTTTGTAGCCCAGTTTGGTGGTTACCCAGCATGACTAACGTGCATATTATTAGTAAGGGGGTGTAGCTATTGACTATATTCTTGTAATAACTTGAGATTATGCTTTCAGGATTTGATGGTGGGCGATGAGGCTTCTCAGCTGAGGTCCATGCTGGAGGTCAGCTACCCCATGGAGAATGGGGTAAGTTTTTCATGCATTTTTGTCACATATGGTGAACCTAAGTACCTAAGTTTAATACACATCCATGGATCAGAAATGTAGAAAACTTTGTCCGTTCGAAAAAAAAAATTTACATTTCTAGAATGAGAAAAGGTAGTATAATCATATCCCAAAGTTATAGTGACTGCTCTTTTTACACCCCTTATTTTATTTTCAAATGAAACTCACCAATCTATTTTCGGAAAGTCAACAAAAAGGACTACACCGGTTACCACCGGTTCAACCCAAACTCGGACTACGGAAACCGGACTTGGCATGAGGCCAGATTGACGTGGCGCGAAGGCAAATACTTGTAATTTAAACATTTTTGCTGGGGTGGTGTCGTTAGAGTTTACATAATATGTTTACTGTGTAAGTCAAAATTAAAACTGCAGTAGAGTTTTTTTATATGTTACTAGTTGACACGTGCCCACTTCGTTGAGCAAACAAACCCTTTAAACCTTCCCTGGACTTCCACGAATATTTCAAGACTAAAAATAGCCATATCGGTTTAGCCGTTCTCGAGTTTTAGCGAGACTAAACATTTTTATATATAAGAAGACTAGCTGACCCGTGCCCACTTCGTTGAGCATGGAAACCGTTTAAACCTTCCCGGGACTTCCACGAATATTTTAAGACCAAAAATAGCCGAATCTGCTGAGCTGATCTCGAGTTTTAGCCAGACTAACGAACAGCAATTGATTTATATTTATATATAGATTGAATTGAAATTGTAGAGTTTTTTTATATGTCACCTGATGAAAACTTAGTCGAAATAGGTCGTGTATTTTAATAAATCTTTGAGTTAACTAATAAAGTGGATAAAGTAATTTGTGTATCATTTGTGTACGATGCAGCGTCTGAGAAAAGCCAGCAATAGCATTCTGAAGGTCATGGCTGCGAGATTTGACTGCTCTATACAATGGCATTGGATAAGATTAGACAAGGGAATAATTTAATCTAGTTGATTTTTTACTAACGCTACTAACATTACTATATTTATATTATTTAAAGCTAAGTTTTGTAACTAACACACTAATTCCTCTATGGGCTTGTTATATTAGTCTGAAATAAATGTTTTCTATTATATTCTATTCTATTACTGTGTGGAGTTTTTTTTAATTACCTTTTATAATTCACCAGGTCGTTAGAAATTGGGAAGACATGTGTCACGTGTGGGACTACACCTTCGGGCCGAGCAAGATGAACATAGATCCGACAGAGACGAAGATACTTCTCACGGAGCCGCCCATGAACCCCACTAAGAACAGGGAGAAGATGATAGAGGTATGTGCCCGTCAGTGATGAAGGCTGGTTCTTCAGAAGAAAGCCATAGTCACCACAGTCATCAACAGCTACAATATTGCTGCTGTTATTTGATTTGTTGGAAAAGTAACTTGGCAGTCAAGAACAGTAACTTTAAATAGGGGAAAAGCTGGCCCTTTTCCCGTTATTCGATGATCTACAGTATTCTCCGAGCGAAGTAACCACTCCTTACTGTAGTGCCTGGTACAGGCGGTGTTCCACATCACAGTCAGTCAAGTCCAGAGGAATGACTGGTCAATACATCTGGGACCGACCATGTGCGGGTTTCCTCACGATATTTTCCTTTACCATTAGAGCGAATGGAAATATGTATTTGTTTTTTACCATAGTCATATTGACATTGATCTGCTCTTAAAGTTGACGTGATCGAATGTTCTTAGCTATAATTGAAGCATGAATGGATGTAGGTGATATGTCACCAATTCACCCAGAAAATTTATATAAACTGCCACTTTAACTTTTTATGTAGGAACGTATTCTAAAATGTTTGAGTGACAGTTTGAATGAAATTTTCTCGAGATCAGAATTTTGCTACATGTCACCTTCATCCATTCATATCTTCGATTCATCATCAGTTCGCGCACTGGTTGACAATTTGCGGATTAAAATTTTTAATTGTATGCATCCCGTAACACAAGTTCTTGCTTGCTTTGATTCTTACCACAGTGACAGAAAGATGTGGTGTGAGCTTTAATGCTTGTCGCCACCAAATCTGGTCCTAACACAAAGTAGAGGGCGCCACTAACTTCCTGAGAAATCTGGTCCCAATACAAATTAGAGGGCGCCACTAACTTCCTGAGAAATCTGATCCCAACACAAGGGGGGGGGGGTTTGTGGTTCACTAACATCCAGAGAAATTAAAAGTGATATTATTGTTTATTTTCAGGTGATGTTTGAGAAGTACGGGTTCGACAGCGCCTACATCGCCATACAAGCGGTGCTGACGCTGTACGCTCAGGGTCTGATCTCTGGGGTGGTGGTGGATTCCGGTGAGTGTTGCTATGTTGGACATAAGGCTTCCCCAAAGTATTTCATAGGGGGGTAATTAGTTGCCTATACTCGCCACACTTGGGAGACAGGTTGGCGAGCGTTTTAAGTTTTTTTTATTTAATAGACCTGACGCGAACGCACTACGCTTGCAAATCTACACGTTGAATTTGTTTCGTTTCTCATACATGCCATAATTTTATTCTTGCATATTATAAAAACAAATTGCTGGGCCCTGATACCAGATACCATTGCTATTTATCTATTGTATCGAACTTGACACAAGCTTCGCTAAATGGCGTATTCGTGTGTCATTTAGCGAACCTTATGTCAAATGCCATACATTTTATTTTCGAACTTCGTAAGCGATAAATAGCGACGGCGTCTTGAAGGCCCTTCGCCCGCGTCTGTATGTTCTCCATAAACTCCAAGACTACTGCAGCGATCTTCGTGCTGTTGTCACCAATGGATAGAGTGGTTCTCGGTGAGGGTTTTGGTGTATTATTGGACCTGGTAGCTGGCACTGTCAGTACCCCAAGGTTTCGTACCTAAACCGTCTGTATGTTCTCCATAAACTCAAAGACTACTGCACCGATCTTCGTGCTGTTGTCACCAATGGATAGAGTGGTTCTCGGTGAGGGTTTTGGTGTATTATTGGACCTGGTAGCTGGCACTGTCAGTACCCCAAGGTTTCGTACCTAAACCGTCTGTATGTTCTCCATAAACTCAAAGACTACTGCACCGATCTTCGTGCTGTTGTCACCAATGGATAGAGTGGTTCTCGGTGAGGGTTTTGGTGTATTATTGGACCTGGTAGCTGGCACTGTCAGTACCCCAAGGTTTCGTACCTAAACCGTCTGTATGTTCTCCATAAACTCAAAGACTACTGCACCGATCTTCGTGCTGTTGTCACCAATGGATAGAGTGGTTCTCGGTGAGGGTTTTGGTGTATTATTGGACCTGGTAGCTGGCACTGTCAGTACCCCAAGGTTTCGTACCTAAACCGTCTGTATGTTCTCCATAAACTCAAAGACTACTGCACCGATCTTCGTGCTGTTGTCACCAATGGATAGAGTGGTTCTCGGTGAGGGTTTTGGTGTATTATTGGACCTGGTAGCTGGCACTGTCAGTACCCCAAGGTTTCGTACCTAAACCGTCTGTATGTTCTCCATAAACTCAAAGACTACTGCACTGATCTTCGTGCTGTTGTCACCAATGGATAGAGTGGTTCTCGGTGAGGGTTTTGGTGTATTATTGGACCTGGTAGCTGGCACTGTCAGTACCCCAAGGTTTCGTACCTAAACCGTCTGTATGTTCTCCATAAACTCCAAGACTACTGCACCGATCTTCGTGCTGTTGTCACCAATGGATAGAGTGGTTCTCGGTGAGGGTTTTGGTGTATTATTGGACCTGGTAGCTGGCACTGTCAGTACCCCAAGGTTTCGTACCTAAACCGTCTGTATGTTCGCTATATTCTAAGGCGTTACGAAGTTCGACGGGACAGTCAGTTCAGTCTAATGCAACAAGGGCTTAATTTATCTCTTATGTACTTACTGTAGTTCAAGTGAGACAGCAATATATCGCCTATCTGCTTATAGGTGACGGCGTGACGCACATATGCCCGGTGTACGAGGAGTTCTCTCTGCCGCACCTCACCCGGAGGCTGGACATAGCGGGCCGGGACATCACCAGGTACCTTATCAAGGTGAGTGTCATCGTGTGTGTGCGTACGTATGTGCGTGTGTGCGGGTGTGCGTAAGTGCGTGTGTGCGGGTGTGCGTAAGTGCGTGTGTGCGGGTGTACGTGCGTGCGTGCGTACGTGCGTGCGTGCGTAAGTGCCTGCGTGCGTGAGTGAGAGTTTGCTGCGTGCGTGCGTGTGTGTAGTGACGTCACCTTGTAGAGTGCGGCAGATGCCACACACGTCGATACAAATACTGGGTTATTTGTACCAAATATACAAATGTAAATATTGTTTTTTTCATATTAGCATTCGTGCGTGTAAATATTTCAACCGTCTGACTGTCACTGTCACACAAGCAAAGTCTTTTTACCCCCGACGGGGTGTTATAAGTTTGACGTGTCTGTAAACGTGTATGTGTCCGTCTGTGGCATCGTATACGTAATTGATAAAATGGTATATATGAAACTTCATTACAGCTGCTCCTGCTACGGGGCTACGCGTTCAACCACTCGGCCGACTTCGAGACGGTTCGCATGATGAAGGAGAAGCTGTGCTACATCGGCTACGACGTGGAGCAGGAGCAGAGGCTGGCGCTGGAGACGACCGTGCTGGTGGAGCCGTATGTCGTGAGTACACACGCGGGCAGGCACGCCGTCTGTTCAGACGGTGCGCGAAGCGTTGCGATTCAGTGTGACCAAAATTTTTTACTGAAGTAAATGTGGGTGAATAAACGGCATTTAATTATGATCAGACAGTCGCCCATACTGAGCTTTGATTTGTGTAGTTTGCTCCATCGGCATCGTAGCGCCTAAACTACTGATCCAATTCTAACGAAAGATTCGTCAATAGATTCGTGATAGAGTAACACTGGGTTTTCGGTCAACAATATACAGGATGATTCATGGTACATATATTAAGCCGAATGTAGGGTAAAGAGAATGACGCGTAGAGCTTTTTTTGTTTTGGCACGTCATATAAATTACTTAATATATAGCTAAAAAAAACATAGGTCTAAAATGACACAGGAGTGAATCTTACTATGCTGGGGCTCGCGGCCCGCGGGCTCCTAGTCTATACACACGAACGCACTGGTCGTTGACCTAACACCTGACCAGGATTCAATTTGAAACTCATCTGTTTTGTCGCGATATCGTGTCAGCACAAGGAATCCGTCTCTGCGAATATCAGCTCACGTTTCAAGTGTTATTTATTTGATTTACTTCGCTTGAAACACTGCTAACGTGTAACAATGCCGCAATGTGTGTTTAAATTGAGATTTTTAAGAGCGACCAATCAAAACTGGCAATTCGACTGGCTATTTTAGTTTTCTTCGATTTTCAGGCACATCCCGGAAACCGCCATCTAGCGCCACTATTGGAAAATACTAATAACTATTAAGGAGTTGAATTTAGCTTAATGTGATGTTATGCTTAAAAAATATGCATATCTTTATTTATTATTTATTTAGTCAATATTTGTACTTAATTCGACATATTTATATTTTATAATCTACAAACGTTAATAGTAGTGACATCTATTGCAATTTTTTTGTATTAAACATAGATTGTATGGGATGGGTGATTCTGTATAATAATAAATAAGGTTAAATAATATTCTATGATGGTTGGGCACTTGATACGACACAACGATTTTCTTAAGAATATTATGGAAGTAAAAGTAGAGGGGAGAAGAGGAAGAGGAAGACCTAGGAGAAGTTACATAGAACAAATAAAGGAGAAGATAAACGCTGGGTCGTATCAAGAGGTCAACAGTAAAGCACAGGACAGAGAAACATGGCGATTACTCCACCGACAAGAGCCTAGCTCTTAAGATTTGAATGAATGAATATTCTATATCTCAGAGTGAGGTATTCTGTGGGCGTCACTTTATAGGATCAGGAAATAATAACACCAAGCTGAACGTGTTTATATTATGAACAATCAAACCTATTGCTACGAGTACTTAATGCAAAGCTGACATTGAACGTAAGCGAATTTAGTCAACTCCTTTTTCCTCAAGGCCCGCCATGAATCCGCTCCCTCTGACCAGTCATCGCTGTCATCGGTGACACACGTCTTCTCCTTCCTCTTTTGTAAGCGGCGACAGGCCTCTTGGCAAATATGACTAAACTTGCTAGGCTTTTCTTTTTTTTTTGCAAGCCTTACGTTTCAACTCCGACATATATGTGTCCTATTCTCCCCAGCTACCAGACGGCAGGGTGATCAAGGTTGGCGGCGAGCGGTTCGAAGCCCCCGAGGCGCTGTTCCAGCCGCACCTCATCAACGTCGAGGGTCAGGGTATCGCGGAGCTGGTGTTCAACACCATACAGTCAGCTGACATAGGTTAGTGACCTTGCTTTCAAAAAGATTAGCTCCCACGCCCATTTCGGTGTAGGTTGTCGCTGGAATTATATTATAGTGCCCAAAAGTGTGTGCGCAATACATGTATACTCGCTGTCGCACCTTATGAATGTGGAAGATCAGGGCATCGCGGAGCTAATGTTTAACACCATACAATCAGATGACATAGGTTAGTGACCTTTTTGGCAGTGCTACGAGTACTAGCGCCACAATCCTGCATCGCGCTATCAAAGTTTTCTAAGTCGCTATACACAGGCTATAATATTAACGAGTGATAATACTTGAGGGTGTGTATGGGTCCCGTATATAGAGTTTACTGTGAAAGTACTAGCGCTGTAAGTAGTATTTTTTTTAATTTATGGGAAAATTTATGATGTTGGGGCATTTCTCATAGAAACATGAAAGTCAAAAGTAAGTCTTTCAGCGCTGGTGCTGTCACAGTATATAATATAATAATAATAGCTCCCCTCACCGATTTCGGTGTCGGTAGCCGATTTCATTGGAACCAGGCCAGCTGCGCAAGTGTGTGCGCAATACACAAAGACACTCTCCCTTCCTTTTACTCTCAAAACCCAGTGGGACGTTAAACCGACACGGCTGACGAGAGAACAGGCGCAGGACCGACTTTTTACATGCCCATCCGACGCATGGATCGTCTTTCTTGTCAGACAATCAGGTGATCAGCCTGCATTAAATCACAAGCCAAAGTATACTCATTCAGTGTGTTCCTGTATACGCTTTGAACGCTCAGATCATTCATAACGCACACTGTCGTTTCTTTAGCACAATAATGAAAATTTTGAAATTTTCGATCTGACCGCTTTGCTGCTAGTGGAACGACTGACAGATGTTAAATTTTGACACTTCTCGTTTATCTAATAAACTCTTATTATATTTAAAATTATCAATTTCAAGAATAATACAAAAGAATCCTTAATAAATTTCCTCCACGATAACCTAAAAATAACATCGAGATCAGTGAAATCTGTCAAATCCAAGTAAACGTCAGAAAATGTACATTTTGCCTCAAGTAGGGAGCCTGGGTAGAAATAAGCAAAATGATGTGATCTTTCTGAGCGTTTTGAACAGTTTTTGACAGCTGACAGCTGCGTGTGGAACACTAGTGAAAACAGTTCAAAACGATCCTAATGGTTCTAAACAGTGCTAAAGAAACGCGAATCTGAACGAAAAAAACGTTACGTAGGAGGCACATATACACTAAACTATTATCACTCATTTATAAACCGACTTCAAAAAAAGGAGGAGGTTCTCAATTCGTCTGTATTTTTTTTAATGTTTGTTATTTTACACCTTGCAGACATGAGGAACGAGCTGTACAAGCACATAGTGCTGTCGGGCGGCTCCACGATGTACCCGGGGCTCCCCTCGCGGCTGGAGCGCGAGATCAAGCAGCTGTACCTGGAGAGGGTGCTCCGGAACGACACGGAGAAGTTGGCGGTGAGTTCCTCATCTCGCCCCATTGCGCCAGGAGGGTTCTGGGGGCCTATTACAAGCTGTTAATTCCAGGCAGTTCACGCTATACAACATGGCTGCCTGGAATTTTCGTATTACGATCACTTATTAACTGCACGATGACAGCTAGTTAGCGGACACGTGACACTTGACTTGCTTCCGAATGTCATTTTCAGACAACCGAACTAGGGTGGATCCATTCAGTATAACATGTCGCTGTAATATGAAAAAGAACAAGGCAGTTTAAGACCGTATTATTGAATTGCCTGGAACCAGGCTGGTATTATAAAAGATCATAATACGGCGCCAGTTCTTCGAGATTTATAATAATAAAGCCTCCCACACCGATATCGGTGACAGTGGCCGGTTTCATTGGAACTGGGCCGGCTACGCAGGAGTTATTTTATAGTGCCCAAGTGTGTGCGCAACATACAAAGACACTCTCTTCTCCTTTTATTCTCATAACCCAGTGGGACGGTAAACCGACACGGCTGGCGAGAGAATAGGGGCAGGACCGACTTTTTACATGCCCATCCAACGCATGGATCATCTTGTTAGACCATCAGGTGATCAGCCTGCATTGTCCTATCTTCAAAATTTTAAGTAAACGTCATAAAGAAGCTGAGTAAAAATATTAAAAATGGCGTGAATTTCCAGAAATTCAAGATCCGCATCGAGGACCCGCCGCGCCGCAAGGACATGGTGTTCATCGGCGGTGCCGTGCTGGCGGAGGTCTGTAAGAACCGGGAGAACTTCTGGCTCACGAGGAACGAGTACCAGGAGCAGGTGAGGGCTCCGTACATCAAATGGAAAAAAACCCTTTGGGGATGGCAATTATTTGACATTTCCATATTTTTTTAAATATTGAATTTGTTTCGTACTTCATAGAGAAAAAACCTTGTGGGGATCGCAGTCATTTGCAGCAGCGATGAAATAGATATGACATTTCGGATTCGGATACGGATATTAAATTATTTCGGATTATCCGTTGGTTTCGGATAATTTCGGTTACGTATTTTGGTTTCCTTATTATAATAATAATATCTATGGACGCTTCACACCACGTCAATCTGGCCTCGTGCTAAGTATCCGAAGAACTTGTGTTACAGGTACCAGACAACGGAATTATATTAAATACTTTAATACTATACACATATTTAAGATTTTTGTTATATTATATACAAATTTAATACACATCCATGACTCAGGAACATTTAAAGCTTTTAGTTCTCCCGGCGGGATTCGAACCCGCGACCTCCGGGTCAAGAGCCAAGCTCTGAACCACTGGACCACGGAGGCGTCAATTACAGTAACAAAAGTTTAATTTCGGATTCGGTTTTACGGTTATGGATAATATTTTATACCGGATATCCCGGTAGTTTACGGTTCCGGTTACGGAGTTCCCTAACATCCCTTATTTACAGTTTATATTTAATTTATTTTTAGTATTCCGTACCTCCAAAGGAATACCCTTACAGCATCGTTCATTGATGCAATACAAATATAATTGTATTGATACAATACAAATATTATTGTTTTCGACTATGAATCCATAGACTATAGACTATACTATATATCGGTCAGAATTTGTAATGTTTAATTTTTTTTTTCATTATACATATAATTGTTTAAAGTTAAGTAACATTATATTATTATCGACGACCTCCGTAGCGCAGTTGGTTGAGCGCGTTGGCGCTCGAACGAAAGGTCGCGGGTTCGAATCCCGCCGAGGGAACAAAAAGTTTTTAATGTTCCTGGGTCATGGATGTGTATTAAATTTGTGTATAATATAATAAAAATCTTAAATATGTGTATATTATAGAAGTATTAAATATATTTCCGTTGTCTGGTACCTGTAACACAAGTTCTTCGGATACTTAGCACAGGGCCAGATTGACGTGGTGTGAAGCGTCCATAGATATTATAGATATTATTATTATTATTATTAAGGTACGATTCCACCAAAATAGTGTTCAGAACATTTGTTAGCCAACATTTTTTTCAGAATTCCAGCTGTGCCAATTTGTATGTGTTCCAATTTGTTAATTGGAACACATACAAGTTGCGTTAGCGAGTCCACCGCAACAAACATCTGTTACGCACAATGTTCGCAACTGTTCAGAACACCGGTGGAATCGCACCTTTACACATTTGCACGCTTTATAAAGCAAAATGTTTGCCACTAATCTAAGTATAAGAACTTTGTAACTTACTTTCTAGCAAATAAAAGATTATTATTATTATCAGTCTTCATCAAAGACTATATACTATACTATAGTCTATGATTTTATAGTCGTAATTAATAATCATTGTATAGTTCGTCCCTGATAAATTTAACCTAAAGGTAAACAAACCGAAAACATCGAAATTTTCACTTATTCACTTATTGTGCACACTTATCAACACTTTCACAGGTATATTAAAGGATTACACTTTATTAGCCAATACATTTTATAACAATTGAACAATAATTAACATATTTAAATATCAAATGAAAACCTTCACAGTAAAAATACGCTATTTTGACACTGCCGATTGTAGAAGTCTGACTGTAGTCTATAATGATGCATTCATGTAGCCAAGAAAAATTATTGTATTAATATTGGCCAATTGGCATCACTGACTAGTCTTTGGTTGTGTCATAGACGGGTTTGTTTACGTTTGGGTTAAAATTAAAGGACGTACTATAGTTATATTTAATATTGCCGTTGTGTGTACGTTTCTATTCTGTTTTCAGGGCATCTCCTGTCTCCGCAAGCTGGGGCCGCGTGCAAGTTAATGTGATGTACTTGTAAATATATTCCATGTTACTTTAATGTATTAAATTATGTATTATTTTTGATGATTCGTTAGTCTGTTTCTACCTGTAAGGATTCGCGCCCACGGCGACTTTTTGCAGCGAAGTTGTCGTGCGATCGCATCGATACAATCGCGATGCTGTAGCGCGTTAGTAGCGCGTTGCAAATGCGACCTTTACAAAACGTGCGACTGCATCGCTAGAAAAGTATTCGTGGATGAGGACTCTTAAGGCGAGGCAGGCCCGCTACTAGCGCCACTCATTTTAAAATTAATTTTACAACGACACAAAGATCTTATTAAAAAAAGTAATCGGTTAAAACTCTAAGTAAATAGTTAAACTAATTTATTGGCATTTAATTACAGCTCTAAATGCTATGCTGTATTTAATCTCATAAGTAATTGCTAAATCGGCCACTTTTAGCTGTTTTATGAGAGTAAATACACTATACTACTCGTATAGTGACTATAGGATTTAGAGCTGTAATTAAATGACAATAAATTAGTTAAACTATTTACTTAGTGTTTTAACCGATAACTCTTTTTTAATGTCGTTGTAAAATTAATTTTGAAAAGAGCGGCGCTAGTAGCGGGCCTGCCTCGCCTTAATCACTTGTATGAACGGTGAGGATTTTATCAAATGTGTAAATTTAGAGATTTAAGTTTTGGCCAATGAGATTGAACTGAAAATACGTGACAGTCGACACCTGCAGTGCATTGTCTGAGCCGAGATTCCAACGGCTGTAGTAGCGATGATGGTATTGGTATTGCCCAAGTTTGTACGCTGTTGACTACTGAAGACATGAATGGATGAAGGTATATATGTCGCAAAAAATTTCTGCCCAGACACAAAGTAGATATATAACAGAGACACGACCTAGTACTAGAAAATGTTATCACCCTAATACTGGCAATTCGACTGGCTATTTTTGTTTTCTTCGATTTCCAATAGATAAAGGGTGAAGTCCAGGCACATTCCGGAAACCGCCATCTAGCGCCACTATTGGAAAATAAAATTAGTAATTAGACTATTTTCGTTTCGTATATTCTTCTTAATGAAGGAGTTGAATTTTTGAATAGAGCTTAATGTGATGTTATGCTTAAAAATATGCTTATTTTCTTGTCAATATTTATACTTAATTCGGCATATTTACATTTTATAATTTACAAACGTTAATAGTAGTGACATCTGTTGCAATTTTTTTGTATTAAACATATATTGTTTGGGATGGATTGACTTTAAACTGTTATTTAAAGATTTTATGATATGTTGTAACGTATTAAGTACATTCATTCTAAAAACGGATCTTTAGATTAATGTACTCGATACGTTACGAAATATTTTAAAACGTTTAAGTGACAGTTTGGACTCAATTTTCTCGAAATCAATATTTTGCGTATATCACCTTCATCCACTCGTGTCTTCAACTATCAGCCGGCCATGTGACGGCGGTGACATTCGTGATCACAGCACGTGACGAGCACAGACTCAACCACAAGCTTAGAGAATTGAACTGCTTAGTGCGAGTTTTTGCCACTGCTCACCGTGAGAAAGTAACCAAGAATTTGTATAATAATATCTATGGACGCTTCACACCGCGTCAATCTGGCCCCACAGTTTGTGCAATAAAATCCCGCTACAAGGAAACACTGCCACTTTTCAGCGGCCATTTATGTGTTTCTTCCAATAGCATTGTAATATGAATGATACAGATAGATAAAGATAACATAATGATTTTGAGTTTTATCCTACAACATGTTGTTGCGTTTATAAGTTGTTAAGTAATTGGATTTCGTCAGCAATTTGTTTGAATATACTATATATAATTTGAATATATAGTTTGAATATAAAAAATGTCATGACACAACATTTAAAAGTAAAGACTGTTCTTTCTGCATTTAATTATACCACTTCCTGTTTTTTATGAGATGCAAAAATGATTCTGAAGGATGTCTGTTTTAAACTATAATGTATTCAATAAAAATTATTACTGTATTGTAGTATATTTTATTTCCACCTAAGTTCCATTTTTTTGCTCTTTTTAAGTACTGCAATTTCCTGTTCCCTTAGGAAGACATTCCATTTTTGGAATAAGATGTACAATTTTGTACAAAATGTACTTTTTAGCAATTTTTCTTTGTAAATTTATTGTGTGTACAATGTACATAAATTGTAAAATAAAATAAATAAAAATTTAAAAAAATCAAAATAATTATTTCTAACAGTTATGATAAAAATTGTTTTTTATTTCTTATTGACGTAGGAACTCTGTAACGCGCGTCGCTCAAGTAATGATTAGCATCTCAAGACGGTCTTTTTATCTATAGTAAGAGCGTATCATGCCAAGTCGCACCCAAGTCAATCTACTATTTCTTTAAAACATAAATATATTTGTCGAAAGGGCTCTCATGATTTAGTATCATTCCTTCGGATACTGTGGGCTTTCGTGGGTAAATCGTGAAAAGAGAACAGAGTAACAATATCACTTGTTTATTCGTAATCACAAATTCACTATTCACTACACTTTCCATATTCATATCCGGCTCCGACATATTAAATTCTTACGTAGCATTTCATAACGGACCTTTAAAAATCTAATCTTACTGTTAAAATGTTTACGTCCAACGGTGACGATCTAACAGGGCATTAGTAAACGGAGTGTTAGATGGGTTTCAGTGCCGGATTAACCACGTAACAAGCGTAGCAATTGCTACGGGCCCCGCGCGAAAGTCGCCTCGCTTATTTAACGCACATCTTTGCCTGAGCGTATTTTTTTATGTGAAACTTATTAAAATGTTACAAAAACGTGAACGTTACTACTTTTTATTGAAATAATCCACGCCAAACACTAGGTACCCGACTATTTCCTTGGCGTAAATAATTTAAACGCATAAGTTTTACAAAAATTTACTTGTATAAACGTGTAGAAATTCGGTCAGCCTGATACTAAATATCTGCCGTCAGAGAATTTGCTACGGGCCCAGTGCTTGCTTAATCCGGCACTGATGGGTTTATACAATGCCTGTTTACTTACTCAAAATACAGGCTCCTAGTTTTATCTACAACGAAGCTAGAGGGGGTCGAAAATAACCAGGGGGCCTACTCAAGATGCCATCGCTAATTATCGCTTACAAAGTTCGATAACAAAATGTATGGGATTTGATATATGGTACGCTAAATGACATACCAAATCGCGATCATTTAGCGTACCTTAGAGCAAATCCCATACATTTTGTTAACGAACTTTGTAAGCGACAATTAGCGGTGGCATCTTGAGTAGGCCCCCTGAATTATTTCGAGACAAGGTTGGTACGGACGTGCTCAACTTGGCGGGGACACTGTCCCTCACAAAAATATAGGCCTATGCAGCCTGAAATAAAAGGTATTTAATATAATAAATACGGTCCTGATTGTGCTACTCTAGGTCCCGTATAAATAAAACTATCACAACCTCAACCTCAAGACAGCATTTGAGATGACGGTTGAATTAATAGAGAATACTTAAGCACACGTCTTAAGACAGGAGTCTCAACTGTGACGAGCGTAATTATTGTCACGCTCTCGTGAGGTACGGCAAAACGTGACTGGGGCCGGTTTGTTCTTCAACAATAAAAAAGAAATAATATTAGTAGATGCGACTGTTTATTATTATATAACAAAATATGTTACATTTATGTAAAAAAATGATAGAATAAAATAAATAAAAAGTAAAAAGTACAACGAAACGTTATTTCACCTGTACAGTTTTACACCTGAATAACTGAATTCTTTAGAGTTCAGTTTTCACATCTAAAAAAAAATCTGTTATTGTTAAAAGCACAACGAAACGTTATTTTACAAGTCGTAGTTTTTAACTTTTTAATCTGAATAATTGAATTCACTTTTCAAAGGTGAGATGACGTACTTAGTTGAGATAACGTTTCTAAACCCGGTTTAACTGATACGCCCTTGAAATCAAACATTTTTTTATATTCATCCCTCCATTTAGAGAAGCTATTCTTAGTTGGAGGGCTGACGGGTCTAAGACTTTGCTTCACTTCACCGTACTTCACTTGCGGATCGGTGAAGTAAGTGTATGTCACGATCTCTTGGAACTTCAGCACAGGCGGTTTACGACTATTCTTAAAGAATTCGTTCACATCTACTATTTGAGTAACATTTTGAATACACATCCCCGTTAGTGTACCTGCACTGATATTAAACTTGGACAGTTCACAAAATTCAAAGATTAAGTCACCCTCAAGACTGAGCTCATATTCGATTTTTGCTTCTAATGTCATCCTTGTCATTTGAACTTCGGCTACTACAAACTCTCCCGGATGTAAGGCGATCGAAAGTGCTCTGCCTTGTAAATTTAGTTTATTTGTTGCATTATTTGTGCCGTACAGGAGCACTACATCCTGCAATCCATTAAGACCTGCAATGTGTCTTATGCGTTTAGATTCATCACGCGGACCAAACTTGTTCCAGTTCGTGGTCATAGTTTCAATGGCTTGTATGTTGTCGGGTGCCGGACACACGACGTGCGTGTTCTCATTGTGGATATGTTTTGTGGTTTTCTCTAGTTCGCTGCGCTCTTGTAAAATTTTTCTCGATGTCGGTCGGAGTGTTGTGTAGAATTCTCTCGCTTGTCTGTTGTATTTATGCGCATTTTTGACTTAACATCATAAAGATGTACGTACGAAGTATCTCTGCCAAGTACATCTCTATATGTCCTTAATGAAATCTGAGACGGATCCGTAAATAAATACTCTTCTAGGTCGATGTCAGTAGATTTAGCTCTGTAGGAACCCCACGCGAACGCCTGAGGTGTCCTGCCTTTGGAGCCCGGTACTATCTGGACGAATATTTCTGCTGATATGAGACATGGCACTACTAATATTAGTATTAGTACTATGTTAAGAATGCTCTTCATATTGCTCCAGTTGTCGTGTGCTTGTGAATTCTCTAGGATCAATGCTTTTTCACTAATATACGAGCATACGAGCAGTCATTATCTGGTATGACTGCTAGATAAGATTTTCCTGTTTAGACTCTTGGAACCATTCGTCTTAATTTTAAGGTCACTTAAAACGAAATACACAGTTTTGGCTCTTCATTTTAATATAATATTCACAATAAAAAAAAAAAAAGATTTTCAGGTAAATATATTTTAAGATAACCTCATGAAACGTATTGTGAATAGTTTTCTGTTACTTTGGAAACAGCAGGCTCCTTGTGATAATGTAGCTTTCTAATGAAAAAAGAATTATTAAAATCGGTCCAGTACTTTTTGAGTTAAGTCGTTACACACAAAAATACAAATCTTTTCCCTTTATAATATTAGTGTAGATAATAATATAGGTATATCACTTAATTATAATACAAAGTATGTTCCATTTATGTAAAAAAAGAATGAAATAAATGCTATTTTTAAAAGCATAACGAAAAATTATTTTACTAGTCATACACATTAATCTGAATAACTGAATTTTATAGAGTTCAATTTTCAAAGGTGAGATGACGTACTTAGTTGAGACTGCGCTTCTAAACCCGGTTCAGCTGATACGCCCGGAAATCAGACTCTACCAACTCGTGAAGCTATGTAAAAGTGCAATTGTGTTGTAATATTTTAGGGAAATGTAAAGAAAATTTTAGTGAAGTGTGAATAATACGGCAAGACGAGCAAAACATTTTCTTTTTATTATTTTTTTTCAAAATAAAAAGGGAGCTAGGTGTCCCATACACCCGTGGGGTTTCTCCGTACTAACATTAAATGAATATAAATTTATTTCAGGACTAAAATTAGTTGTTTATCGATTATAAGTGGGCCTTGGGTAAACCACAAAATAAGGATAATTATATTTGAGGGTGACAATTTGTTTGTGCAATAGATGTAAGACAATGACTATTGTTCCACTCTCTTATAAAACCTTCAACCAAACTACATGTTGCCTGCTCCACGCGCCAGCACAAATTCCACAGGAACCCTACTGCTGCGATAAAAAGTAGACTTCATGACGTAAGAGATCCAGATTATTCTTCACCGCTACATAAACACTGTATTATTTGTAGAGAACTAACACTATTAATTATGTATTCTAATTATATTTTTCTATTCCTGCCTAGGTAGGTATATGTAAGAACGAACATTATCAGGTTTATTGTCGTTTTCGTCATAGCAAGAATATAGCATCCTTGCTATGACGAAAACGAGATAGCAACATTTTTTCATAACCTTTTGTCCTTCTCGCACGATTATTTCGAACTAGCTGTTCCCGCGACTTCGTTCGCGTGGTTTTTGAGTGACTTATGCAGAGCACGCAATGAAAGTGCCCAAAAGTAATTAAATTTCCCCGTTTTTGCAACATTTCTCACTGACGCTTCGTTCCTATTGGTCGCAGCGTAATGCCACAAAGCCAACAAATAAAGATTTTTTCAAATCGGACCAGTAGTTCCTGAGATAAGCGCGTTTAAACAAACAAAGAAACTCTTCCCCTTTATAATATTAGTATAGACTAGCTGTGCCCGCGACTTCGTACGCGTGGAAAAGTGATTTAGGGCAGCAGTTTAAATACATTTTTAGTTTATGAACACTGTCGTTTGGATATTTAAAATCACTAATTTATAGTAAAGCTTCTATAAATACGGTATTAGACGTACATAGGCAAAAGAAGTAGGCCGATGGAGTAATAATAATAGTTTACTGTCAAATAATGGCCGTTTTTGTCATTAATGTTTTGAGGTATTAAATTTAGGCGCCACCGCCGCCGGAATCCAGCTCGGCGCGCCGATCTGTTCGAGTGGTGTTTTTTTTCTATAAAAATGCTAACAATTCCTACTGCCAGCTCGACAAATGACCGTGTATTATATTTTCTATTATGCAAAGTACTTGATAGTACGCTCATATACGCGACGAAGATCTCTGTACTGAGATTTGTATGTATTTTACGCCGCAGCGACTGCAGACGATGATCGTTTTCACACCGACACTGTGTTGCGGGCGCCGACCGCCAAATTTTTCGGCGTCGGCGGTCTACTCTCGGTGCGCAATTCCAACTCGCACTTGCCTGGTTTTTTATTTATTAATTACCTACACTAACAAACATGTAGCCTACTTTGGGACTTTACGGTTAAAGTACTAACTGCTTTTATACGGCAAAATAACAAAAGTCCAAAAGAAAGAAAAAACCCAAGTCGTACCTAGCATAAAAACTAATAAATAAAAATATCGACGTCGTGGCGTTGGCGTCATGGGGTCTGCGTTGGCGTCTTGGCGTCCGGCATCGGCGTCGGGTGTCGGCGACACTGCGTCGGGCGTCGGCGTCGCGGTGTCGGGTGGCGGCGTCACGGTGTCGGGCATCGGCGTCGCGGTGTCGGGCGCCGGCGTCGCGGCATCGGGCGTCGGCGTCGCGGCATCAGGCGTCGGCGTCGCGGCGTCGGGCGTCGGCGTCGCGGCATCGGGCGTCGGCGTCGCGGCATCAAGC
Source organism: Celastrina argiolus (assembly GCA_905187575.2). Classification (NCBI taxonomy): domain Eukaryota; kingdom Metazoa; phylum Arthropoda; class Insecta; order Lepidoptera; family Lycaenidae; genus Celastrina; species Celastrina argiolus. Next base: position 1,523,656 of record LR994600.1, on the reverse strand, counting down.
GTCGGCGTCGCGGCGTCGGGCGTCGGCGTCGCGGTGTCGGGCGTCGGCGTCGCGGCATCGGGGGTCGGCGTCGCGGCGTCGGGCGTTGGCGTCGCGGCGTCGGCATCGCGGCGTCGGGCGTCGGCGTCGCGGCGTCGGCGTCGCGGCGTCGGCGTCGAGGCGTCGGGCGTCGGCGTCGTGGCGTCGGGCGTCGGCGTCGTGGCGTCGGCGTAGCGGCGTCAGGCATAGCGGCGTCAGCGTCGTGGCATCAGGCGTCGGCGTCGCGGCGTCGGGCGTCGGCGTCGTGCGTCGGCGTCTCGGCGTCGGGCGTCGGCATCGCGGCGTCGGGCGTCGGCGTCGCGGCATCGGGGGTCGGCGTCGCGGCGTCGGGCGTTGGCGTCGCGGCGTCGGCATCGCGGCGTCGGGCGTCGGCGTCGCGGCGTCGGCGTCGCGGCGTCGGGCGTCGGCGTCGAGGCGTCGGGCGTCGGCGTCGTGGCGTCGGGCGTCGGCATCGTGGCGTCGGCGTAGCGGCGTCAGGCATAGCGGCGTCAGCGTCGCGGTGTCGGGTGTCTATATAACTGTATATGTATTTTCAGCTTATCGCGCCAGCCAGTCTGTACTTGCATCTATGTAACTATATTTTCAGCTTATCGCGCCAGCCAGCCTGTACTTGTATCTATGTAACTATATTTTCAGCTTATCGCTCCAGCCAGCCTGTACTTGTATCTATGTAACTATATTTTCAGCTTATCGCGCCAGCCAGCCTGTACTTGTATCTATGTAACTATATTTTGATTGAGTATTTTCGAAGGAAGCTTTAATCTATAATAATACTAGCTGACCCGTGCCTACTTCGTTGAGCATACACGCCGTTTAAACCTTCCCTGGGCTTTTATTTTAAGACTAAAAATAGCCGAATCGGTTCAGCCGTTCTCGAGCTTAAGCGAGACTAACGAACAGCGATTCATTTTTGTTGCCAGGACTTTCCTTTCTCTGAGTCCATCCTGGATCAAGAAGCGCCTCCTCTCCCTGACACTGCACCAGCCGATGTGCCCTAAACCCGGCGACGACGTTCCAGGCGACAGCTGGCACTCTCCCATGAGGCTGCCAGACGTTCCCTCATCCAGTCCGCAGAAAGAAGAGCATAAGGCACCTTAAGTCGCAGCCAATCTCTAGTGGATATAAAGGACGCCTTAAGAGAGATGTGCAGTATCCATCTGAGGATTGAGAGGCGAGTGTGACAAGATGACACTTTAGTATTTTGCACAGTAACCCCCGGTTTCCCGTGCGCTATTTTTATTTTAATCAATGATCAACTAACATTGCATTCAAATCAACAACCCATATTGAACGCTGATTGGTGGAACAATATGAGACAGAAAGGAACGGACATATATTTTATAATTACATCACGCTCGCACTTGTAAGATTTGTTACATTTCCACAGATAGTTCATTCACCAAAGACACCGATTAGTTGACATACGATTTGAATCAGCGAGCGAGCGTGATGTAATTATAAAATATCTGGGCCCTTACCCAAGATGCCATCGCTTAGTTACGTAAAGTTCTGTAGATACGTTATCTGTTTTGAGATAGCGACATTGATTTCGTAGCCAACATGCACTAAGATTGCGCTTCGTCTTGGCGTCATTTTTAAAACGTTTTGTCTCTGGTTCCGGCGCCCTAAAACGTAATTTTCGCTGTCAAGTGTCAACTGTGTCAACTGTCAAATCCGTCACTAGACTATCATGTTACAAGACAACAAACTACCATGTGCCAGTGTTGCCAACCTAGAAGTTTTTCCCCTAAATTCGGTGGCAAAAAATTTCTACAAGCAGTTTTTAGGTGTAAAATTGTTTAGGTTTATATTTGGGGTCTCTATTTTTTTACTTACCTATAACGACCAAAATTTTAAAAGTCAATCTGTATAAAAAATAATGTTGGTAGTGTATCTTAACGTATAATGGACATAATCACATTTTTATCAGTATTAATTTATTTTTATTATATTTATAGTTTTCAGTGCCATAAGAAAATTTAGGGATTTTTTTTAAGTAGTTGTTACCATTTTGGGACTTTTGTTGTAAGTTTGGACATAAATATTTATGAGAGTTGGTAACACTGCCGAATGGCCGACGAGTTGCTACTTAGATGTTTTTAACAATGAACTTGTATTGAAGCTATTAGTAATTAGTGAAGAAGATGTGTAATCAAACTATGAAGAGTGCAAAAAAGCACGATGCCATAGATCAGTAATACAATCACGGAGAAATTCATACATTAATAGAGGTTAACAACAACACAGGTAAGTAAATAAAACTTTTATGTAACGTGTTTAAATGGAATGTTTATGCAAACGGCAACAATAATTATGGTAGAACAAAAAAGTGGTGCTTAGTAGGTATACAATTTAAGGCTTTCCGTACCTACCTGGCAGCCAGTCATTTATCATGACATCATATTCGATATTAATAAGTATAATATTATCTACTTCGTATGGGAGTAATGGGAGACTTTGTATATACTACGCAGTCACGAATATCAAATGGCTAAAGTAGCCATTCATACTGTGTACCTTGATCAATAAAATCGTCACCCGTAACATAACCATGTGAGTTAGTGAATGAAGTATGATGTTAGGATCTTATTACATTTAGATATTATGTGCCGGCCTACCCTTATGGGAAATTGATTGGCATAATATTATGTAGGGATTGGCATAATATTATGTAGGGATTGGCATAATAATATTGGGTATAATTGAAGTAACTACTGTATAAAGTCATTGTTTAATTAATCATTATTTATAAAACTTATTTGTATTTATATAACTTGATCCATATATAAACATATTATCATCACCTGTCTAGGTAACAATAAAATAACAAGTGGTTTTCACAAATCACAAAATGGATATGTTTAATTATAATTAATATATTTGTGTGAATGAAAGCACATAAGTCTATATCTATATTAAGTCCTGATAAAGCTAATAATATATATTTTTTCAGACAACGGCTGCAGCAGCCTTAATAGGACACATCACCTGCACCATCTAGTGCCTGCTGACCTGCAGCGATAAGGCATTGAAAAGAAAAATAAACAAAGAATCACGTGGGACACTCAAATTTTCAATATTGACATTTCATATTAATAAATATTTACATAAACTGCCTGGTGTGTTTTTATCCCATTTTCATAATTATTACTCACCGTCAGACGGTGGGTGTTTAATTCCTACCTTGTTATGGAACATGTAGGCTAGGTTCTAATCCTAGGTAGGATTGGAACCGTCATGTGAGTCGTTAAGTTATTAACAAGTAAATTTATTTAACTTTAAAGGGATTAAATTAATTACAAATACTGGAAAAAAATGTTTATTAACAATTAACTATTATTGTTGTATTTATTTTACTCTTAATTAATCAGTATAATGAGAAATAGTTTAGTATACTTAGATTTGTTAATTTTTACAGTTCCATTTGGCCACGTTTTATCTCATATTATCTTGTCTTCACCTACCAGTTTGCAGTACCTACAGATTTTCACTTGCTTTTGATGTTGCTTAATATAGGTAAGTAATTCACTTTGAAACTAATTATGCCAAAAACTGCTAAGATTTACAACAATTAAACATATTAATACTTATTTAGTTTCTATTGTTTTACAAGTAATTTGAAGCTTATGAATCAGTTTTCAATGTTTTATATGTTAAGATATTAACAAGTAAAGTTACTTAACTTTAAAGGAATTAAATGAATTACAAATACTGGAAAAAAATGTTTTATTAACAATTATTATTGTTGTATTTATTTACACTTAATTAGTCAGTAGGTATAATGAGAAATAGTTTAGTATACTAAGATTTGTTTTTACAGTTCCATTTGGCCACATTTTGTTCATGAATGCTTTCTTATTCCTGATGAATTATTCTATTTACCTAATTCTAGTTCTAAAATATTTTTAATACAGTAAGCATTTCTTTTTCATTATCATCTCTTTCACTTAGCAGTCTTTAGCATTGGTTTTTATGTTTGCAAATCCGAGTACCTACCTACCAACCAAAGCTTAGTAATTTTGCCAAAATCTCATATTATCTTGTCTTCAACAGCAGTTTGCACTACCTACAGATCACTTGCTTGTAAGTAATTCACTAATTATGCCAAATACTGCTAAGTTTTTGGCATTGTTTTGGCATTATTTTGTTTGGGTAACCAACAGCTTATTAGTAATACATTAACAATACAGTATAGATAGGATCAAAGCCAGTAACAGGATATGAATCAGTTATCAATGTTTTTTATCGGGAGATAACAAATAATGTCGGGAATGTCTTCTATTGCCTTCAATTACTGTATATATACGCCTCTCCTAGGTTTATTCGTGTTGTGCGGCCAACAATAATCGCAAAGCACCTAAACTCTATTGTACTCTAAACAAGAATATCAGCTGATTAATAAATATCCGCCATATTGTTCGATATCGGAGTTAAAAGCACCTCTTTAGACTTCGTTATCTTGAAAACAATAACGTATAAGATAGCGTTCGACAAAATGTCAAAATGTGTAAGTTGGGTAGCCATTTCATATAACATTATCGCCAAGTTGAAAGCGTAAAAGTTTTTTGTTATCGTCTTTGACAAAAATGTACAGTTGGGTAGCACTACAAATATCGATTACGACTAAGGACGTCATTAGTCGTATGCAAAAGTCAATTCCATACATTTTTAAATAGCGTACTTAGATAACGACAAACGTAAAAGCATGTTGGGTAAGCCCCCTGTCCGTTCCTTTCTGTCTGATAATGTTCCACCAATCAGCGTTCAATATGGGTTGACGATTTGAATGCCATGTTAGTTGATCATTGATTAAATAGCGTACGGGAAACCGAGGTTAAACCCAAAAAGTTCGTATTAGTGAGTGTTTGACTTTTGTGAAGTCAATATGAAAGGGTAATGATTATGTCATGTATGGTTTTTCCCTCCTTGGTCTAGAGGTTCAGAGCTTCGCTCTCGACCCGGAGGTCGTGGGTTCGATACCCGCGTTGAAACAACGAAAAATGTTGTTCTCAAGTTTGGTTAGGACACTGGACAATGCAGGCTGATCACCTGATTGAAGAAAGATGATCCATGCGTCGGATGGGCATGTAAAATGTCGGTCCTGCGCCTGTTCTCTCGCCAGTCGTGTCGGTTTACCGTCCCACTGGGTTATGAGAGTAAAAGGAAGAGAGAGTGCTTCTGTGTATTGCGCACACACTTGGGCACTATAAAATAACTCCTGCGTAGCTGGCCTGGTTTCAATGAAATCGGCTACCGACACCGAAATCGGTGAGGGGAGCTATTATGATTTTTCCCTCGCACCAGCTAAACTACGATCACGTACGACAAGAACGTACGAAAAAGATTTTGGTCTAAGGCCGGTCTGGCTTCACAGACTGTGGCGAAACCCGGGTTAAATCGCAACAAGGTGATGCTGTGTGGTGGGATTGGAAGGGTATTATTCATTGTGAGCTGTTACCGCCAGGCAGGACCATCCACAAATTACTCTAATCTATGGGACCATCGATCCTGAACTGTACTGCGATCAAGTATAATAATAATTAATTAGAATAAACGATATAGTTATGTCAAATTTTAACATATTCTGTCAGTCCACTACATGGTCCACTAGCAGTAAAGCGATTAGGTTTGTCTAGGTATGGCAAAGTACACAAATCCCAAGTGTCAGTGCCAAAAACCAAAAAAAAAAAAAAAGCGATTAGCCATATCTGTCATACGTCAATGTGTGACGTTGACATTACATTGTTTTAAAACTTATACAACTAATAAACTAAGCACCTCAACTCCTATTGAGGGGGAGGCATATGCCAAAAGAAGAAGAAGAACTAAGCACCTAAAAATAATTCACATACAAATATATATTTTTTAAACATTATTTATTGGTTTCAGGGTTATAAAGGCCGCCTTGCCCAGAGCCGCTGAATGAGAGCGCTACGTGTACGTTGCAGCTCTATCAGCCGAAGACTGAAGAGCTAATTAAAGTTAAGAGCCGTCATATCCAGATGCTATCTCTGTTTTCCTTGGAGAAATAACAAGGACAGCATGTGATTTACAATGCATAATATATTTTTTATTTCATTGTCATAAATTGTATTATTATTAATATATTTTTTTGTATGGACCCATGTAAAGTGTGGGTCTGACTTGTTCCCCTTATTATTCTACTAATATTATCAGGTATCACTATAGATATGTCATCAGCAAATACAGTACCTAGTTTTGTATTTAATTATCCTAGGAATATCATTAATAAATATGACAAAAAGAAGAGGTCCCAATATGCTTCCCTGGGGAACTCCTCTATTATTGTAGTTGAGTAGGGATCTAATTGTTGTATAGTTACTAATTTTATTATTAATAATTAATATTGTATCTAGCAATATCCCGCGAAACAATTATAACCACAACCTGCTAGCAGATGAGTGAGTATAGGCATGCGTTTAATGCACCTCCCTCCTCCCACACAATACAATACAATACAAATATACTTTATTGTGCACACAACAAGTTACAAAAAAAACAAAAAAAAAAATATACATTACAAAAATCAGACATGCACACAAAGGCGGCCTTATTACTAGATAGCAATTTCTTCCAGACAACCTTATGGTGTTAGAGAAAACAATGCTAGAGAATGGGAGTTGCGCAAAAGTATATTTAATAAAATAAAAGTAAATAAAATAAAATAATACATAAACACAATAAATATATAATATATGTATACAATATAATATAATATATATATCTATATATATATATATATACAATAGATAAACCTACATGATATTTTAATTTATAATAATAAGTGTTAGTTACATAAGTTACGGGTTTACACAATATGATTCCAGATAATGATTTTTTATAAGAGTTTTAAAGCGATGTATAGTTTCAGCCTGCCTTATATGGATAGGTAAAGAATTCCAAAGGGAAATGGATTTTACAATGAAAGAGCAATTAAAGTATTTAGTGCGGTGGATAGGAATGTCAAGAAGAAGATTAGATATAGATCGTAGTTCCAGTCTGTCAGAGGTACGGAAGTTAAAATAACTTTTTAAATAAGTGGGACAATGGGAGTCAAATAGGATGTTATAAAGGAAGGAGAGAACACGAGAGTCACGGCGGTAGCGGATTGGCAACCACTTTAACTTGAGGCGATACTCGGAGATATGGTCAAATTTACGTAAACCGAAAACAAACCTCAAAGCCAGGTTTTGAAGGCGCTCCAATTTGTTCAGTTGTTCCTCCGTCAAGTTAGTGAAAGAAGCGTCCGCATAATCTAAATGGGAAAGGAGTAGGGATTCAGCCAAAACTACCTTAGTGGGTATCGGAAGAACATATCGTAGACGTTTTAGGGAACGCCAGGTAGAAAAAACCTTTCTACTAATCTCTTGCAATTGATGCGTCCACGATAAATGTTCATCAAAGTACACTCCCAAGTTTTTAACCACTTTACTGAAAGGTATTGTTACACCATTTATAAGGACAGGAGGTAAAGAATCATGGTCAACTCTAGAAATTAGCCCGGGGCTACCAATTACAATTAATTGAGTTTTAATAGGATTAATAAGAAGTCCATGATTCTTGCTCCATTCACAAATATTCGACAAATCGTGATTCACTAGATCAAAAGCGGAATTCAGATTGTCCAAAGGAGACTGTGTGTATATTTGAAGATCGTCCGCATACAAGTGGTAGGATGATGAAATCGATATTGTTATAGGGTTTATAAAAATTGCAAACAGAAGAGGAGATAGCACACCACCCTGAGGCACGCCGGCATAGATATAACTCCAATCGGAGAAATAATCAGATGATTTAACTCTCTGCCGTCGTCCTACAAGGTAGCTACGAATTAAATTAATTATTGATGGTGAAAGATTTAAAGATGCAAGCCGGGCTAGCAGAATATCGTGGTCTATGGAATTGAAGGCATTACTAAAATCCAGAAGTGTGAGAATAGTAAGCATTTTATCATCCATACCTGACCGTATATCATCAGCTACCTTTACCAATGCGGTAGTCGTACTGTGACCAGTGCGAAAACCGGACTGGAACGGACTGAGTAAGCTGTTGTGGGTAACAAATTTCGTAAGCTGGTGATGAATGATTCGCTCTAAAACTTTTGATAAAAAGGGTAGGATGGAAATAGGACGGAAGTCAGACACAGTCTTAGGACAGGAGGATTTAGGTAAAGGAATTATGTAAGCTGCCTTCCAGGCATCAGGAAAGGTACAAGACTCTAAACATGAATTAAAAATGTGTGCAAGAACAGGAACAATTATATCTAATATTGGTGTGATCATTCTACGACTGATACCGTCATCTCCTACTGCGTTTGACGATATGGAAAGGATGTGCTTTTTAATCTCACACTCGGAAACTGGAACAGTAAGGAACGGATCAGAATTCAATATAGGTAGCGAAGAAATATAATTTAACGTTTGTGATTTAATTTTGGGGTCGAGATTAAAAGACCACACTGCTTTATCACCCTATCTTAGTGCCCTACACCACCATGCAGGTTGCAAAGTTGTTTCGCTCCGACCCCGGAGCAACCTCAGGATGTAGACTCTGCGAACAATGTTCGTTAAGTGATGTCGCCCGCCAAAAAAAAAAAGAATTATTAAAATCGGTCCAGTACTTTTTGAGTTAAGTCGTTACATACAAAAATACAATTCTTTCCACTTTATAATATTAGTGTAGACTAGCTGTGCCCGCGACTCCGTACGCGTGGAAAAGTAATTTAGGGCAGTGTTATAATAAATCTGTTTTAAAAATATTTTTAGTTATAAAAACTGTCGTCGAGGTATTTAAAAAACTACTTTATGTTGACCATTCCTACTACCAGCTTGACAAACGACGTGTATAATTACTATAATGCGAACGGGACTACTTGATAGTACGCTCACATACACGACGAACATCTAGTACTAAGATTTGTATGGATTTTGCGCCGCAGCGACTGCAGACGATGATCGTTTCCACGCCGACGCTGCTGGTGTGGCGACAATGATATTAAGACAGCGCGCCGCAAAATTTTGCGGTATTTTAGCCTTTAGGTGCGTAAGTCCGACTCGCACTTGCCCGGTTTTTTATTTATTAATAACCAAACATGTAGGTACTGATTATAAATCACTTCACTGTTAAAGTACTGATTTTATACAGAAAAGTAGCAAAATATAGAAAGTCCCAAAAGAAAGAAAACAAACCTAAGTTGTACCTAACATAAAAACCATTCGGTCCATAATAAAAACTACGAAATAAAAATATCAAGAAAAACATAAATCTAACTTATATTGACATAACTTTTTTAGTTTAACAGTAAACACAACACTTATGTTAATCAAAATTCTATGTATTATGCAGTTATCGAATACATAATTTGGACAAAGAAGACTATAAAATGTACAGTAATAGTAGGCTGTAGTATGAATTTTAACGGACGGAATGAGAACTATAATATACAATGCATAATACTATTATACATTGCTAATGATGCACGCTGAGTTTAACTCTCGGATAACGTATTGTATAAATGTAGGTACCTACTCAACTTTGCTATAATTGTATTAAAAGTACGGCATTTGGCGTATAGATGTCGCTATTATGGTCTGCTCTGCATCGCGCTATCGCTTGTAAGATAGATTTGTATATGAGAATACTCTATCAATATTATGATATTTGGCAAAAAAACCCATAATAATCTGTTAACACATATCCAGGACAGGCCGCAAAAGGCTAGAATTTCAAAAGGTATCTCGATTGGAATCGAGTTGTATCAACAGTTTTCCCCTGTAACACAGTTTAGTAACTATCAAGATGTTTTTTAACGTATGTATATTATGTTATAAAATAGAAAAAACAAAATAAAGAGCAATATATTTATGAAAATCTTAAAACTGTTTTTAAAATTCCGTACCTCAAAAGGAAAAAACGAAACACATATTATAAGATCATTTCCATGTCCGTCTGTCTGTCAAGACCCTTTTACTCAGAAACGCGTGTAAGTATCAAGATGAAAATTATATAAAATACTCAGGATACCTACTGTTCCTTGAAGCAGTGAAAAAATCAGACCTCTTAGCCAATGCAACCAAAAGCAGTTGCTTAGGTATGTCGCTAAATTTCGTCATTTTCGACACTCGTAAGGGAATCAAAACCTAAAGGGTACTTCCCGTGAACTCTAAATCATAAAATTTGAAACCAAGCAACGTCTAAAACCATACGTTTTTAGTAACATTATATAGATAGTAAAAATATTTTGATTTTTTTAAACTTAGTACCGTTTGTCATGAATGTGTTTAATTGAAACTTATAACAAATACTTAGGTCTCTAATATATTCAAGCTGTAACCAAATCAAAATTCTATGTCAATCAGGTTTGTATGGAGCTCTCGGTGCGCAAGTCCAACTCGCACTTGGCCGGTTTTTATTTATTTACTTATTACTAACCTACGCTAACAAATATGTATACAGTACCTACTTATCACAAAGGACTTTACAGTAAAAGTACTAACTGATTTTATACAAATAACTTTCGTAATAAACTCAAGAAAAAAAATCTTAGATTGTCCCTACCTAGCAAGCCTAAAACTAACAAATAAAAGTCACCCCCGCGGCCCCGGTGCGTTTGCTGCGGCCTGCGAATACAATTTGAAGCGGCGCCCGCGCGCGGCGGCGCACGGCTCCCGGGCCCGCCGCGCGCTTCCTACAAACGTCCAGCAAAAACGACATGATCTTTTAAAATTGTCATAACTTTTTTTATTTATGAACCGATTTACATAAAACAAACACTAAATGTTAAGTGAAGCTTGCCGCAATATATTAGTGAAAAGTACATCTTAATCGGATAAGCCGTTTCTAAGATTAGCGTGCACAAACCCACAGACAAACAGACAAAAATTTCAAAAATCATAGTTTTGGGTACTATTGCGTAAATAAAGGTCCCCTATCATATTTTTTTTCAAATATCTTCAATGTACAGACACGACTCCTCTACAGATTTATTATATGTATAGATGTAGATATAATGCTCGTAGCGCGTAGGCCTCACGCTTCGTGATATGCTACAAGTACGTCGTAAACATGCTCCGACGCTACATTGCTTCGTAGCGTCGACGATATTAAAGAAAATAAAGACGAACGAAACCTTCTTTTTTTTACCCGACTTCGGCGAAGCCAAAAGGAAGGGTAATGATTTTGGCAGTCTATGTATGTATGTATGTATGTATGTATGTATGTATGTTTGTATGTATGTTCCCTCGTAGCGTACTAAACAAATCTATAATATTCGTCTGGTGATGAAATATATAATCTCAATAGCGGGTACGACCACGGCTCTACCTTGACCATATCTGTACCTATGCATATCTGGATTTCAAATTGAATTATTGTCTTGTTTCAGCCTTTTTAGACCCCTTTTTTGCGAAGTCGGGTTATAGTTTTTTTTTTACTTTTATTTTTTTGAAGTCGGTTAAAACACCACCGGTTAGAGAGATTATACAAAATAGGTATTTATAAAATATTTTGCTGTCTCACATTAATTTATGAGAAAAAATAGGGACGTAAACAAATTTTCTATGACTTTTTTTATGGCGACAACATCCAGGCGGAAAACAGGTCACATAGACTTTATGGAAAAACGGACGCATGGTTTCCTCTTAGGCCTCAGCCTCGAATTTTGCGGGTGGCGAGGCGGGAGCGGCGGCGCGGTGCGGTACTCGTTACCCGCTCCCGTGCCGCTGTTTTCGAGAACCATAGGCTTATTATGTATCTCGCAACAGCAATTCGACAGGCGTAAATTGTACAATATCGCTGTCAAACGTATACACTTGAGAGCGATATTGTACACAATTGTACAATTTACGCCTGTCGAATTGCTGTTGCGAGATACATAATCAGCTTACCGGTCCATTTGATTTCCCGTAAAAGATCCTGCCGCTACCGCGCCGTCGCCGCTCCCGCCCCGCTGCCCGCAAAACTCGAGGCTGAGGCCTTAATGCTGACGTAATGTTCTTGATACTGTGTGGCGGTAAACAAAAACAAACTGACGGTAATTGCGGTCAATAAGGTTTCAAATTCAAGAAAGCGTACCAATTGACGTAAATGGAAACTTTATTTAATAAATGAAACATAATTCAGAATTAGACTTTTTTATTCGCGTAATACACACAACAATTATCAGTTCTTGTGGCTTTTAGTACACACTAGCGGTATATATTAATTGACCTAATCATGGGCGGTACATTACTCACAAGTCCACTGAAGCAATATGAAGGTAGCTATTCTTGAAACGGCACTGATTTTACTGGTACCATGCCTCGTAGCGGCGCAAATACGAGTTGAAATAAAACCGGACTACCGAAACAGGAACAGGACGAGAGTCACGGGGAGATATAGCAGTATGCCGACAACTGACGGCGACTTGGCAGCATTTCAACTGAAGCAGAGCGCCGTGAAAGAAAATCTTGAGATGAAGACCCAGTACAAAAGAGTGGGGGACGTCCATATCAAAGATGCACATGAATTTGACGGAACATTAAGAAATCTCAACATCACAGTCCGAATAAAATCAACGAAACTCTTACGAGATAGTCGCCAAGTGGCTTATAGTGGGAAGCTTATCAGCAGAAAGAGTAAGTACGGCCTACGATCTAATACAAGAATAGTGAAAGAGCTTAGGGAATCTATTACCACGAAGTGTTTCGGCACGCGAGGTCTATCTCTAACTAGCAACATAAGCCACGTTGTCGGTTTTAATGGACTTGAAGATATTTCCACATTCGGAGTAAACAGCAGCGCCAGTAAAGCGATCAAAATAGAATGGTCTTCAAAAGACAACGGAGAGTCTAAAGCAGAGAAACTTCGAGTCGCAAAGGCGACAGTAGTAATAAGAATTGATTACGAAGTGAGTCTAGTTGGACACATTTACTTTATGCATGAAGACTGCGAAAGTTTTTTCCAAGATTACGCTTGTTGGAAATATATAAGTTTGGATATCAATGAGTATTTCAAGATGATTGGCCAATCGCCTGTGCTGAGTCCGCACGAGGTCGTGACGTACACCACATACTATGACCCAGAAGCACGGACCTAACGACGGGCTATTCAGTATTCTACACATTTAGCCTAAAAATTTTATTAAAGGAATCGGTCTGACGATACAAGCGATCGCTGTGATTACAGGTAAAAGTATTAAGAAACTCATTATGTATAACAAGTGACAATATATTATTTACCTATAATATTTAATTTCGTCTATCGTTTTACTTATTTGTCCTAATTTCTCAGCCTTTAACAGTGCAACACTATCTATGGGGTCTATTCCTCCCGTTGGGGTATCCTGTGTTGTGTCGTAGCAGAGTCGACACTCATTCATTTTCAATATATTTTTATAACATGCCGCAATAAACCGTTGCATCTTCAATATTGTGATATTTTGAAAGGTAGGTAAAGAAACCGAAATTAGAGGCTAAGATCTAATAATGGCTTCATGGCGGTCATAGCAGATAATAAAAGGAGGGAAAAGAAATATGTACAATAAGAAATACTTCATTTATTTATACAATCAATACTCATGTTTACCTAATAGGTATATTGAATTCAAATTCAGTGATGACCTTCGTTCAGTTTATAATTGCTTTTGATAAAAGGAGTTATCAGATTGTTGCTGATCCTGCTGAACCGCAGAACTGTGTGCAGTCGGATTTTTCTGTACTTCTCCGTATGTCACTTGCGGGTCATGGTAGTAGGTGAAGGTCACGATCTCGTACGGTTTCAGCACAGGCGACTGGTCGATCCTCCTCATATACTCGTTGACGTCCAAGTGCTCGTGTTTCGCACAATAATGTACCATCAACGAGGTGCAGAGATATCCGAAGTGGATGTCTCCATCGAGACTCACTTCGTAATCGATTCTCACTTCCAGTGTCGTTTCCTTCACTTGAAGTTCAGCTGTGACAGACTCTCCCGGCTGCAACACGAGCTCGTCTTCCGGTTCCGCTTCCACAGTTACCGTTCTACTCGCAAAGTCCTCGTTTCCGTATTTCGAGGAATGTTCTAGTCTATTGAATCCTACCACGTGGTTAACATTGTTGCCAACAGATATGTCATGCGTGTCGAACCACTTTGTAGTCATTGTCTCAGTAACTTCTTGTTTTATTATGAGATTAGTACGTCCAGGCACAGTAATTTTATTTTTTTTATAGTTCACGATTCTGTCGTTGCTTCTTAAAATTCTTCCGGTTTTTGGTATCAGCGTGATGAAGAGGTCCCTGTACCCATGTGGACTTGCATGGTTGATATTCACCTCTCCAACTTTTATCCATATAAGTTCCAGTCGAGCGAGGTTTTTCTTCACTCCAGTTTCAGTTAGTTGAAATGATTGTAAGTCGACGTCAGTAGTTTTGGCTCTGTCGGTGCCGCTCACCACCACTCCCGGGTTCCTGTCGTTGGAGCCCGGTACTATTTCTACTCGTATTTGTGCCGATATGAGACATGGCACTACTAATAGCAGTGTTGTTTTAAGAATGCACTCCATCCTGCTCCAGTGAACGAGTGATTGCCAGTTCGCTAAGATCCATGCTTTTATACTGAATACATTTACTGATAAGCGTGCAGTCATTATTTGGCATGAATGACTACATTATTATCCTGTTGTAACTTTTGAAACCATCCATCTTAAATAGTAAAATCACAGTTATGCTTTACGTCACGATATGTTCCCGCGGGATTCTAACATGGTATAGGTATAATAAACGAGGCACCTATCTGAAATTGATACACAAATATTTTGCTTGTAACAACAACAGTTACTTAAAACCATCACCATCACAATTGTAATATATATGTGATAAACATATTATATTAACGACACCATTGTTCACCAATTAATAATTTAATCGTATACAAACTGCTAAAATATAACATAAAAAATTGTAATAATTTAACAAATTTTGCATTTTAAAATTATGTATTAGCTGTTAATTGGTCTTTAAATAATTAAAAAAAAACTATAATTAGTTTATAAACTCTTAATTTCTCCTCTGTTCCTCTACACCGGCGTAGGACGGGGGTGCGGAGGCATAGCGACCCTCTCATCTCATCCGGGCTCCGGGAGAGGGATAGGTTACCTCGCCGGCTTTACCAGTCTCGGCGCCGAGGAGAGCGTTTCAGTTTGCCGGAGTGATCTTGTAATCTGATGGAAGTCCTGTCTTTTATGACGATGACCGGTCATGGGACGAGTGGCCTGTGTTTGCCAATCTGATGGAAGTCCTGTCCATTATGAGGATGACCGGCCGGTCATGGGATGAGTGACCTGTGTTTGCCAGATCCAGGTCACTCCCTCCATAACATAACGGCTGACGGCAATCCGCAAGTGGTTTTAGTGGGTAAATCGGCCGTAGCGAGCCGGGAGTCCCACATACCCCTGGGGGACCCTCCCTGGGGGATGAGTAACGCATCAGGGATGTGACATTGACTGAAAAATCAACAAATTATCGATTTTTCTCATTCGAATTAATATCTGAAAAATCTATTTTTTGAGAAAAAAAATATAAATTGTTTCGTAAACCTTAGTTTTTTTCCTAAGTAATTTGTTTTAAATAGAAAAAAAATGTTTGAAAGTTATTTTTCATTATGTTATTCATTAAAATAAAACAAAACAATATTAAAAAAGGCTTACATGTAAACATTTATGAGAATCAACACCAACGGATATAAATAGAACAGTAAGTACCTACCTACCGATAAACTTAAACAACAAATAATTTTATTATTTATTGGCTAACCCTTTGAAAGGGTTTTTGTTGAACGGCTTACCAATTCATAAGGGTTACCCCATAATAAGGGTTTTTAATTGACTTAAAGTAGCCAGCCTTTCAAAAAACCCAAACTAAACCCCTTCAAGGGTAAGCGCTGGCGGTCCCTGGGGGCCCATTACAAGGTCCTAATTCCTGCCAGTTTACGCCATACAACATGGCTGCCTGGAATTTTCGTATTACGATCACTTATTAACTGCATGATGACAGCTAGTTAGCGGACACGTGACACTTGATTTGCTTCCGAATGTCACTTTCAGACAGCCAAACTAGGGTGGATCGATTCAGTATAACATGTCGCTGTAATATGAAAAAGAACAAGGCAGTTTAAGGTCGTAGTATTGAATTGCCTGGAACCAGGCTGGTATTGTGAAAGATCATACGGCCCCTGGAAGTAGTTCAGGCTCTAGATTAACGCATACGTCATACAGGTTACTTTTTCTGGCATAATATGGTTAAAATGGTACGGTTCTCCCGCTATTTTTATTTTTCTGCAAGAGAAGGAAGTCGCAGGCAAAATAATACCATGGACCAGCTCTATGATAAAACGGAGCTTATCAAAATAAGAGAACCGAACAATAGCCATTGTCTTACATCTATTGCACAAACAAAGTTGTCACCCTCAAATATAACTATCCTTATTTTGTGGCCACTTATGTCAATAACTAATTTTAGACCTACAATTAATAAGATTTGACTGTTTTGTCCTTATTAGGTGCCCCCTCTACAAGTGATATTTATAAAATATATAATTTTTTCTCCTATAAAAATCGATTACAGAAAATTTTACAATATTATAATGATTACAACATTCTAGCCCCCAGCTTATTTATTATCTACTTTGTGCCCACGGTTTCGATACACTATTCAAATGTATGATTAACTAACATGGCATTCAAATTAACAACTTATATTAAACGCCGATTAATAGAAAGATTCAGAAAGAAAGGAAGGGACTGATATTTTATAATTACATCACGCTCGCACTTGCAAGGCTGGTTGAAACATGGTTGAAATTCCACAGATAAGTCAACAAAGACACCGATTAGTTGACATACGATTTGAATCAACCTTGAAATTATATCTCGAAATTTTCAACTATTTAGCATCATCTGAAGCAAACGTTTCGAGATAAGGTTGCGTCATTGCGCTCCGCTTGGCTCGTCTTGGCGTTCCCCAGATTACCCAGACAATATTAAAATCTCGTGAGAATATCTCACAGTGTGAACCATATCAAGTGACTTTACATACTTACAATTAAGATGGATTTCAAAAGTTGTAACAGGAAAACAATTTAATGTTTCATACCTATTAAATACATGAGTTCAGTATAAAATTGGGCACTATAAAATAACTCCTGTGTAGCTGGACTGGTTTCAATGAAATCGGCTACCGACACCGAAATCGGTGAGGGGAGCTATTATTTTTATTATCCTGGGAGAAAACAGGTCGCGCAGACCCCTATTTCTATATGGAAAAACAAGCGTTGTATTTCCTCTTAATTATTCATACCAAATAATAACTGCACTCTGCACTTTTATCACTACGGGTATTCAGTATAAAAGCATGGACCTTAGCGAATTTGCAATCACATGTTCACTGGAGCAAGATGAAGTCGGCCATTCTCCGGTTATAAATTTTTACGTGTCCCGGGCTTGTCTACTCTGTATTATTGTCATATTCATCTATGTTTTCTTTTTATTTGATAGATAGCATCCGTATCTAGGTGTAAACAAAAATATAGGCTTCTGCTTTAAGTGATTAAGACTAAATTATTTTAAGTTGCGTTGAAAAAGCACTTTTTTCTAATTACCGTAACGTGTCCCGACATCAACTTGATCTGAAAACTTCCTTGTAATTTTTTTTAAGTACATATTTACTTTAATCCAATTAACTTTCTAAACAACACAAAGGATCGTGTATCGCATAAAAAAATATCGACTTAATAGGTCCAGTCTATAAATAATTATCCTGAAATAATAGCGTGTCCCATCGAATGTTCTAATTACCGTAACCCACGCTGTTCTTGGGTGCACACTCCAAAGCAACAGGATTTGGGACATCACTGCCGCACGTGTCGCGACACCTCCGTGTGTGCCACAGCCCGACAGCCATCAAAGGTCGTAAATGTTTGTGTGCCGCCAGTGAAGCACGTAAGTATATAATTACCGTAGCTTTGGTAATAGACTTTTCTAATTACCGTTGTTCTTATTTAAATATTTAAAATTTAAAATAGAACTAAGTTGATCATATAAATCTAGACAGTATTTTGGCCTACGTAAGTTGTCTCAAGACAGTTTTTGCAAACTTTATTGGTTTTTGAAATTTTAAAGAAAATCTTACTTTTTCTAATTACCGTATACTAATTACGGTATTTTGCTAATTACCGTTGTATGAAAAATGAATACGTTTTATAAGGGTTCAAGGGTTCCAGTGGTAGTATAAGGGCACAATGAAAGTCCACCAAGTCATTTGGAGTTCCTCAAGACCAGATCTACTTGCAATGCGAAAGTTAAGCTGTAATGCGCAATTGATGTACCTATCAAGCAATTGATATCAATCGATTTTGCTAGCAGGTCCGACCACGGCCCTATCTTGACCAATTTTGTACCTATACATTTCTGGATTTCAAATTGAATTTGTTTTCTTGTTTTTTCCGAAGTCGGGTTATATGTTTTTTAAACTTTTATTGTTCAAATAAATATTATTTGCGAAAATAAAACAATGCTTGTTTAAATTAACTAGTTTTACCCGATCTTTAGTTATAATTACATAATATTATGTAGAACTTATTAATCAGAGTTTTATATCATCTTTTAGATATAATAAATAACTCTTTCTAATTACCGTAACATTAAATATTACATTTGTCTAATTACCGTACCCATACAATTTTTAAGTCTCATTATCTCAAGAACTATAGTAAACTGTTGCATGCCTCATTAATTATTGTATTTGTATCTTTCATAAGTTTTATATTTCAGTGTGTTTAATCCAGATTAGTAGAAAAAAAAATCGGTTACGGTAATTAGGCAAATAACGCCGATCTGGAGAATGACCGAAGTACATTCTTAAAACAGTACTGCTATTAGTAGTGCCATGTCTCATATCGGCACAAATACGAGTAGAAATAGTACCGGACTCCAACGACAGAAACCCGGGAGTGATGGTGAGTGGCACCGACAGGGCCAAAACTACTGACGTCGACTTACAATCATTTCAACTAACTGAAACTGTAGTGAATAAAAACCTCGCAAGACTGGAACACATATGGACAAGAGTAGGACAGGTGAATATCAAGCACGCAAGTGTAAGTGGATACAAGGAAATCTACATCACGTTGATACCAAAATCCGGAAGAATTTTACAACGCATCGACAAAATAGTAAAACATCAAGAAACTGTATCCAAATTTCTTAAGCCTACATTAAAGCAAGAACTTACCGAGGCAATGACTACAGAGTGGTTCGACACGCATGACATATCTGTTGGCAACAATATTAGCCACGTGGTCGGATTCAACAGATCAGAATATTCCTCGAAAAACGGAGACGAGTACTTCACGGCAAGAACGGTAATTGTGGAAGCGGGTCCGGAATATGCGCCCTTATACAGTCCCGACGACTTGGACATGTTCACGGACATGTCGATGGGAGAGTCTGATACAGCTGAACTGCAAGTGACGGAGACGACGTTGGCAGTGAGAATCGATTACGAAGTGGGTCTCGACGGAGACATCCACTTCGGATATCTCTGCGCCTCGTTGCTGGTACATTTTTGTGCGAAACACGAGCACTTGGACGTCAACGAGTACATGAGGAGGATCGACCAGTCGCCTGTGCTGATACCGTACGAGATAGTGACCGTCACCTACTACCACGACCCGCAAGTGAAGTACGGGGTACAGAAAGATAAAAAGCCAGCTAATCTTTATGGAGACGATGATCTTCCAATTAGATCTTCTCCATTTGTTGATCTCCATGGAAACACGGTAATTTAACGAAAGGCCGTGGTAGGCCCCCGGGTTAATATCAATATATATTATAAGTTATAGCTGTTACTGTTTTATTATTTGAAATTTGAATAAAACATTGTGAACATACTCGTAATATTTTTTTGGACGTACTAGCTGACTCGTGCCCACTTCGAAAGCATATAAACCGTTCAAACCTCCCCGGGATTTACACAAATATTTCAAGACATAAAATAGCCGAATCGGTTCACCCGTTCTCGAGTTTTAGCGAGACTTACGAACAGCGATTCATTTATAATATATAAAAGACTAGCTGACCCGTGCCCACTTCGTTGAGCATGGAAACCATTTAAACCTTCCCGGGACTTCCACGAATATTTCAAGACCAAAAAGTTTAAAAACTATAACCCGACTTCGCAAAAAATGGGTCTAAAAGGCTGAAACAAGAAAATAATTAAATATGAAATCCAGAAATGCATAGGTACAAAAATGGTCAAGGTAGAGCCGTGGTCGTACCCGCTATTGGGATTGTATATTTCAACAGCAGACGAATATTATAGATTTGTTTAGCGGGTACGACCCGCTATTGGGATTGTATATTTCAACAGCAGACGAATATTATAGATTTGTTTAGCGGGTACGACCACGGCTCTACCTTGACCATATCTGTACGTATATGCATATCTGGATTTCAAATTGAATTATTTTCTTGTTTCACCCTTTTTTGCGAAGTCGGGTTATAGTTTTTTTTAACTTTTATTTTATTATATCAACTAGCTGTGCCCGCGACTTCGTACGCGTGGAAAAGTGATTTAGGGCACTTTAGTATTTTTTAATATATTTTTAGTTTATTGGCGCAACCGCTGAGAACTTTCGCTAATAGGTATTAGGTACTTCCCAGTGCATCCCAGTGTTGATCCCGATCCAGCAAGACACGTACCCGGCAAGCCTCTTGGTATGCAGGGTATAATAATAATATATTACTATCCTTTCGGAGCTCGGCAAAAGAAGTAGGCCTTCGAACAATATGTGGAAGTCAGCAAAGGTATTCGAAGTTAGGATAATATTATTCGAATGCACCGTATAGACCCAGACAATTTTTCACGTTAATTTAGTAAAGTATTTAACTTCGATGTCCGTCTGGTCTGTCTGGGTGTCAAAACTTTAACACGTGTAGATATCAAGCTAAAAATCATATTAAAAACTCAGCTCTACTGTCCCTTCTGGCTGTGAAAAGAAACAGGCATCTTGGCCACATCTACCCAAAGATTCAGTCGTTTATATCGCTAATTTTCGCAATTTTCGACACGCCAAAGGGAACCAAAACCTAAAGGGTACTTCCCGGGAATAGAAATTTGATATGAAGCAACATCTTAATGCACTATTAAAATGTTGCTTCATATCAAATTTAAACGACATAGGATAAATTGCGAAACCATAAAAATATTTTCAATTTTTCCAACTTATTACCGTTTTTGTCATTAATGTTTTGAAGTATTATTAAATTTAAACTTATATTGCAATTACTAAGGTCTTTAAAACGGAACTCTCGGTTAGACATGGGCGCAGCGGCACGCCCCGCCGAGGATCCAGCCGGCTTACTCTCGACACAACTGAGAATCGAATCAGTTCGATCTTTACGGTTTTTGGTGTTTTATTTGGTAGATTACTTTGAAATTAATTAGGTTAAAGAAAACCGTTAGAACGTAACTTTTTGTACACCAGACCATATCAATCGACAGAGAATAAAAATAAACAAACGTCAATTTCTTCGGGAGTATGCGGCACGATCGAATCTGAATTAAAATCGAATCAGTTTGGAGTGTTAGGCCCCAGCTCGGCGCGCCGCGCCGATCGGCTTTAGTAGCGTTTTTATAACCTACCCTAAGATTAATAATAATAATATAAATAAATGAAATTTTGTTTTAAACAAAATATAAAATTAAAAAAGAATAAATTTGAATGTTTGAAGCAGCGCGGTTCCCGCCGCGCTTCATACAAACGTCCAGTATTTTTTTTATTGTCATATATCTTCAAATCAAAGCGACATCTATACGCCATACGCCGTACTTTTAACACGATTATTACTGGGGGCACAGTTAGCGGCTGTGTGTGGTTAAATTCATACTACCTGTACTGCCTGTTAGCACATTTTAATAGTATTTTTTACCCAGCAGTGGGGTGGAGTTCCTTTGGTTGACCTTTGCCAAAATTACCTGCCTACCTACCAGCATCTGATACCTACACTACACCCCGACTCGGGTATAAGACGTCACGCATCAGCCTGTATCGCGCGGCGAATCGAATCACGGCGAAACGATTTTAATTTTGCTATATTATCTCCTAAACTATTAATTATACTTGCTAGGTATAAAGGGCAAATATAGTCTTCATGAAATTCTTAAGCCAACTAACGTATTAAAAATGATAAGGATTAATACCGTGATGGTATAAATAGTTTACCAAAAACCGCTTAATTGCCCGTTTTTTTAGATTATCGCGAAAGGCTTTCTTTTAATAATACAGTTAATTAAGTTGATTTATACAATAAATGATAATTTATTTCAATTTGTGAAGCAAGTTCAAAAATACAATTTTTATATTATTATGACACTGTGGAAACACTCTTCTCAGAAAAAAAAATCTGTTAGTTAGGTACTTATTTCAAGTTCTAATCTACTTTAGTGCCACATTCTATTGCTTCGCGTCACTGTGTAAGCGATCCCCCCGCGCCCCCCGCATGAACCGTTCGTCCGCAGCCCGCGCGCGCGAAATTCCTCCGACTTGCTTCAAATTTATCGTCACTGCTCGGCTCCTATGTATCGTAGCGTTATGTTATATAGCCTATAACCTGCCCAGGAATATGGGCTACAATCGTACCAAGTTTGGTTAAAATCCCTTCAGTAGTTTTTGTTCCTATCGCGCACATACAGACAGACAGACAGACAGACAGACAGACAGACAGACAGACAGACAGACAAAAATTTTACTAATTGCATTTTTGGCATCAGTATCGATCGCCAATCATCCTCCAATATGTATTTTGAAAAAATATTCAATGTACAGAATTGACCTCTCTACAGTTTTATTATAAGTATAGATATACATAGTATAAAACAAAGTCGCTTTCGCTGTATGTCTGTCCGTATGTATGCTTAGATCTTTAAAACTACGCAACGGATTTTGATGCGGTTTTATTTAATAGATAGAGTGATTCTTAAGGAAGGTTTGTATGTATATAAATGCATAATATAGTAGAGAAACCCTGATAAATAAACTGTCGTAAATAAGCACGTTTTTTTGCGCTTATATTGCAAACGCTGGCTGAACCCTACGGGATAGACCAAAATAATGTACTACAGTATTGTTCACCTTAAAAAGTTCAACAAAAATTCCGCGATGGTATATGTCTATCTCTTAGGGATAACCCACCATAACCATTTTTATCCTATCCTAAAAAATGGTTATTTACGAAGTGATTTTAAACAATACAGCATTAATCCTTATCCAATTAAGTACCTTAAATAAATTGTGCATTTATTATAGATCAATATGCTTTTTACAGCATGTAACTTAAGCGAATATTACTGAAGATATTACAAATTTAAAATGCAGGGTCGTAGTTGTTTGCGCCGCGGCGGTACTGACCCGCGGCCGGCCGGGGGTCGTGCGGCGCGTGCCTAACTTTTAACGTTGCAGGATTAGACTTGAGCGTTAAGTGTTTTTCACATGGCCAATTATATGTCGCGCTGTCAAGAGTAACGTCTAAGCAAAACATGTTTGTATTGGCTAATGACAAAAAAGCTGTGAACGTTGTGTATAAGGACATTCTGACTACAGAATGTCCTTATACACAACGTTCACAGCTTCTTCATAATTATTTAATTACCTATTGTACCATGATGAAATTCAGGAGAAGCCGTGTGCCAATACTTTTGCACTGCACCCAGCAGTTTAATATACCTACTTAAGGTATATTTTGCATTGCACCTCTGTAGGTAGATGTATCCTTGTTGATACTCAAAATCCTACTGGAGTAACGTTTGGCGATTTTAAATCTCGAAAACTGCTGGGTGCAGTTCAAAAGTATTGGCACACGGCTTCTCCTGAATTTCATCATGGTACAATAGGTAATTAAATAATTATGAAGAAAATTTAACAGTAATAATAATAATAGTATCTATAGACGCTTTACACCACGACAATCTGGCCCTGTGCTAAGTATCCGAAGAGCTTGTGTTTCAGGTACCAGACAACGGAAATATATATTTAATACTTTTAAACTTTACACATATTTAAGATTTTAAGTATATTCATAATTTAATACACATCCATGACCCAGGAACATTTCACAAAGAGTTTTATTGTCGCTCATTGGTTGAAAATTATCACAAAAAATGTAATGATGCAGTATGAACTTTCATCAAAATCGAGCTCGCTTTTCAGCTTATTTTTTCAGCTTATTACCCGACTTCGGCGAAGCCAAAAGGAAGGGTAATGATTTTGGCAGTCTATGTATGTATGTATGTTTGTATGTATGTTCCCTCGCAGCGGCTAAACTACTGATCCGATTTGAATAAATAAGGTATCAATCGATTGGTAACGATGCCGCGAGTAACATAGGCTATATAATTTTTTTAAAAATGTTGGATTTGGAAAATTAAACCTCAAAAACTATCTCCAAAAAAATTTAATTAACATAATTGTCTCGTCTTTTTGGTATCAAAAGATAGGTAGTGGCAAGCACATCGCGAATATGTATTTAAATATTTTACTTATTATTATATATTTTACTGTCAATTAAAAATAAACGTTTGAAATGCGATCGTACAAGTAGTATCTAGGAGTTGTTTAGTTACTTTCTATGAGTTAATTTAATGAAAATATAATGTTATATTTGATGTGGAAACAGAAAAAAAAAGTTTAAAAAACTATAACCCGACTTCGCAAATTAAAAACTATAACCCGACTTCCTTTTTAGACCAATTTTTTGCGAAGTCCGGTTATAGTTTTTAATCTTTTTTTTATTTAATAATTTTCGGATTTGACATCAAATATATTAATTATTATATTTTCATTAAAATGTCCAATACGTAGAAAGTAACAACTCCTAGATGCTAGTTGTACGACCGCATTTTAAACGTTTATTTTGAATTTGACAATAAAATATAATAATTAATAAAAAATTTAAATACATATTCGTATTGTGCTTGCCAAGACCTATTTTTTAATATCAACACGAGACAATTATCTTAATTTAATTTTTTTTGAGACTGTTTATGAGGTATAATTTTAAAGGTCCTATTTTGTCCATTTCAAATTGAATTATTTTCTTGTTTCAGCCTTTTTAGACCCATTTTTTGCGAAGTCGGGTTACAGTTTTTTAATCTTTTTTGCGAAGTCGGGTTATAGTTTTTTAATCTTTTTTTGCGAAGTCGGGTTATAGTTTTTTTAAACTTTTATTTTATTTGTGCGAACTTCACATAATGAATAAAAAATAATACTTAACTTTTACTAAAAGGTAGAAAATGAATTTAAGTAAAGATTAAAATAAATTTCGACAGATTATTAAGCCTTTATTTCCGCTGTCGTTTACAAAGCCACTCAGTGGACTTAAGTAGGTAAGGAGCGCCTTGAAATCTGGAAGACATGTTAGCTGTTATTTTTAGCAGGTTCATAATACGTATTTTAATACAACAGTAACAGTTTAAATAGTTAGATATTGAGATTCATCTGTTATACCCCAGCTCTAGGATGATCATACCCAAAATAAATTTCAGTCTCTTTATCTCTCTTTACTTTTCCATACTTCACTTGCGGATCGTGGTAGTAGGTGAAGGTCACGATCTCGTACGGTTTCAGCACAGGCGACTGGTCGATCCTCCTCATATATTCGTTGACGTCCAAATGCGTGTGTTTCGCACAAAAATGTACCAGCAACGAGGCGCAGAGATATCCGAAGTGGATGTCTCCGTCGAGACTCACTTCGTAATCGATTCTCACTTCCAGCGTCGTCTCTTGCACTTGAAGTTCAGCTGTGACAGACTCTCCCGGCTCCAACGTGACCTCATCTTCCGGTTTCGTTTCCACAGTTACCGTTCTTGCCGCGAAGTACTCGTCTCCGTATTTCGAGGAATGTTCTAGTCTATTGAATCCAACCACGTGGCTAATAATGTTGCCAACAGATATGTCATGCGTGTTGAACCACTTTGTAGTCATAGTCTCAGTAACTTCTTGCTTCAATGTAGTCTTAATAGATCTGTCTGTGTCTATAGTTTTTTCATATTTTACGATTTTGTCGTCGCGTCGTAAAACTCTTCCGTGTTTTGGTATCAACGTGATGAAGAGGTCCCTGTACCCATGTGCACTTGCGTTGTTGATATTCACCTCTCCAACTTTTAGCCATATAAGTTCCAGCCGAGCGAGGTTTTTCTTCACTCCAGTTTCAGTTAATTGAAATGATTGTAAGTCAACGTCAGAAGTTTTGTCCCTGTCGGTGCCGCTCACCACCACTCCCGGGTTCCTGTCGTTGGAGCCCGGTACTATTTCTACTCGTATTTGTGCCGATATGAGACATGGCACTACTAATAGCAGTATTGTTTTAAGAATGCTCTCCATCCTGCTCCAGTGGATTTGTGATTGCGAGTTCGCTAAGATCCATGCTTTTATACTGAATACCCGTAGTGATAAGAGTGCAGTCATTATTTGGTATGAATAATTAAGAGGAAACACAACGCCTGGTTTTTCCATAGAGAAATAGGGGTCTGCGCAACCCCTGTTACCTCCCTAGATAATGCCGCTAGAGTAACAATTTTTTTCCTGAATTTCTATGTACCTATTCTTGCACGTCCCTATTTTCTCCTATTTTCAATACGGGCGTTCAGAAATCATATAAAAATTGCCAGATTTTTAACATCCAGGAAACAAATGTGACTTCATTACACAATAAAAAAGGCTTTTTTTTTAATATCTAAAAATAAATCGGTTAAGTTTTAGAGCAGTAAAATAGGGGTACCCCAAACGTCGATATCTTGTACTTTTAATAGGTAATCAGTTCTAGCTGCAGTGGTCTTGATCTCACTAGTGCTGGCTAGCTCAGGCACTGTGAGACAGGACAGAGAGATGGACCCATCCTCTGTTCCGCTTCGCCGGCGCAGGACGGCGGCGCGGAGGCGTCGCTTTGTCTTAGTTTGTAGCCAGTTTGATATTATAATGTTTTTTAAAATATCACAAGCCATTGTATGGCAGAATGTCAGCCACATAATAATACTTTTTCCATCAAGTTGTTACTACATTCTTTGTGATGAAATAAATGATTGATTGATTGAAATGATTGATTGATTGATTGATTTGCGGCCCTCCCATCTCACGTCTAGTACGGGGCTCCGGGTAGAGGGATGGGTAACCTCCCCGTCTTTGTCAGTTTCGGCGCCGAGGAGAGCGCTTCAGTTTGCCGGAGCGCTCTCTTAATTTGATGGAAGTCCGGTCCCTGTAGAGGTGAACCGGCCGGTCGAGGGAGGAGTAGCTTGTGTTTAGACAGATCCAGGCACTCCACCCAACATAACGGCTGATGGCAATCCGCAAGTGGTTTTAGTGGGTAAACCGGACGTAGCGAGCCAGGAGTCCCACATACCCCTCGGGGACCCGGGGGGATGTGTAATGCATTTCCCTTGCGATATAAAAAAAAAGGCACTGTGAGACAGCAGTAGATTTTATAAATAGATTTGTATTTCTACTCAATCGTAGAGTTTCCTCTTAAATGGTTTTCCTGTTTTAATTTTTACACCATCCATAAATAAAAAAACACAATTACCATAATTGTGTTTTTTGAAAATGAAATTAAACCTATCTGAAAATGATACACAAAACATTTTGCTTATACATAATTGTTTTTGTTATAGAACAGTTACTATAACTTTGGGATTGTACTACCTTTTCTCGTTCAAGAAATGTATTTTAGGTTATTCTCACGACTAAAAAAATATAAATTGAAAAAGTAAAGTCTTTTAGTTTTTCACGAAAAAATAAATACATTTCTAAAATGAGAAAAGGAAGTATATCCTAAAGTTATTATAACTGGTCTTTTTACACCTTGTGGTCTGTACGATAACGACGTAATTGAAGGAAGATAGAAGGTAGAAGAAAACGTGGAAGGCCGAGAAGAACTTTCATGGACCAAGTGAAGGAGAAAGTGATGGCCGTGTCGTATCAGGAGGTCAAGAGAAGGGCGGAGTGCAGAGAGGAATAGAGAAAACTCCACCGACAAGAGCGAAGCTCTTATGTTAGATGAAGAAGTCTGTACGATACAATCTTAAATTATCTGGGGCCACGGTCGTGCCCCCGTCAAGACGAGCCAAGCGAAGCGCAAGGGCACTACCTACCATTTCTCGAAAGGTTTCGTCGTTTTTTTGAGCTCTCATAACTTTTCTTTGGAAGATGCTAAATAGTTGAAATTTTCAACATATAATGACATTGGTAAAGACATTAAACATACAAAGTTTGAATGTCGTAGCTATTATACTTTAGATTTTATCAACGTCTAAAAACCCCAGATTTCGTCACTGACTCATTTTTATAGATCATTTAAAATTCATAAGGTACTTCCTGAAATCCTAGAAAGCTGATATTATTTATGTAAGCTGTTATTGCTACAAAACCAACAAAAAAATTATTAGAATATAAATGCCGCCATTTTGAATCCAATATGGTGGACGGTACAAAATGGATGTTTACGATACGGATCTGATCTTTAATACATAAAAGGAATGTAATATATACAAGTATATAAAAAACCTACGACCTACTTTTTGTAGGACCGATAGTCGGTCAGATTTTTGCTCCATATAATTTCTATCCGACTTTATTTATTTTGAGTGCGTTGCACTACTGACATCAGGATGTTCTATTTCATTCCAACTATTAATCGGTGACCGACTTTTTGTAGATGAAAGATATATTTATGAGAGGAAAACTAGTTTTTTATCCACTTTTATAAAATTAGGCATTAGCGCGAAGTAGCAGGCAGCAGGTTGTAATAAATTGCTGTCTGTATAAATTACAATATATTTAAAACACGTGAAATCGGTTATCGGTCCGATAGTAGGCACCGGCAGTTTTCAGTCGTATACGATATTTTTTACTGCGAATGTTATTCGATTGTTAGGAAATATTCACATTTCATATTCGTAATTAACCAGCTTACAAAAATAAATGAAATCCCACCAAAAACATTTTCATGTAAAAATGTTGCCAAGACGAGCCTACATAGCTTACACTCTGGAAAAGTTATCAGATATCGTATAAAGCCAAGCTCTACACTACACCTTAATCAAAAACTATCAAAAAGTGGTCAGATCTCATGTAGAACCAAAATTCATGATCTATGCACCGTTACTTCACCAGGCTTAACTTCACTTACGCTACGATACGATATCTGATAACTTTTCCAGAGTGTAAGCTATGTAGGCTCGTCTTGGCAACATTTTTACATGAAAATGTTTTTGGTGGGATCACAACTTTATATAAAGAGGTTATGAACATATAAAATCCACATCCATATTGACAAATTAATAATTTAATTACAGACAAACAACTAAAATGTAACATAACATAAAACTAAAAAGAGTTAAACTCAAAAAAAGTTTATAAACTCCTAATTACGAAAATTATTATGTACTGATTTGTAAGTAGTTAACCATAATAATTCAGATAATAAATTAGTTTGGTAAGTACGTAAAATTTTAATACCTAAGGTGGATATTCTATTAGCAATTGTGTTGCTTTTTCAGTATCATCTTATATTTTGATTAGGCATCTCTATCCCAGCATTTACTAGACTTCTAATATGCATTTGATAACATTTTCTATAACATCTCACATTTACTACTTTACTCGCATCTAACATCCCAAGTGTTTACAATCAAGAAGTTTTCATAATACCATTTAATGAGAATGAAAATCCAAAGCAAAGTTAGGAGAGTTCATAAAAACGAAAAATCGTTTTGAATAAAGGTAGCTAGATGCGGTTCTTTTGGTGGGGACACTCCGGTGTCCCTTCCAAATACGTCGTTCTGTCTGTCTGTTTGGTGGCTATGACGATGATGACGGAACTGTCTGATAATTAAAAAAAAAAAAAACGGCAATTAACTGAGCTCGAAGCCGCGAATGAGTTTGCTCGTTGTTACTCGGTATACAAGTCGGAATCGCCTACGCTAAGCGTTGCGGCGGCGAGCGTGGAATTTTTAACCAAAAAAAAAGGAGGAGGTTCTCAATGTATGTACACCTTTATGTATGTACACACATAAAGGTTTTTTTCAACACAGAATAAAAACCATTAGGTCCCCTAAAAAATGTACACAGTTTGACCATGTAGGTTTTATTTTATGAACATGTTTCACCAAAATTTTTAATGAATTAACATTAATTGTTTAAACATTTTTATTTGGACGACATTTTAATTTTTAGTATACAGGGTGACCTGAAATTCGATACATTCCTTTGAAAGACAGAAAGTAGACCTCATGTACAGTAATATTTTTCATGACATCCCCTATCCGAAAGTTGATATTTACAAAGTTATTGAAATTTCAATTTTTTTTTCTTTTTTTTTCGACTTTTTGACTTTGACATGACGTATTTTTAAAAATGTTTGTCTTTTTAGTGATTTTTTTATGCATTTTAACCGTCAATGAGTCAAATAATATTTTTAAGGAATAAATAGGGACAAACTAAGCGAGAATTTTTCAATATGAGACATGAAACTGAATTTTCTCTTAAGAAAAATGCACATATTTCTTAAAAACAGGTCATTTTCTTTAAAAAAAATGTATGATACAATACGTACAAATATTCTAAATAACTTCCTTATCTCATTAGCTTTCCGAAAAGGTGCAAATGTCTAGATAAAAATATGAACATGTAATAAACAAAGACAAAACAATCATCAGGTAACGTTATCTCAAGAATTACTCTACCTGAGGCGACCTTTTTTTTCAATTGTTTCCTTTGTTCAAACTTTGGAATGTTTCAGGTACTTACGTCGCGGCCCTTTGTCAATGAGTTACCGACTGGCTTAGAGAGCAAATTAAATAGCTTATATTAGTTTTAAGTCAACTATTGCCGTGTACGGACGTATTGTTGCTTTAAACTACACCCTTACTTCTACTTGTGATTTTTTTGTTTTGCGATGGCTGCTTTTGAGTACGATGAATACGCTGACATCTTGTTTTGTTACGGACTTTGTAGTAGTAATGCTGCTGCTGCACGAAGAACATACGTTGAACGTTTTCCGAATCGACGAGTGCCAAACGTTAGAGTGTTTTCAACAACATTTTGACGAATTCGGGAAAGCGGCCGTGTTGATAGAAGACGTGGCGATTCAGGCAGACCTCGTTTGTATGCTCCAGAAGAAGAAGAAGAAATTTTAACACTTTTTCAAAATGATCCTTCTATTTCTACAAGAGCAGCAGCTAGAAGACTTGGATTGAGTCAATGGAAGGTGTGGTTTACAGTACACACAGCGCGTCTACATCCATTTCACTACACACCTGTCCAAGCGCTGGAAGAGGGAGACCCGGTTAGAAGAATGGAATTCTGCCGTTTTATGATAAATGCAGACATGGAGGATCGCAATTTCTTCTCAAGAATATTGTGGACGGATGAATCGAAATTTGACCGTGACGGGATAAACAATTTCCACAACACACATTACTGGGCACCAAAAGGAGAAAACCCCAGGATGAAAAAAGAAAGGGCCCATCAAACCAGATTCAGTCTAAATGTCTGGATGGGTATAATTAATAATAATTTAGTTGGACCTCATTTTTTGCCTCAAAATTTAAATGGTGAAATGTATGAACATTTCCTAAGAGAGGAGATTACTGGTTTAATGGAAGATGTGCCAATAGAAACTCGTCGTAATATGATTTTCCAGCATGATGGTTGCCCGGCCCACTTCCGCCTCGGCGTACGCCAGTGGCTGGACCAAACTTACCCACATCGCTGGATAGGTCGAGGCGGGCCAATTCCTTGGCCAGCACGGTGTCCCGATTTGACCCCGTGTGATTTTTATCTTTGGGGTCATATGAAGGCTTTGGTGTATACTTCACTCATAACTAATGTAGAGGAGCTCAGAAGCCGCATAACAAATGCAGCAGAAGAAATCAAAACTAGTCTTACTACCAGAATAATCAAAACAGAGGTACGGAGAAGACTACGGGCCTGTATCAGAAACAGAGGCTCACATTTTAAACAAGACCTAAAATAAAATATTTATTATTAAATTTAATTAACCATTGATGTTTTTTAAACACAATAAACGTAATTAAATTCAAGTTTTTCCTTTTATTTTAACCTTATCGCAAATAAATAGATTTAGACATTATTTCATTTTACTTCTATGTTTACTACAACGTCATATTTTTATGTAGACATTTGCACCTTTTTGGAAAGCTAATGAGATAAGGAAGTTATTTAGAATATTTGTACGCATTGTATCATACATTTTTTTAAAGAAAATTACCTGTTTTTAAGAAATATGTGCATTTTTCTTAAGAGAAAATTCAGTTTCATGTCTCATATTGAAAAATTCTCGCTTAGTTTGTCCATATTTATTCCTTAAAAATATTATTTGACTCATTGACGGTTAAAATACATAAAAAGATCACTAAATAGACAAATATTTTTAAAAATATGTCATGTCAAAGTCAAAAAGTCGAAAAAAAAGAAAAAAAAATTGAAATTTCAATAACTTTGTAAATATCATCTTTCGGATAGGGGATGTCATGAAAAATATTACTGTACATGAGGTCTACTTTCTGTCTTTCAAAGGAATGTATCGAATTTTAGGTCACCCTGTATATGGATGATTTATACGACGTTTAGACATCAAGAATATCCTGGTATAGCTTACACATATAGTTTACAAAGCCAGTCAGTGGACTAAGCCCACTGAGTGACTTTGCAAACGTAGGTGCTACATACTTAAAAAAAGGGTAAAAGGTAGAGCATCTTGAAATCTGGAAGACATACGAAAAACAGTTGTTAACAGGTTTCAACCCATATTTTAGTATAAAAGTAACAGTTATAACAGATTTGAGATGGGTCCTTCTCTAATATCAATATCGTCCTCTAGAATTTGGTCAGTCTCAACTTTCTGTACTTCCCTAAGCTTCACTTGCGGGTCGTGGTAGTAGGTGACGGTCACTATCTCGTACGGTCTCAGCACAGGCGACTGGTCGATCCTCCTCATATATTCGTTGACGTCCAAGTGCTCGTGTTTCGCACAATAATGTACCAGCAACGAGGCGCAGAGATATCCGAAGTGGATGTCTCCGTCGAGACTCACTTCGTAATCGATTCTCACTTCCAGTGTCGTCTCCTTCACTTTAAGTTCCGCTTTGGATTCTCCCGCGGGCAGCTCCTCTTCCGGTTCCGCTTCCAGAGTCACCGTTCTACTCGCGAAGTCCTCGTGTCCGTATTTCGAGGAGTGTTCCAGTCTGTTGAAGCCGACGAGGTGCTTGATGTCGCCACCAACAGATATGACCCGAACCTCGTGCCACTTTGTGGTCATAGTTTCTGTGACTTCTTGTTTCAGTACAGGCTTCGCTCTGCTGATAGTCTTCTTATATTTAACATTTTTGTCATTACTCCTGACAATTCTCGCGGATTTTGGTTTCAGCGTGATATAGAGATCCTTGTACCCGAATGCGCTTGCGTGGTTGATGTTTACCTCTCCTACTTTTACCCACACAAGTTCCAGTCTTGCGAGGTTTTCTTTTACTCCAGATTCTGTCAGTTTGAATGCGTCCAAGTCAACGTCAGTAGTTTTGGCTCTGTCTGTGCCGCTCACCACCACTCCCGGGTTCCTGTCGTTGGAGCCCGGTACTATTTCTACTTGTATTTGTGCCGATATGAGACATGGCACTACTAATATCAGTGCTGTTTTCAGAATGCACTCCATCTTGTTCCAGTGGACGAGTGATTGCGAGTTCGTTAAGATCCAAGCTTTTATACTGTTTATACGTACTGATAAGCATGCAGTTATTTATTGTTGCCGTAAACTTAAATACTGTGCACTACGAAATAATTTATAGTTTTCCTGTTTGCCTCTGCCTCTTAAAACTATTACTTATACAAGGTGTAAAATAAATTAGTGCTAATACTTTAGGGTGTGTATGTGCTTCCTATGTAGAATTATTGTTAAAGTACCAGTGCTGTAAGACTTACTTTTATCTTTCATGTTTCTATGAGAAATGCCTCAATTTGTCCATACAATAAACGCTATATACCGTATCCATACACACCCTAAAGTACTATCACTCATTAATATTACCGCCTGTATAGTAGTATCACTCATTCATATAATAGCCTGTATTTAAGACACAATTAGACCGAAAAAAATAACCTTAATACGAAGGTAAATGAAATTGCCTATGTCACACGGGCTAATAATACGAATTTGACATAATTTGCTTTCATTAAAATCGAACCAGTATTTTAGGAACTATAAAACAAACATGCATACAAACACAGACTGCCAAAAAGGATTACCAATTATTTTTATTATTTTACTTAATTATTCTTTTAAGTTGCTAAGTATACACATAGCACCTATATTATTTCATAGTAAAAATAAATGCCTCTGTGGTCTAGCGGTTCAGAGCTTCGCTCTTAAACGTTGTCGTAGGCTGGAACAACAAAAAATGTTGTTTGCAAGTTCCGTTAGGACAATGCAGTGTGATCTCCTGATTGTCTGACAAGAAAGAAGAAGATCATGGGGATCATCATGCGTCGGATGCGCATGTAATAAAAAAAAGTCGGGTTATAGTTTTTTAATCTTTTTTTTTTAATATTTTTCTGTTTCCACATAAAATATAATAATTATTATATTTTTATTTAATTGTCCATTAAAAAAAAGTATCAACTCCTAGATACTACTTGTACGACCGCATTTTAAACCTTTATTTTGAATTTAACAATAAAATATAATAATAAATATCCCACCTAAAACATTTTCATGTAAAATGTTGCCAAGACGAGTCTATATAGCTAACCCTGTGAAAAAGTTATCAGATATCGTATAAAGCCAAGCTCTAAAGACTACTCGCCCTAAATCTACAAGCACCTTGATCAAAATCTACATGGGATTTGTCCACTTTTTGATAGATTTTGATCAAGGTGCTTGTAGATTTAGGGAAAATGTTTTTGGTGGGATTTCATTTATTTTTGTAAGTTGGTTAATGAACTTGTTTGAGTTTAAAAATAACCTATTTTGACCCCGGGCAATTAATTTCGCCTTATTCTTCGTCTGGAATTTAGATGATTTATTGTATTTCTCTTTCATTTGATACCCATATTGTGAGAGTACCTGTGAAAACGATTGTAGGCGACGCACTACACCTTTCTAAGAATATATCACTAATCATAAGATTATATAAATATTATTTAGAGTGTTAAATAAACTTATTGTGTTCTGAGATTAAATAAATATAGTTTTCTGTTGTATAAGCCTATAAATTGTAAGCTTAAACTTTTGTTTGAATAAAGTCGTGTTGTCGGATGCTTCAAACGTATGCGGTTACACTGAGCCGACACCCTGGAAGTCCAGCAAAGCAGTCGCACCAACGCACGCGCAAGTGACACACGTTTGAATTATCCCTCGCACATATTCTGTCCAACACCGCAGTTTTAATTCCATCCCTTATAATCGCTGGTCCATTCGAACCGGATCTAACTAGAACTGTTGAACTCTTGTTATGTATCGTACGCCAAATAAGTTTTTGTCTAATAAATCCCGCGTAAAATTAATTGACAGACTCGAAAGTGCTTCGGAACAAGTGTTAACGCGTGACCGCGAACAATTTAAAATGTCAAAATCGGAATGTGCATGTGATAAAAGTGCAACAAATGAAATGTCATGTAAATCGTCGTCTTCCCAAATTAGACGCAAACAGCTGGAATTAGCAGCAGCCGAGGAAAAAGCTAAAATTGCTTTGGAGCTTATCGATAAGCGGCTCGAATGTGACTTAGCCATGGTCGATAATGCTTCATATTGTAGCAAGCCTGCTAGCAACGACGGGAGTCAATGTAACGTGAAGCAGTGGCTGGAACAGAGTAACGTACAGTCGCCACCAGTGGCGGCAGCAACGGCGACGGAGGCAGCGCCGGCACCTAGCGCAAACTGCGCACCTAGCTGCGCCCCCGCTCCACACGCCGACGGTATAATTCAGCTGGCTCACACACTCAAGAACATAATGACCTCCACGTCCCAGCACCATCAAGATGAACGACTACTCACACGGTTGTCAACACCGCGAGATTTACCGATATTCAGTGGTGAATGCTTCGAATGGTTGCATTTTCGAAGCGCATATGATGAATCCACACAGGTATGCCAATTTAGTGATTCTGAAAATTTATGGCGACTACGCAAAGCGCTCCGCGGCGAGGCCAAGGAAGCCGTCACCGACCTACTGATCGGCGGCACCTCACCAGCTATTGTAATGGAAGCATTGGAGCTCAGGTTTGGACACCCAGATTTAATCGTTCAACAGCTGACGGCGCAGATGAAAAAGCTATCGCCACTCTCAAGTAATTATCAGAATGATATAATTAACTTTTCTATGAAAGTAAATAATTGTGTTGCGACGCTGAACTCACTCAATCAGCATGATTACCTACGCAGCCCAGAATTACTGACGGCAGTCGTCACAAAGTTGCCTAGTGTTTTGATTAGCAAGTGGTCAGACTATGCTTACGATAAGCTAGCTAGCAACGTTTCAAAACTACAACTACTAGCCACATTCTTAAAACGTGAAGCTACTGTGGCCTCAATAGTCGGCGTTACACATCTTCGGGACAGCCGTAAACCCGACCAGGTGCCACATGGACGAACGAAACCGGATGAGAAGCAAAGGCAACCTATGTACTATAATCGGCCTGTGCTTACGACGATGGCAACCAGAGCCGCTCGACCGACGTCGTCGAAATTATGTTTGTTTTGCTCAAAATCTGCCCATCCACTAACTGAATGTCGATATTTCAGACGAGCAATGAGAAAAGATAGATGGAGATTTGCAAAAGCAAAAAACCTATGTTTTTGTTGCTTATTGGAGCGACACAATAATACCGCATGTCCTGCACCTTTATGCGACATCGACGACTGTGGATTGTCGCACAATCGCCTTCTACACTTCAAGAAGCCTGCAGTCGACACCGTGGCTACAATGATGGATGCGACCACCCACGAGTCGCAGGTAGCTGACAGCGAGTCGTCATTATCGGCACGCGGCGAAACCGTGGCCCACATGGCTGCCACCCAGCGCGAGCCGAGCGACGATGCCGCCGACAGAACTCAAGGACCGCGAGCGAATTGTGAAGTGCTACTAAAAGTGGTAAAAGTAAATCTAAGTGGCCCAAAGGGCACGGTGAGTGCGTATGCATTGTTAGACGACGGTGCATCCATATCTATAATCGATAAGGACTTGGTAAGTGAATTAGGTTTAATAACTTCTCAGTCTAGCCCTGTTAAATTTATTGATGCTTTCGGTATCGAAATATTTCAATCTGATGTACCTAAAGTTACTGCTAATATAAGTGACATATTTGAAAACAAAAGTTTTGATGTAACATTACGTGTAGTGAATAACTTTAATTTGCCAAAACAAGATTTGTCAATAGTTAAAACTTTGCAATGTAATCATTTGTTAAAAGTTAAAGATGATGTTTGTGATCAATGTGTAGTGCCTCGACTATTGATAGGTGAGGATAATTATTATCTTATCGCTCCTCATGAAATTCTGCAAGGTAACAAGCAGGAACCTTATGCTACGAGATGCCTACTAGGCTGGTCTATTCATGGCTGCATCGGTCTCACTCACACTTCCATGAACGGTCATACTTTTCATCTCGCTCACGATGAGGAACACGATACTAACATCACAGAATTAAACAATTTAATTAAACAATCTTTTGAACTAGACTCGATCGGAATTTCAACCTTACGCCGCGAGAATACGGCACATTTGAGAGCAGTACGTATTTTAGATGATACTGCACGGAATATAGGTAATCAATGGGAAGTAGGTCTACCTTTCACAAAAGACCAATTAGTATTTCCAAATACGTATGATTACGCGCGAAATAGACTAAATAGTTTAGTTAAAAGGTTTAGGTCTGACGTCACGTACGCTGAGAAATATCGCCGGGAGATGAAAAGGCTCTTTGATAACGGCTACGCTCGTGAAATAGGCGTCAAGGAATACACACCGAGTCATACTTGGTACTTGTCACATTTTGGAGTACAGAACCCAAACAAACCCGACAAGTTAAGATT
Source organism: Celastrina argiolus (assembly GCA_905187575.2). Lineage (NCBI taxonomy): Eukaryota > Metazoa > Arthropoda > Insecta > Lepidoptera > Lycaenidae > Celastrina > Celastrina argiolus. Next base: position 1,485,492 of record LR994600.1, on the reverse strand, counting down.
AGTATTTGATTGTGCAGGTAAAGTAAACAACGTATGTTTAAATGATTTTCTTCTTACAGGACCAGACCTGTACAATTCACTATTAGGTATTATGTTACGTTTTCGCGAACATAGAATAGCGCTAACTGCTGATATTAAGGATTTTTTTGTTCAAATCAAAATAAGATCAGAAGATCAAAATGTTTTCCGTTTTCTTTGGCAAGAAAACGCCGAGGATGATGTGAAAATATGCGTAATGCAAACTTTGCTTTTTGGAGCTACTTGCTCACCGTTTGTCGCACAATACATAAAAAATAAAAATGCGATTAAATACATAGACGAATGTCCAGAGGCCGTTCACGTAATATTAAACGACCATTATATGGACGATTGTTTACATTCATGTGACAGCGAGGACAAAGCTATTCAATTAATACGCGAAATAACTGAAATACATAAATCAGGTGGTTTTGAGATAATGCGCTGGTCCAGCAACAGTAAACACGTGCTGCAGACCGTACCGCACGCGGCGCTGGCGCCCGCTGCTATCGCATTACAACACGGAGCTACGAACACAGCTGAGCGCACTCTCGGTTTGATGTGGCATCCGAGCGAAGATTTGTTTAGTTTTAAAATAGCTTTAGATCGAATTTTGCCTGGCATTTTAAATGGAACTCAGGTACCTACTAAAGCTCAAATGTTAAGCATTATAATGTCCGTTTACGATATTCACGGTTTTCTTTCTCCGTTTATAATTAAGGGTAAAATTATTTTTCAAAATGTACATCGCAGTGGAGTCGAATGGAATTGCCGCATCCAAGCCGCGGAGCACACTTTATGGCTCAGTTGGCTCAAAGATTTGAAGTGTCTAAGCTCACTTAAAATTCCGCGATTCCATGGCAACGCGCACGAGTGGACACATTGTTACTCGGCGGAACAGATGTTAACTGATGACATTAAAAGAAATGTAGGCGAGATAGTAAACAAACAAATGCATATTTTTTGTGACGCTTCGTCTAAAGCTTACGCTGCTGTTATTTATTGGCGTTATACACGTGCCGACGGGCGCGTACTAATTAGTTTTGTCGCTAGTAAATCTAGGGTGAGCCCATTGAAGCCGACTTCAATTCCGCGACTAGAACTACAGGGTGCTCTTTTAGGTGCGCGACTCGCAGAAGCTATACTGCGCGAATACAAGGGTCCCGGTCGCCATAATAAACGTTATTTTTGGACGGACAGTAGCACAGTCCTTCAGTGGATTCGAAGCGATCCTCGTAACTACAAACCATATGTAGCCCATCGACTTGGTGAGATCGACTCACTCACGAAAGCATGTGAATGGCGCCACGTGCCTACCGCGAACAACGCCGCTGACGCGGCCACTCGAGAAGACGCGCCTCCGTTAAGGTACTCAAGTGACTGGTTCCAAGGTCCCTCGTTCTTGAGACATCCTGAAGGTCAATGGCCTAAGGACCGGAAGTTTACGAAGACATTAGAGGACGCAAATAGCGAAAAATGTACGGTTCATTTAATAGTTGATAATAAATCGACAATGTCTTTGCCTAATGAAAATAATATCTCTAATTGGCTCACTCTAGTACGCGCAACGGCTAGGGTATTGTTGTTCATTAGAAGATGTCAAAGGAAGAAATGCCTACTTGACACTCTTCTAATGAAGGAGGCAGAAGACATGCTGCTAAAGAAATGTCAGAACGATTGTTTTCATGCGGACATATCATTATTGAAACAAAATAAGTCCCTGTCACGCGATAGTCGCTTGCTACAACTAACCCCTTACGTAGACGAGTCCGGTCTCATGCGTGTAGGCGGTCGTGTGGAGGCTGTCGCTGGCGTCGAACTTAACATGCGAAGACCTGTTATTTTAGAAGGAAAACATAGAATAACACGTATGCTGGTAGAATATTTTCATAGACAAGCACTCCACAGTGCAAACGAACTCGTCGTTAATAACTTAAGACAGCGTTATTGGATCTTAAAACTTAGGCCGACAGTTCGTGCCGTCGCGTCCCATTGTCTGTTCTGCAGATACAGGCGCGCGACACCGCAGCCTCAGCGTATGAGCGACTTACCTGCAGCTCGGCTGCAACACAATAGACGTCCATTTAGTTACACCGGAGTAGATTTTTTCGGGCCACTAGAGGTTACCGTTGGCCGAGGAAAACAGAAACGTTACTGCATGCTGTTTACTTGCTTAACTATTCGAGCAATACACATCGAAGTGACGGAAAGTTTAACAACTGACTCCACAATAATGGCATTAAGACGGATGGCTGCTCGTCGAGGCATGCCGCAGGTCATTATCTCAGATAACGGCACAAACCTTCGCGGTGCTGACGCGGAGCTGAGACGCAGTTTGTCTGAGCTAGATCAGGAGGCCATACGGGAGGCAGGAACTATACGCGGCGTCCAATGGAAATTCATACCCCCGGGGGCCCCAGAGATGGGGGGAGCATGGGAGCGCATGATCCGAACGGTCAAGTCCTCCTTAAAGATAGTATTAAAGCAACGTGCACCTCACACTGAAACTTTGTTAACCGTTTTAGCCGAAGTCGAGTCGTTAGTGAACAGTCGACCTATTACTTACGTTTCAAATGATCCACAATATCCCGAGGCTCTGACGCCTAACCATTTTTTAATCGGTTCCTCATCGTCAATTCCACAATTCGGTAAATATGATAATTCGGATCTACATTTGAGAAAGCGATGGCGGGTAGCACAGCGCCTCACTGACATGTTTTGGGCACGATGGATTAAAGAATATTTGCCAACCTTATTACCACGCCAAAAGTGGACTACTGAGTCTAGGCAGTTACAGGTTAACGATTATGTCGTCATTGCCGAACCTAACTTAGAGCGAAACTGCTGGCGGCATGGAATTGTGAGCGCGACCCACGCGGGCCGCGACGGACGAGTCCGTGTCGTCGACGTGCGCACACGCGCCGGCGAGCTGCGCAGACCTGTGACGCGCGTCGCCCTACTAGCACCACAGAATGATAGTAGTGCTAACTAGTTAGCACTAAGGAGGCAGATTGTAGGCGACGCACTACACCTTTCTAAGAATATATCACTAATCATAAGATTATATAAATATTATTTAGAGTGTTAAATAAACTTATTGTGTTCTGAGATTAAATAAATATAGTTTTCTGTTGTATAAGCCTATAAATTGTAAGCTTAAACTTTTGTTTGAATAAAGTCGTGTTGTCGGATGCTTCAAACGTATGCGGTTACACTGAGCCGACACCCTGGAAGTCCAGCAAAGCAGTCGCACCAACGCACGCGCAAGTGACACACGTTTGAATTATCCCTCGCACATATTCTGTCCAACACCGCAGTTTTAATTCCATCCCTTATAACGATAAATCGCTATTTTGGATTAAAAATAGCGGCATTAATGAAATCTTGTATGAATTGTATTTGTTTTCTCAAACTCTCTCATAATTTTTTACCCATATTGTAGGGGTTGATATGAAAACTATAAGTCTCCATTGTGGCTGTGTAACACCGAACTTCAATAAAACACCTCACTACTATAATTGAACTCTCTTTATACTGTATTCTTGTTTTTTTTTTTGAAAGTGCTGTAACTATCCGGGTGGCTAGTTGTTTAGTCATAAGCTTGTTTAATAATTTTAGTGTTTGCTAAAATAATAATAATAATAATATCTCTTACACTGATTTCGGTGACGGTGACCGGTTTCATTGAAACCAGTCCAGCTACGCAGGAGTTATTTTATAGTGCCCAAGTGTGTGCGCAATGCATAGAAGCACTCTCTTTTTCTTCACTCTCGTAACCCACTGGGACGGATAACCGACACGACTGGCGGGAGATCAAGCGCAGGACCGACTTTTTCATGCCCATCCGACGCATATATCATATTTCTTGCCAGCCAATTAGGTGATCAGCCTGCCTTGTCTAAACCAAACTTAAAACGTGTTTCCAACGTGGGAATCGAACCCACGACGACCACAGTCGAGAGCCAGGCTCTAAACTACTAGATCACGGAGGCGTAATAACTAAAATTGTATAAATTAAATAAATTGATCGTGTCATATTGAAACTTATAAAATTTTGTCATGCGCCAATCAATTAAAAGTCGATTAAGTACTTAATTTTGGTCACAAATTTTTTTGAGTATCGAAGTTTTTACAATTTAGACTACAAAAAATCTACGCATTTGGAGTTGTGGGGACATTTTATTGTCTATTATTGTAGTGTCTTATGCGCAGTGACACGGGATGGTCACTGACGCGGAATAAATGCGAACTTGTGCAAAAAGGTTTTTCATTTAACATCTAGTTACTAGAATCTACAGAAGTAGTAACATTGGTGACCCCGAAAACATTTTTTTTGCGTGTGAGTGACTTTTGTTAGTGAACAGTATAAAACAGTAATTAGTGCGGTATGAATCCGATACCTGGACCGTCTCAGCCCGCCTCCCAGCAGGGACCGGCGCACCAAGTCAAGCCGGAGTACAGTGAAGTGTCGGCGATATCTGTGACTAATCGTATACCCGAATTTTGGACCGATCAACCTAGGGTGTGGTTCATCAGAGCGGAAGCAGTATTAGGTCCACAAAAAGTTGCTGACGAAACCCAATTTCAAATTATTGTCTCGAAATTGGGTAAAGAGGCTATACAGCAGGTGACTGATTTACTGATTAAGCCTCCTGACACGAAAAAATATGAAGCTCTGAAAAGTAGGCTGCTGACTATTTACGAAGAGTCAGAGAATCGCCAAATTCAGAAACTCATTGGCGAAATGGAGCTGGGCGACCAAAAGCCGTCGCAACTTCTTCGCCGAATGCGTGATCTGGGAAGGGAGAAGATACCTGATGACACACTCAGAATACTATGGCAGAGTCATCTCCCCACTGCAGTGCGAGCGGTACTGGCTGTCACGGATGCCAGAGACATGGATAATTTAGCCACCGTGGCCGACAAAATCATGGAGACTTCGCAGCAGCCACAGATTTCCAAATTATCCACGTCTCAGCCCATTAGAGGAGATGAAAAAATTTTGGCAGAAATTGCAAAATTGAGTGCTAGAATAGCGAATATAGAGAGATCTCGCAGCATTTCCAGAGGAAGAGACTCTAGTCGTTTTCGCCAACGTTCCCGCTCTCGCAATCCCAGTCAGCAGCGCCGCAACCCTGATAGTGAAGATTGGCTGTGTTTCTACCACTTCCGGTTCAAGGAGCGCGCCAACAAGTGTGTGCAGCCCTGTTCCTGGAAGAAGGGAAACTAGAACGTGCGCAGGTACGTGAGGCGGATATCTGGGCCCTTACCCAAGATGCCATCGCTTAGTTACGTAAAGTTCTGTAGATACGTTATCTGTTTTGAGATAACGACATTGATTTCGTACCCAACATGCACTAAGATTGCGCTTCGTCTTGGCGTAATTTTTAAAACGTTTTGTCTCTGGTTCCGGCGCCTTATAACGTAATTTTCGCTGTCAAGTGTCAACTGTGTCAACTGTCAAATCCGTCACTAGACTATCATGTTACAAGACAACAAACTACCATGTGCCAGTGTTGCCAACCTAGGAGTTTTTCCCCTAAATTCGGTGGCAAAAAATTTCTACAAGCAGTTTTTAGGTGTAAAATTGTTTAGGTTTATATTTGGGGTCTCTATTTTTTTACTTACCTATAACGACCAAAATTTTAAAAGTCAATCTGTATAAAAAATAATGTTGGTAGTGTATCTTAACGTATAATGGACATAATCACATTTTTATCAGTATTAATTTATTTTTATTATATTTATAGTTTTCAGTGCCATAAGAAAATTTAGGGATTTTTTTTAAGTAGTTGTTACCATTTTGGGACTTTTGTTGTAAGTTTGGACATAAATATTTATGAGAGTTGGTAACACTGCCGAATGGCCGACGAGTTGCTACTTAGATGTTTTTAACAATGAACTTGTATTGAAGCTATTAGTAATTAGTGAAGAAGATGTGTAATCAAAATATGAAGAGTGCAAAAAAGCACGATGCCATAGATCAGTAATACAATCACGGAGAAATTCATACATTAATAGAGGTTAACAACAACACAGGTAAGTAAATAAAACTTTTATGTAACGTGTTATGGAATGTTTATGCAAACGGCAACAATAATTATGGTAGAACAAAAAAGTGGTGCTTAGTAGGTATACAATTTAAGGCTTTTCGTACCTACCTGGCAGCCAGTCATTTATCATAACATCATATTCGATATTAATAAGTATAATATTATCTACTTCGTATGGGAGTAATGGGAGACTTTGTATATACTACGCAGTCACGAATATCAAATGGCTAAAGTAGCCATTCATACTGTGTACCTTGATCAATAAAATCGTCACCCATAACATAACCATGTGAGTTAGTGAAAGAAGTATGAATGTTAGGATCTTATTACATTTAGATATTATGTGCCGGCCTACCCTTATGGGAAATTGATTGGCATAATATTATGTAGGGATTGGCATAATAATATTGGGTATAATTGAAGTAACTACTGTATAAAGTCATTGTTTAATTAATTATTATTTATAAAACTTATTTGTATTTATATAACTTGATCCATATATAAACATATTATCATCACCTGTCTAGGTAACAATAAAATAACAAGTGGTTTTCACAAATCACAAAATGGATATGTTTAATTATAATTAATATATTTGTGTGAATGAAAGCACATAAGTCTATATCTATATTAAGTCCTGATAAAGCTAATAATATATATTTTTTCAGACAACGGCTGCAGCAGCCTTAATAGGACACATCACCTGCACCATCTAGTGCCTGCTGACCTGCAGCGATAAGGCATTGAAAAGAAAAATAAACAAAGAATCACGTGGGACACTCAAATTTTCAATATTGACATTTCATATTAATAAATATTTACATAAACTGCCTGGTGTGTTTTTATCCCATTTTCATAATTATTACTCACCGTCAGACGGTGGGTGTTTAATTCCTACCTTGTTATGGAACATGTAGGCTAGGTTCTAATCCTAGGTAGGATTGGAACCGTCATGTGAGTCGTTAAGTTATTAACAAGTAAATTTATTTAACTTTAAAGGGATTAAATTAATAACAAATACTGGAAAAAAATGTTTATTAACAATTATTATTGTTGTATTTATTTTACTCTTAATTAATCAGTATAATGAGAAATAGTTTAGTATACTTAGATTTGTTAATTTTTACAGTTCCATTTGGCCACGTTTTATCTCATATTATCTTGTCTTCACCTACCAGTTTGCAGTACCTACAGATTTTCACTTGCTTTTGATGTTGCTTAATATAAGTAATTCACTTTGAAACTAATTATGCCAAAAACTGCTAAGATTTACAACAATTAAACATATTAATACTTATTTAGTTTCTAATGTTTTACAAGTAATTTGAAGCTTATGAATCAGTTTTCAATGTTTTATATGTTAAGATATTAACAAGTAAAGTTACTTAACTTTAAAGGAATTAAATGAATTACAAATACTGGAAAAAAATGTTTTATTAACAATTATTATTGTTGTATTTATTTACACTTAATTAGTCAGTAGGTATAATGAGAAATAGTTTAGTATACTAAGATTTGTTTTTACAGTTCCATTTGGCCACATTTTGTTCATGAATGCTTTCTTATTCCTGATGAATTATTCTATTTACCTAATTCTAGTTCTAAAATATTTTTAATACAGTAAGCATTTCTTTTTCATTATCATCTCTTTCACTTAGCAGTCTTTAGCATTGGTTTTTATGTTTGCAAATCCGAGTACCTACCTACCAACCAAAGCTTAGTAATTTTGCCAAAATCTCATATTATCTTGTCTTCAACAGCAGTTTGCACTACATACAGATCACTTGCTTGTAAGTAATTCACTAATTATGCCAAACACTGCTAAGTTTTTGGCATTGTTTTGGCATTATTTTGTTTGGGTAACCAACAGCTTATTAGTAATACATTAACAATACAGTATAGATAGGATCAAAGCCAGTAACAGGATATAAATCAGTTATCAATGTTTTATATCGGGAGACAACAAATAATGTCGGGAATGTCTTCTATTGCCTTCAATTACTGTATATATACGCCTCTCCTAGGTATATTCGTGTTGTGCGGCCAACAATAATCGCAAAGCACCTAAACTCTATTGTACTCTAAACAAGAATATCAGCTGATTAATAAATATCCGCCATATTGTTCGATATCGGAGTTAAAAGCACCTCTTTAGACTTCGTTATCTTGAAAACAATAACGTATAAGATAGCGTTCGACAAAATGTCAAAATGTGTAAGTTGGGTAGCCATTTCATATAACAATATCGTCAATTGGAAAGCGTAAAAGTTTACTGTTGTCGTCTTCGACAAAAATGTACAGGTTGGGTAGCACTACAAATATCGATTACGACTAAGGACGTCATTAGTCGTACGCAAAAGTCAATTCCATACATTTTTAGATAGCGTACTTCGATAACGACAAACGTAAAAGCATGTTGGGTAAGCCCCCTGTGCAATTTCACCAACGCATCGCCTTCGTGTCATGGACTACAACAGTGGTTACAATTTTTTAGTGGACACAGGTGCAAACGTTTCTGTAATTCCGGTAAGAAAACGTTATTGTTATAGTTCTAAGATATCCGATTACAAACTCTATGCAGCTAACGGCACTGAAATTCGGACCTTCGGTACAAAGTCATTAGAGATCAATTTACATTTGCGTCGTCCGTATCGATGGGATTTTATAATAGCCGATGTAAAGCAGCCCATTCTCGGAGCCGATTTTTTAACTGCATATGGATTGTTAGTGGATTTAAAGTCTCGCAAGTTAATAGATAAGATAACTAATTTAAATATTTCAGCTTCTGTTGTTAACTGTACCGTAGCCACTGTAAATACCATTGACAAAAGTCATCCATACTGGAGTATAATTTGTAGGTACCCGGATATTACTAAGCCTGTTAATTTTAAGAATAGTCCTAAGCATAATGTGTATCACCACATTGAAACGACAGGTCCTCCAGTTCACGCTAGAGCTCGGCAGCTTCCACCAGATAAGTATAAACGCGTCAAAGATGAATTTAAGGTCATGCAAGAGATCGGCATATGTCGACCTTCGAAGAGCCCATGGTCTAGTCCGCTCCATGTGGTGCCAAAGAAGAACGGCGAAATAAGGCCGTGCGGAGACTATAGGCGTTTAAATGCAATCACGATACCGGATCGCTATCCCGTGCCGCGACTACACGATTTTACTTATCTGTTGGAAGGCAAGACTATTTTTACCCGACTTGACGTTATTAGAGCATACCATTGCATACCTATATTTCCAGATGACATCGAAAAAACCGCGATTATGACACCGTTTGGACTTTTTGAATTTCCGATGATGAGTTTTGGTTTACGGAACGCGAGTCAAACTTATCAACGTTTTATGGACCATTCGGTACTTCAAGGTTTTGATTTTTTATTTACTTTTATCGATGACGTCATCATAGCCTCAGAGTCGGTAGAACAACATAAGGAACATTTACACAAAGTTTTTGAACGTTTTAGTCAATTCGGAATTTCTATAAATCTTAGTAAATGTTGTTTCGGAGAAACAAAAATTGAATATTTAGGACACGAAGTATCTAAGGATGGCATTCGACCTTTGGATAGTAAAATCGAAATTATAAAAAACTATCCTAAGCCTAAAACAGTAGACGAGTTACGTCGCTTCTTAGGAATGGTAAATTTTTACCGTTCTCACATTGACATGCCGACGCCCAGCGTCGCGACGCCTGCCGACGCCCAGCGCCGCGACGCCTAGCGCCGCGACGCCTGCCGACGCCCAGCGTCGCGACGCCTGCCGACGCCCAGCGTCGCGACGCCTGCCGACGCCTGCCGACGCCCAGCGCCACGACGCCCAGCGCCGCGACGCCGAGCGCCGCGACGCCTACCGACGCTCAGCGTCGCGACGCCTGCCGACGCCCAGCGCCGCGACGCCTAGCGCCGCGACGCCTACCGACGCCCAGCGTCGCGACGCCTGCCGACGCCCAGCGCCACGACGCCCAGCGCCGCGACGCCAAGCGCCGCGACGCCTACCGACGCTCAGCGTCGCGACGCCTGCCGACGCCCAGCGTCGCGACGCCGACGCCCAGCGCCGCGACGCCTAGCGCCGCGACGCCTACCGACGCCCAGCGTCGCGACGCCTGCCGACGCCCAGCGCCACGACGCCCAGCGCCGCGACGCCAAGCGCCGCGACGCCTACCGACGCTCAGCGTCGCGACGCCTGCCGACGCCCAGCGTCGCGACGCCTGCCGACGCCCAGCGCCGCGACGCCCAGCGCCGCGACGCCTACCGACGCCCAGTGTCGCGACGCCTGCCGACGCCCAGCGTCGCGACGCCTGCCGACGCCCAGCTCCGCGACGCCTAGCGCCGCGACGCCTGCCGACGCCCAGCGTCGCGACGCCTGCCGACGCCCAGCGCCGCGACGCCTAGCGCCGCGACGCCTACCGACGCCCAGCGTCGCGACGCCTGCCGACGCCCAGCGCCACGACGCCCAGCGCCGCGACGCCAAGCGCCGCGACGCCTACCGACGCTCAGCGTCGCGACGCCTGCCGACGCCCAGCGTCGCGACGCCGACGCCCAGCGTCGCGACGCCGACGCCCAGCGCCGCGACGCCTAGCGCCGCGACGCCTACCGACGCCCAGCGTCGCGACGCCTGCCGACGCCCAGCGCCACGACGCCCAGCGCCGCGACGCCAAGCGCCGCGACGCCTACCGACGCTCAGCGTCGCGACGCCTGCCGACGCCCAGCGTCGCGACGCCGACGCCCAGCGCCGCGACGCCCAGCGTCGCGACGCCTGCCGACGCCCAGCGTCGCGACGCCAGCCGACGCCCAGCGCCGCGACGCCCAGCGTCGCGACGCCTGCCGACGCCCAGCGCCGCGACGCCTAGCGCCGCGACGCCTGCCGACGCCCAGCGTCGCGACGCCTGCCGACGCCCAGCGCCACGACGCCCAGCGCCGCGACGCCTACCGACGCCCAGTGTCGCGACGCCTGCCGACGCCCAGCGTCGCGACGCCTGCCGACGCCCAGCGTCGCGACGCCTGCCGACGCCCAGCGCCGCGACGCCTACCGACGCCCAGCGTCGCGACGCCTGCCGACGCCCAGCGCCACGACGCCAAGCGCCGCGACGCCTACCGACGCTCAGCGTCGCGACGCCTGCCGACGCCCAGCGTCGCGACGCCGACGCCCAGCGCCGCGACGCCTAGCGCCGCGACGCCTACCGACGCCCAGCGTCGCGACGCCTGCCGACGCCCAGCGCCACGACGCCCAGCGCCGCGACGCCAAGCGCCGCGACGCCTACCGACGCTCAGCGTCGCGACGCCTGCCGACGCCGAGCGTCGCGACGCCTGCTGACGCCCAGCGTCGCGACGCCTAGCGCCGCGACGCCTACCGACGCCCAGCGCCGCGACGCCCAGCGTCACGACGCCTACCGACGCCCAGCGTCGCGACGCCTGCCGACGCCCAGCATCGCGACGCCTGCCGACGCCCAGCGCCGCGACATTTAACAACAGATGTAGCTTGTGCCGGACCTGTTCAAAATTCTTAGGTTACTTCCGTAAATCTTAGAAAGCTGACGTTATGTATGTAAGCTGTTATTGCTACAAAACCAAAAAAAAAAATATTAAAATGTAAATGCAAAATATGGTGGACCACCATATTGGATTCAAAAGGATGTTTATTATAAGGATCTGATGATCTTTAATTTATAAAAGGAATATAATATACAAGTACATAAAAAACCTACGACCTACTTTTTGTAGGACCAATAATCATTCAAAGTATTATCGGTAACGTATTATAATGATATACATCGACATTTAACAGTTACGCTCGACGTCGTGGCGCTGGGCGTCGGTAGGCGTCAGGGCGCTGGGCGTCGCGGCGCTGGGCGTTGGCAGGAGTCGCGGCACTGGGCGTCGGCAGGCGTCATGGCGCTTGGCGTCGCGACGCTGGGCGTCGGAGGGGTCGCGACGCTGGGCGTCGGCAGGCATCGCGGCGCCGGGCGTCGTGGCGCTGGGCGTCGGTAGGCGTCGGGGCGCTTGGTGTTGCAGCGCTGGGCGTCGGCAGGCGTCGCGACGCTGGGCGTCGGCAGGCGTCGCGGCGCTGGTCGTTGGCAGGCGTCGTGGCGCTGTGCGTCGTGGCGCTCGACGTCGTGGCGCTGGGCGTCGGCAGGCGTCGCGACGCTGGGCGTCGGCAGGCGTCGCGGCGCTGGGCGTCGGCAGGCGTCGCGGCGCTGGGCGTCGGCAGGCGTCGCGGCGCTGGGCGTCGGCAGGCGTCGCGGCGCTGGGCGTCGGCAGGCGTCGCGATGCTGGGCGTCGGTAGGCGTCGCGACGCTGGGCGTCGGTAGGCGTCGCGGCGCTCGACGTCGTGGCGCTGGGCGTCGTTAGGCGTCACGGCGCTGGGCGTCGCGGCGCTGGGCGTTGGCAGGAGTCGCGGCACTGGGCGTCGGCAGGCGTCATGGCGCTTGGCGTCGCGGCGCTGGGCGTCGGCAGGCGTCGTGGCGCTCGGCGTCGTTTAACAGTCGGTAACGTATTATAATGATATACATCGACATTTAACAGTTACGCTCGACGTCGTGGCGCTGGGCGTCGGCAGGCGTCGCGGCGCTGGGCGTCGGCAGGCGTCGCGGCGCTGGGCGTTGGCAGGCGTCGTGGCGCTCGGCGTCATTTAACAGTCGGTAACGTATTATAATGATATACATCGACATTTAACAGTTACGCTCGACGTCGTGGCGCTGGGCGTCGGCAGGCGTCGTGGCGCTGGGCGTCGTGGGGCTGGGCGTCGTGGCGCTGGGCGTCGGTAGGCGGCGGGGCGCTGGGCGTCGGCAGGCGTCGCGACGCTGGGCGTCGGCAGGCGTCGCGGCGCTGGGCGTCGGCAGGCGTCGCGACGCTGGGCGTCGGTAGGCGTCGCGGCGCTCGACGTCGTGGCGCTGGGCGTTGGCAGGAGTTGCGGCACTGGGCGTCGGCAGGCGTCATGGCGCTTGGCGTCGCAGCGCTTGGCGTCGCGGCGCTGGGCGTCGGCAGGCGTCGTGGCGTTTGGCGTCGCAGCGCTTGGCGTCGCGGCGCTGGGCGTCGGCAGGCGTCGTGGCGCTCGGCGTCGTTTAACAGTCGGTAACGTATTATAATGATATACATCGACATTTAACAGTTACGCTCGACGTCGTGGCGCCGCGCTGGGCGTCGGTAGGCGTCAGGGCGCTGGGCGTCGCGACGCTGGGCGTCGGCAGGCGTCGCGGCGCTGGGCGTCGGCAGGCGTCGCGACGCTGGGCGTCGGTAGGCGTCGCGGCGCTCGACGTCGTGGCGCTGGGCGTCGGTAGGCGTCACGGCTCTGGGCGTCGCGGCGCTGGGCGTTGGCAGGAGTTGCGGCACTGGGCGTCGGCAGGCGTCATGGCGCTTGGCGTCGCAGCGCTTGGCGTCGCGGCGCTGGGCGTCGGCAGGCGTCGTGGCGTTTGGCGTCGCAGCGCTTGGCGTCGCGGCGCTGGGCGTCGGCAGGCGTCGTGGCGCTCGGCGTCGTTTAACAGTCGGTAACGTATTATAATGATATACATCGACATTTAACAGTTACGCTCGACGTCGTGGCGCCGCGCTGGGCGTCGGTAGGCGTCAGGGCGCTGGGCGTCGCGGCGCTGGGCGTTGGCAGGAGTCGCGGCACTGGGCGTCGGCAGGCGTCATGGCGCTTGGCGTCGCGACGCTGGGCGTCGGCAGGCGTCGCGACGCTGGGCGTCGGCAGGCGTCGCGACGCTGGGCGTCGGCAGGCATCGCGGCGCCGGGTGTCGTGGCGCTGGGCGTCGGTAGGCGTCGCGGCACTGGGCGTCGGTAGGCGTCGCGGCGCTGGGCATAGGCAGGCGTCGCGACGCTGGGCGTCGGCAGGCGTCGTGGCGCTCGGCGTCGTTTAACAGTCGGTAACGTATTATAATGATATACATCGACATTTAACAGACGGTAACGTTTTATAATGATAACAATAAAGGAAAAACAAACGTTACATAAAACTCCAAATGCGTAGATATTTTGTAGTCTAAATTATTGTAAAAACTTCGAGACTCAAAGAAATTTGTGACCATAAATAAAGTACTTAATTCAAATTCAATATTACACGATCAATTTATTTATACAATTTTAGTTATTACGCCTCCGTGGTCTAGTGGTTTAGAGCCTGGCTCTCGACTGTGGTCGTCGTAGGTTCGAATCCCACGTTGGAAACACGTTTTAAGTTTGGTTAAGACAAGGCAGGCTGATCACCTAATTGTCTGACAAGAAAGATGATCCATGCGTCGGATGGGCATGTAAAAAGTCGGTCCTGCGCTTGATCTCCCGCCAGTCGTGTCGGTTACCGACACGGATAACGGAGAGTGAAGAAAATGAGAGTGCTTCTTATATAAATTTTGAGGAGTTCCCTCGATTCCTCACGGATCCCATCATCAGGTCACCACTTTGGTGACAATAGGACCAAACGGAAAGCCTTTCCACCTTTCAAATAAAAAAAAATCCTCCAAATCGGTTCACCCAGACGAAAGTTCTGAGGTAACAAACATAAAAAAAAAACATACAGACGAATTGAGAACCTCCTCCTTTTTTTGGAAGTCGGTTAAAAAATACGCCATTTTGACACTGCCGATAGTAGATTATGAGCCTATAGTCTATAGATTCATAGCAAACAATAATCATTGTATTAATATTGGCCAATTGGCATCACTGACTAGTCTATGGTTGTGTCATAGACGGGTTTGTTTGTGTTTAGGTTAAATTTATTTCGGACGTACTATAATTCGTATAAGAAAAGTAGCCAAACAAAGATTTTATTTGTTTTTTTTTTTGCAAGGGTACCTCAGGGGTCTTTGTTAGATCCATATAAGTATATCCTGTATATGTGTGTCATTGACATGATAACGACCACCTTCTAAAACTAAAAAAAAAAAGACTTCGTTGATCGGGGTTTCGCTTCCCACATTGGAACAAGTTTTGGTTAGAACAATGCAGCCTGATCATTTGATTGTCTGACAAGAAAGATGATCCATGCGTCGGATGGGCAATTGGCATGTAAAGCGTCGGCTCTGCGCCTGATATCTCGTTAGGGATGTGAATAAAAATAAATTTTCTTAATAATCATTTTTTTTTTTCTAAATATCGTTTATTAATTAAGATATTTTCTTAGTCAATGTCACATCCCTATGTCCCGCTTGTCGCTTCGGTTTAAATCCGTCCCACCGAGCAAGTGTGAAGGAGGAAAGTGTGCTTCTGTGTATTTCCCACACACATAGGTACTATAATATATTTCTTGCATAGACGGTCTGAAGTGGGAGGCATTATTTTATATTTATTAGCAAGTAACAAAAACTCAGAACTGGCATCTAGAATTCCACAAACTAGCCCCAACACGACGAGCGAAACATTTAAAAATAACAAAATATGTAAGAATACACTGAATATATGAGCACGGCACTCAAAACTATTTATCGAAAACAAGCTAATGCTTCTATATTCCATTTTCGCAATCAAAGATTTGTAAAACCAGTTTAATACCTGCCATTCTCAAAAATACTGACGCTTTTCGACTTGTATCACGGGTGATAAGGCTAGCATAAGTCTTCAGTCTGTTTTCTTAAAGGACGATCGATTTTTTTGCGAGATTGTCAACAGAATTTAAGGAGTGAACACAAAAATGTTAAAATTATATTTGTTATTGAATGTACTGTAGGTTATTGATGAAAATGCATGTTATACAGGGTGTAAAAGAGCAGTCACTATAACTTTGGGATAGGAATATAGGACCTTGACTGATTCTAGAAATGAATTTCTTTCATTATTTATTTAAAAAAAAAAAATTTTGCAATTTATTATTTTAGTCGCAAGGCTGTGAACTGTTTGGAACAACGTTCTGCATTAAATTCTTAAATTTTATAATTTTTGCGCTAGTACGTAATGAACGTCTTACGCGTGCTATTGACCTCTCAGCGTAATCAGCTGATCGCTGTGTTGTGCACGTTGTACATTGCCTATTGAAAATTTTCAAATTTTTAATGATTAATGGATATATCTCTTGCCTGGTTATTACCCCACGAAGTTATAGTGACTGCTCTTTTTACACCTTGTATAGTAATAATACACTAAATACTTGCACGTTTTTCCGTAAATTACTTATTTTATAAATTATTTTTTAAAATACACGACCGGTTTCGACATAATCATTACCTGATATATTTATTATTTTCTCAAGCATGTATATCGATGTATCAGTTACGACGTACACTGCAGGATAGGTATAAGCCTACATCAAAATATTTCAAATAATTTTCCGACCTCATTTGACGACTAATAAAAATCTTAAATATATGTATAGTATAAAAGTATTAAATATATTTCCGTTGTCTGGCACCTGTAACACAAGTTCTTCGGATACTTAGCACGGGGCCAGATTGACGTGGTGTGAAGCGTCCATAGATATTATATTATTATTTATTATATTATTTCCAACGAAGCGAGTTTTACAGGTGGTTTAGGGAGCAGGTTTAAAATAAAGGAATGTCCGTCCAAAGCATTGCTGCCCATTTCCATATATGGATTCCCTCTTCGTCTTTTCTTGTCGTCTTGGTTGATGGGATGCTGTGCTTACTCCGGAACCCCTCAAATTACATTTTATCTACTTGTAAACTTTTGGATCATGACAGTAGGTGAACGTGGCTATCTCGTGAGACTCCAGAACTGGGGAATAGTTCAGCTGCTTGAAGTAATCCCTGACGTCCATTCTGGATTTCACAAAGCAGTACTCCACTTTCGGTATGCAGTAGTGTTCGAAGTAGATGTCTCCGTCCAGGCTCAGCTCGTAATCGACTCTCACTTCAAGGGTAGTTTCTTTCACCTCCAGACGTGGTGCTTTACGGTCCAAGGCATCTTCATCATCAGCCTTCACTGTCAAAGGTATTTCGATAGAAGCAAAACCATCCTCTCCATACACTAATACGTGTTCTAATCTATTAAATCTTAATGCATGAAGTATGTTTTGTCCAATAGACAATCGTTTAGTTTCATACCATTTTATTCCAACGCTAGCGTTGATTAGAGTTTCTAAGGCGCCATTTTTTTCGACGAAAACAATTTCGTTATTGGCACTTCTCAGGACTCTTTCGTTGTTTCGTACGATTCTCGCGTTCTTTGGTTTCAGTGTAACGTACAGGTCTCTGTAGCCGTGAGCACTCGCCTGGCTGACGAGTATTTTCCCAACTCCATGATATCCCAGTCTCTTAAGACCCTCTTTCACTTCGACTGCAGTTATATTAAATGCATCTATATCGGTGCTGTTAGTTTTTCCTCTATCGCTGCCTCTGACGAGAGCTTGAGGAGTTTTGGCATCACCGGGCACTATTTCCACTACAATTTCTGCAGATATCAGACACGGTATCAACAAAAGGAATTTCCAAATTGCGAAATACATTGCCCCTTCGAGTATTCGAGGTTCAAGTAAAATATATTGTCGTGTGAGCTTATATATGTCCGATAAGAGTAGGAAGGTACAGTCATGTCCATAAATTTGAATTATATTTTATACATTTACAGTGCGACCACGACACGACTACGATTTATGTGTTTCGACTTGTCGTTTTTCATACATTATATGTCACTTTAAAATTGTTTTACAGTGTCAATCACCTATGTTAATAATATACAGATTTTTAAAGTCTTTAATGTTCTTTTCCTATTGGTCTCAGCATAGCAAATAGGCTATCCAACACGGTAAGTAAGTAGGACCGGTAGTTTCAGGGATTAGCGCGTTCTTAAATCAGCTTTATAATATTAGCATATGAGTACATGATAAAAATCTATTATTACGGCTTCAAAATGTATTCAATTCAATACCTCCTCATGCCGAGCTTCCTGGCTCTTGCCCGCAAAAGATAATCGCGCATTTCCTTTCCTCTTTATACCTTTACTAAAATATTAACGCAATATACTGTCTTTGACATATAATGTATACATATCTTTAGATTATTATTCAATTCCATGGGAGTAAAAGGAATTCAGTACGAGCGTAACGGGGAAAATCTCGTATGTAATATAATGCATTACCACTAATAATGCAAACGAACTTCTTGACACCACTGTACGCTTATCAGTACATTGGTCATTGTGGCTACTATAAATACGCATCCATGACAGTCTCGTTTTAAATTCAGTCGCAGCCTTCACTTGCACCCTGTCGACGAAGAATCAAACATGTCTGCCTTCGTAAGAAGCCTCGCGGCATTCTTCCTGCTGCCGTATCTGGTAGCCGGTCAGATACAAGTCGAGGTGATACCAGGCGGAAACGACAGAAACCCGAACGTCGTCGTCGCCGGCTCCGAGAGTGCGAAGGCGAGAGATGTAGACCTGGATATGTTCAAGCTGACGTTAGACGGGGTGAAATCCAACCTGCAGCGGTTGGGCTGGGTCAGCGTGGGCGACGTAAACCTGAACCACGCCAGCGCGTACGGATTCAAGGATCTGCGGGTGACACTGAAACCGACTTTGGGAAGAATCCTACGGGTCAACGATCGCTTGGTGAAGGGCAGGAAGAGAACGTTCCGCAACGAGAACGACAAACCCAGGACTATTGCACCGGAGTTCGAAGCCGAGTTCCCCGAAACGATGACCACCAAGTGGCACGACATCAGAGACATAGCCGTCGGAGGGAACATCAAGCACATAGTCGGCTTCAACAGGGTGGAGCACGACTCTAGATACGGCCACGAGGACTTCGCGTCCAGATCGATGTTGATCGAAGCCACGAGCGACGACGAAGTTCACATCAAACCAAATAAATACGTCAGAGCGGGCTTGGAGGTGAAAGAGACGACCATGTCAGTGAAAGTCGAATACGAATTCGGGCTGGAAGGGGACATATACTTTGGATTTCTCTGCACGCCGATCTTCAAGGTTTGCGCCAAACACACGAGTTTGGACATCAAGGAGTATTTCAAGATGCTGGACATACCTCCCTCGATCAAATCTTACGAGATTGTCACGTTTACTTATCACCATGATGCTAAAGTGGTGGTCGGGGAACCTATGGACCTGGCCGACAAGAAGTAGTGTATATATTCCATCAATTAACAAAAATATTTACTAACGCATACTCCATTTCGCGTCGTGTCTTATGGCCGAAATCATAAACAATTTTATATTTATTTAACATTTAGTGCACACAAGAAAATTCACAACAATACATTTTACAAAGAAATACGACACAAAGGTAACTGCTTATTTCTAACAA
Organism: Celastrina argiolus; assembly: GCA_905187575.2. Taxonomy (NCBI): domain Eukaryota; kingdom Metazoa; phylum Arthropoda; class Insecta; order Lepidoptera; family Lycaenidae; genus Celastrina; species Celastrina argiolus. Next base: position 1,466,206 of record LR994600.1, on the reverse strand, counting down.
GAAATTTCTTCCAGCAGCCCTACGGAGGGAGATGGCATAAAATGTGGTATAGTAGATTTTATGTTATTTATTAGTAAATTTCTTAGCACAAAGTGGATCTACACAATAATAATTAATATTAAATTCAGTTAATACTTAACATATTTATTTATTTTCTGTATTTTCTGTAAACATGGGACAAGATACATAACAAACGACAATATAAAAGCTTAAAATATACATATTATTATATTTAGGGCCGATTTTTCAACTGTCAGATAACTTTTATCTGTTGAATAAACATGTGACTTTGACATTTGTTCCATACAAAATCTGCCAAAGTCACATATTTATTCCTTAGATAGAAGTTATCTGACGATTGAAAAATCAGTAGGAAAATGTACACAAGAACACTTCGTTGAGCATACAAACAGTTTGTGATTAACCGTTTAACCTTCCCGGGACTTCTTCGAATCGGCTCAGCCGTTCTCGAGTTTTAGCGAGACTAACGAACAGCAATTCATTTTTATTTGTAAGAGAAGAGAGAAGAAGAAAAAATGTATTATACAAATGGAGATTCAGTTAGTATTAAATATTTATCACATTTATAAAATAAATAATAATAAATAAATTTATTTTATTCCTTGTCAAAAACAACTATTATTTTATAAGTATAGTATAAATAGTTTGTCACTTTACTTGTAATGATGTGTACGCATATAATTGAGTACATCAGAGCATAATTATGTATATTAATAATTTAACTTAAGTAATGTGTGTTCTGTTAGTGTACCTTAATAAGTAAATAATTGTTAAAATAAGTGACGCTGCCCTTTTGAATCACCTAACAGTGACAGAGGCTTCGTGTATTTCTCACACCGAGAGCTCCCGAACAGAGCTCCGAGCGGGAAACCACGACCAGGGGAAATGTATCCCCTCTACGTGGGGTAAATTAAATGGGTGGCGCGCCCAGCACGAGTGCTGGACGCAATAGTCGAGTTTTAAGGATTCAGACCCCCGCGACAGAACGCGGGGGAAAACCACGATATCGAGTTGAGAACTCATCAAGGAAGACTCGTGATCAATAATTGTGAATGAAAAAAAAAAAGAAAATTTTCAAGGCTTGATGCCAATAGCGGGTGCGACCCGGCTCTACCTTGACCATATCTGTACATATGCATTTCTGGATTTCAAATTGAATTATTTTCTTGTTTTAGCCTCTTTAGAACCATTTTTTGCAAAGTCGGGTTTAAGTTTTTTAATCTTTTTTTTATTATCACCCGACTTCGACGAACCCAAAAGGAAGGGTGCGACCACTCTACCTTGACTATTTTTGTACCTATAATAATATCCATAGACGCTTCACACCACGTCAATCTGGCCCTGTGCTTATCCTAAGAACTGGTGTTACAGGTACCAGACAACGGAAATATATATTTAATACTTTTATACTATACATATATTTAGGAGTTTTATTATATAAAAAAACTTTTTGTTCCCTCGGCGGGATTCGAACCCGCAACCTCTCGGTCGAGCACCAACGCGCTGAGCTGGAACTGGACACCTATGCATTTCTAGGATTTCAAATTGAATTATTTTCTTGTTTTTTTTACCCATTTTTGCGAAATCGGGTTATAGTTTTTAATAATTTTGTGATGTAATCGTTTTGAGACAAAGATGATATGATTTTATGATGATGAAATAGCTTAACAATCTATATCTCGCCGGCTTTCAACCAAAAACTAGATCAAAGATTCATCCGTTTGGGAGCTGCGATGCCACAGACACACAGACACGTCCAACTTATAACATCCCTAGAAATATATCAACATAACCAAATAGTTGTCTTCTCAGTATAATGTTATTAATTACTGTAGTTTAGTGGACACTATACTATAATACAGGGTGTAAAAAGAGCAGTCACTATAACTTTGGGATAGGAATATAGGACCTTGACTGATTCTAGAAATGAATTTTTCGCAATACATATTTATTTTTTGAAAAAAAAATTTTTTTTGCAATTTATTATTTTGGTCGCAAGGCTGAACTGTTTGGAACAACGTTTTGTATTAAATTCTTGAATTTTATAATTTTTGCCCTAGTACGTAATGAACGTCATACGCGTGCTATTGACCTCTCAGCGTAATCAGCTGATCGCTGTGTTGTGCACGTTGTACATTGCCTATTGAACATTTTCAAATTTTTATAACAGTAGATTAAAAGCAAATGACTAGTACCAATGGATATATCTCTTGCCTGGTTACCCCACGAAGTTATAGTGACTGCTCTTTTTACACCCTGTATATTAATGAGTGATAATGATTTAGGGTGTGTATGAGTCCCGAATATTATAGAGTTTACTGTGAAAGTACCAGCGCTGAAAGAGGTACTTTAAAAAAATATATGGTAAAATTGTTGCGACATTTCTCACAAAAACTTGAAAGTCAAAAGTAAGTCTTTCAGCGCTGGTACTTTCACAGTATACTCTACATTGGGGGCACATACACAGTATACACCCTAAAGTATTATCACTCATATAAAGGGTGTAATAAGAGCAGTCACTATAACTTTGGGATAGGATTATAGGACCTTGACTCATTCTAGAAATGATTTTTTTTTTTATTATTTATTTTTAAAAAAAATTTTTTTTTTGCAGATTATTATTTTAGTCGCAAGGCTGAACTGTTTAACTGTTTGGGACAACGTTCTGCATTAAATTCTTAAATTTTTAAAAAAAGGTGTAAAAAGAGCAGTCACTATAACTTCGTGGGGTAATAACCAGGCAAGAGATATATCCATTGGGACTAGTTATTTGCTTTTAAATAGAATAAATGTTTATTAGTTCTTAGCTTTTAATCCACTGTTTAAAAAATTTAAAAATTTTCAATAGGCAATGCACAACGTGCACAACAGAGCGATCAGCTGATTACGCTGAGAGGTCAATAGCACGCGTAGACGTTCATTACGTACTAGGGCAAACATAATAAAATTACAAAATAAATAAAATTTCAAAGTAATTCACCAAATAAAGTACGAAAAATCACTGATATCGAACGGATTCGGTTCTCGATTGTGTCGGGAGTAAGGGCTTGTACACAAAACTGCGATGCGAATTCGCATCGCAGAAATCGTCACACGCCCATACAACACGGGTGACAATTATATGGCTGTGTGACGTCATTTCTGCGATGCGAATTCGCATCGCTGAAATAACGTTACACGCCCATACAACACGGGTGACAATTATATGGCTGTGTGACGTCATTTCTGCGATGCGAATCCGCATCGCAGTTTTGTGTACAAGCCCTAAGCCCGCAGGACTATACGGCGGATGCATTGACACCTCCCAGCCAACTCTCGTAATTTTTGCTGAGTGGCTAAAGATGTGTGAGGTCTAGCGTTATCATGGTGAAAAACCACAGCCCTTCATTTAATTAATTCCAGCCGCTTTCTCTCAACTTCTTGCTTTAATCTCATCAGCTATTCGCAGTACAGTTCAGAATCGATGGTCCTGCCTAGCGGTAACAGCTTATAACGAATAATGCCCATCCAATCCCAACACACACAGCATCATCTTGTTGCGATTTAACCCGGGTTTCGCCACAGTCTGTGAAGCCTGACCGGCCTTTGACCACAATCTTTTTCGCACGTTCTTGTCGTACGTGATCCACTTTTCATCACCAGTTATCAGCTTCTTCAAAAATGGTTCGGTTTTCATTACGTCGTAATAAAGAAATATTAGGTTTCTTTTAGTGAACTCATTAGGCACCCAAATATCGAGCTTTTTTGTGTACCCAGCTTTTTTCGAATGCCCCAAAACCATTTGGTTTGGTCAATACCCAGTTCTTCAGCTACATCGTAACTACTAATATGCCGTTCTTGCTCCACTTTTTCAAAACTAGCATCACTTTTATCCTTAACAGGGCGACCAGAGCGACGAGCATCTTAGATATCAAAATTTCCGGATTGAAAACGCTTAAATCAAAATTGCGCTACTCTCACAGATACCTACTACATTAACATTACAAATTTTTTCGCGGCTTGTGTGGCATTTTTACCTTTTTAGTAATAAAATTTTAAAATGTAAGTATTGAATTTCTTCATTAGAATCACTCATTTAAACAATAAGAAAAACAAATGAAAATCTAAATGTGATTTTCATTTATTTATTTGAATTTGGAAAAAAACTTCTGTAAAATAAAACTTTTTAATGATACCAAACTCAGCCAGATACAATTGGTATAGCCCAAGAGATTTTATGACAAGTTCATACATACTTTAATGCGAAAATACTTTTTCCCCAACCTATTATAATGTGTTTCCATTTCATGTCCTAATTAATGTAGAATAATGGTAAAAATGCACCAAATTTAATTATTTTAAGGAATTTTAACATAACCACGTTTCGGTTTCGACCGAAACAGAAGCCACGGTAAAACATTCGGTTTCGGTTTTGGCCGAAAAACCAGTTTCTGTCGGACGCTACATTTTTGTAATAAAAATTTAAAATGTATCGAATTTCTTCCTTAGAATCACTCATTTTAGCAATTAGAAAAACGAAATCTCACAATTACCTAATTTGAAATTCGAATTGTCTTTTGTAAAATAAATAAAAGTTTTTAATGATACTATGTAGGTATGTACTATAATGCGAAAATACTTTTTCCCCAACCTATTATTATTATAATTATTTTATGATGACACAAATAAAGTCTACACACAAGCTATTACAAATTTCCTTTATTTATATTCATAAGCCGAAGTTATCAAGGGAAGACAAAGGGACGGACAAACAGAACATAGATAACTATTATATATAAACTCCAAAAGCTGAATATTTTCCTTATTATGTTTATAAAACAATGTAATCAAATATGGAATACCCGTCTCAAAATAACTGTTATTGTCACAAAATTACCACATTGTACTCAAGTATAATTAATTTTATCGAACGTTTATCAGTTGTGTCAAGTGTGAGCGAGGGCTATACATAAATCATTACCAACAAAATGGCATCATGGAAGTATTTTTAGTTGTACATTCTACTGTGGAACAAACACACAACAAGACAAAATTTTGGCAGTCTTGACAAAATTTTGTCTGCTCCAAAGTAAAAACAAATCTCATCAAAACATAACTTGTAAAAAGTGCCAAGTCTCACAAAAAGTTGTGAGATACATGTTATGCCAAGTCGGGGTTATACGGTCGGTCTAACAACATCTTATAGTGATCGTAATCAATATTATTATTCTTTCATGTTTTAAATAAATAAGTTTACTATTTTGTGTAAGATTGACTTGGCAATCGCATGAAAACAACATAATTTTTATCTCACAAGTGATACATATTAAATCAGATCGATTAGTGTTAGCGTATCTGGATAACTAGACAGAAATTCCAACATTTTTAAGGTTTTTCCTTTATTTATGCTCTAAACGTTATTTGTATTCCAAATTTCAAATTTCTGTCAGAAGAGCCTAATTCTTTTGATGATCTGACAGTGAGTGAGTGGAGTGAGGTAGTGAGTCAGTGACAAAATTAAGAAACTTTGAGAAGTTGTAATTCTTAAACTTGTGTTTCAAATTGAATGAAAAGTGTTTTTACAATGCTTACTTAGTAACTAAAATTGCAGGCTTCTAGTTTCACCCACAACAAAGTTATAGGGGGTTGAAAATGGCCTGAACTGCTTCGAGAAAAGGATGGTACGACCGTGCTCAACTTGGCGGGGGCACTACCGTGCACCCAGATCCTTTACAACTTGACTGCATGACTCTACACACTTATCGGAAGCTTTAGGTACTATATATAAGCAGAAACCGCTGGTGGATCGACTCACTTCAACTCTGACAACAGAATTAAAATAATGAATATGAAACTTTGGTTCATTTTACTACCATGCCTGGCAACTGCAGAGATTGTGGTAGAAGTAGTGACAGGCGACGACAGTCCCGAAGTACTTGTTAGGGGAAGCGAGAGCGGTTACGCTGTCAGTGCAGACGCAGACGCGTTCCAACTGACCAATGCAGCAGTTAAACAGAACCTGAAGAGGTTAGGGTGGAGCGTCGGTGCCGTGAACATCATGCACGCGAGTGTGCACGGACATAGGGATCTGAACATCACGCTGAAGGCAGTGGAAGCGAGGATACAACGTAACAACGAGAGAACGATTAAAATCCAGGACACGCGTATAAAGGGAAACTTTAACAACACGTTGGAAATCGTCGAAAGTGTCGCAGCAACATTAAAAACGAAATGGTACGACACCAAAGGTGTAAGCATCGGTCACGTCAGACATATTCTGGGATATAATAGATTGGAACATGTCTCTGTGTTTGGACAAGAGGATTTTGCCTCTAAAAATGTACTGATGAAGGCGATCGCCGAAGTCGTACAACCTGTACAGGCTTATTTTGAGGTGAAGGAGACAACTCTGGAAGTGAGAGTCGATTACGAGCTGAGTCTGGACGGAGACATCTCCTTCGAGCACTACTGCATACCGAAAGTGGAGTACTGCTTTAAGGAATCCAAAATGGACGTCAGGGATTATTTCAAGCAGCTAAACTATTCACCGGTTCTGGAGTCCCACGAGGTAATCACGTTCACCTACTGTCATGATCCTAAAGTGGTGACGGAGGCTGCACAAAGCCTTTAATCATCTGAATATCTATTATCGAAATGTTCAATTCTTTTGGCTTCAGTCTTGAGTATAAGGATCGCAATCGGACACTTGCAAGTGAGACAAAAGTGACTGGACTCAGGAGGCACACTGCGAAATGAACATTTTTATTACGATTAGGTATCCTTGTGTACCTCTAGTATGATCACCATAAAAACAGTCTTTCTTCAGCAGAAAAGACAGAATTAGAGTATCATACTGGAATTCTCTCGTCTTGTCCACGCAATCTGTCAGTTTGTCTATTCTTGGTAAGACAAAAGGCATTTCTACGGTTGTTGTGGCACACGTGCGACGATCGTCCCCGAAGACTTGTGCCAGTCGATTTAAAAAACATACATAATTATTTAAATGATTGTAATAAAGAATAATATAGTGTTTACAAATCCGATGTTCAATTTCTTTTGTATGTTCTTGATAAGTCGTTACAGTCGAAATGCAAGGCTCACCTGCATCATGGCCTACCATGCCATACAATCTATCTTTAATACAAAAAAATTGCAATAAATGTCACTACTATTAACGTTTGTAAATTATAAAATGTAAATATGCCGAATTAAGTAGATAGATACATTAAAATAAAGATTTGTATATTTCTTAGCATAACATCACATTAAGCTAAATTCAACTTATTAATTAAAATTCAAATTCAAAATTCAAATTTTATTTCCATAGGTTTTAAATAACACTTATAGAATTGTCCTACATGATGCCTACTACCGGTTCGGAAACTAGCCCGGCGAGAAGAACCGGCGTAAGAAACTCGAGAATTAAGAAGAAGATACGAAACGAAATTAGTAATTAGTATTTTCCAATAGTGGCGCTAGATGGCGGTTTCCGGAATTTATAAGGACTTCCCCCCTTGCCAGTATTAGGGTGTTACCATTTTCTAGTACAAGGTCGTGTCTCTGTTATAAATCTACTTTGTGCCTGCATGCATTTCTAAAACATAAAAGTTAAAAATGACCAACTTGTAACCTTTGGAGCTGGTTAGTCGTTACAATCAAAATATACTACTGCCACTCACACAGATATCGATGTCGGTAGCCGTTGGCCAGCTAGGAGTAATTTATAGTAGCCAAGACGATCTCCGTAGCGCAGTAGTTGAGCACATTGGTGCTCGAGCGGGAGGTCGCAGGTTCAAATCCTGCCGGAGGAACAAAAAGTTTTCTGTGTTCCTGGGTCATGGGATGTGTATTAAATACGTGTATAATATAATAAAATCTTAAATATATAAAAATACCTAATATCTATGGACGCTTCACACCACGTCAATCCAGCCCCGTGATAAGTATCCTATAACGGGCCTAGAACTTGTGTTACTGGTACCAGACAATGGAAATATATTTAATACTTTTATACTATAAACATATCAATTAAGATTTTTACTATATTAATACACATCCATGACCTAGGAACACAGAAAACTTTTTGTTCCTCCGGCAGGATTTGAACCTGCGACCTCCCGCTCGAGCACCAATGCGCTCAACCACTGCGTTACGGAGGTCGTCAAGTGTAGAGTAGAAAAAATATGTACGTGATAAAAAGTATTCAATATGTCACACTGTATTCTTAATAGGCTCAATTAGACTTAATATATGATCCATGAACTACCCTGTATTATGAACGTCATTGCAGCTATGATCCACTGATCATAAGGCAGATTCCCGAAACAACTAAATATGTTGTTTTCAAGTTTGATTAGGAAATGCAGGCTGATCACCTGATTGACAAGAAAGATGATCCATGCGTCGGATGGGCATGTAAAAAGTCGGTCCTGCGCCTGATCACCCGCCAGTCGTGTCGGTTATCCTTCGGTCGGGTCGGGAGAGTGCTTTTGTGTATTGCGCAGGCACTTGGGCACTATAAAATAACTCCTGCGTAGCCGGTCTAGTTTCAATGAAACCGGCCACCGTCAATGAAATCGGTGTGGGAGATATTAAGAATTAAAACACAACAATAATTTTATGCACACAAATATAACTTGCACTATTTACGTTCATATTAAAAATGACGTAAGAGTAAGAACATCTTTTAGAATATGAACCTTAAACCTCTTATATAAAGTGTGCTCCTTGTTGAGATGTAAATATTATAAGTAATTATTGTTACTAGCTGTGCCCGCGACTTTCTTCGCGTGGCGCAACGAAAATCCCCAAATGTGAATAATTTTCCCCGTTTTTGCAACATTTCTCACTGACGTTTCGCTCCTATTAGTCGCAGCGTAATGTTATATAGCCTAAATCCTTCCTCTATAAATGGACTATCCAACAAAAAAAGGATTTTTCAAATCGGATCAGTAGTTCCTAAGATTAGCGCGTTTAAACAAACTCATGCTTGGTAGGCGCGCAGATTTCAGATAAAGTCTGGGGGATAATGAGACCTACTTGAGGACAATTTATATAAATACTCTGTGAAAACCCAAGCTTTGTTTAACAATTACAGATACCAGCTTTTAACGATAACAAATACCTAATTAACGTAAAAGATGCGTTTCTATTCTTGGAAGACAAAACGGTAAATATTTTTATCAATGAAACGTACTATTCGCTACATCTTACTTTCCTTGCGTCAGTTATACGGTGATTTTAATACCCGACGAAAAAATATGGTTATTATATGTTGTGTCTGTGTGTATGTATGTGCCTTTTTTAAGTTTGAAAACTGACGTGATCCTGGTACGATCTCGCTACGGCCAGTTTACCCACTAAAACCACCTGCGGATAGCCATCAGCCGTTATGTTAGGTGGAGTGCCCTGGATCTGTCAAAACACAGGCCACTCCTCCCCCGACTGGCCGGTTCATCTTATAAAGGACCGGACTTCCATCAAATTAAGAGAGCACTCCGGCATACTGAAGCGCTTCCCTCAAGCCGGTGAGGTTACCCATCCGTCTCCCTAAGCCCCGTACTATACTTGAGATGGGAGGGCCGCAAAGTGACACCGCCGCACCTCCGTCCTACGCCGGCGAAGCGGAACAGAGGAGGGATCCATCTCTCTGTCCCGCTCCGAGGCCACCTTCTGCGAGATGACGTATTCGCAGAAGAAGACCACCACCTGCCAGGCTTGATCGCTGTCGAGCATGCAACGCACCAGGCTCGGAAGCGAGAGGTCCCGCCCAATCACTGCCATGAGATCAGGGCGCTATGGGGCCACATCCTAACGTAATGTTTGATTTGCAATCTGTAACATACTTTTTTAAGCTCGATCACATCACACATGGCATTAAACAAGCGTTGTTCGCGTCAGTTATTTATAAATCGGTTCTATACAAACACAAGGATCTATAGAAGGTACAAAATAATTGTAAAATGTATAACATTGAAAGAAGTCCAACTGAAATTTGTGAAAACCTAATTGTTGTCTTGATCTACTAAACTTACGAGTGAAGAACGGCTAGACTCCTGATTATAAATTGCTCATAATTCAGTTTGAAGTTCGCAATTTTATAACACTTGAACATATTTTAATTAATATGTAATGAAGCGTCATATCAATATTATTTTAATTGTTTATAAAAAAGTTATCTGAAAGTTATTACACACAATAAATTATACGATTGCGCAAATTTGTAAACAAACTGCACTCTGTGTAGATAGCGCGCGCAGTATAAATACATTGAGTAAAAGTTGCACCCCACACTCACAAGTCCACTGAAGCAAGATGACGAGCTTTATTACCATACTGCTATTAGTAGCGCCGTGTCTCATATCGGCACAGATACAAGTAGAAATAGTACCGGGCTCCAACGACAGGAGCCCCGGAGTGGTGGTGAGCGGCACCGACAGGGACAAAACCAATAACATCGACTTGGACGCATTCAAACTGACAGAATCTGGAGTGCAAGATAACCTCGCAAGACTGGAACTTGTGTGGGTAAAAGTAGGAGAGGTAAACATCAACCACGCAAGCGCATTCGGGTACAAGGATCTCCACATCACGCTGAAACCAAAATCCGGGAGAATTGTCAGGAGTAATGACAAAATCGTTAAATATAAGAAGACTATCAGCAAAGCGAAGCCTGTACTGAAACAAGAAGTCACAGAAACTATGACCACAAAGTGGCACGAGGTTCGGGACATATCTGTTGGTGGCGACATCAAGCACCTCGTCGGCTTCAACAGACTGGAACACTCCTCGAAATACGGACACGAGGACTTCGCGAGTAGAACGGTGACTCTGGAAGCGGAACCGGAAGACGAGCTGCCCGCGGGAGAAGCCAAAGCGGAACTTAAAGTGAAGGAGACGACGCTGGAAGTGAGAATCGATTACGAAGTGAGTCTCGATGGTGACATCCACTTCGGATATCTCTGCACCTCGTTGCTGGTACATTATTGTGCGAAACACACGCATTTGGACGTCAACGAGTATATGAGGAGGATCGACCAGTCGCCTGTGCTGAAACCGTACGAGATCGTGACCTTCACCTACTACCACGACCCGCAAGTGAGTGTAGAAGGGCAGTAAATGAATATACTCAATTAAAGCAAGATGGGCATAGAAGTACTAAGGTTAGGTTAGGTTAGTTAACTTTAGCTTTTGTTAGCTTTTGTTAGCTTTTGTTAGCTTTAAGTTCTGAAATAATAACGGCCCGTCTTGTCTCATCAAATCAGTCTCCATAGGACAGGTTACAAAATATAATATATCAATAAATGTGTAAAAATGTTACTCTTGGTTTCTCTGTGACTCCCTGTTGTGACTTCTCTGTAGTTCAGTGGTCGAGCGGAATTGAGCCGGGGGCCGGTTCGAATACCGCAATAGTATAAAAGTGTCAAGTATTTTTATTTTTGTCGAAAAATACATTATTAATAATCGATTTTTATTGCAAACATCGATTTTTTTAGGCCGAGTAATAACACTAATTAATTTAAAAAAAACCTTGTTACTAGAAAGTTTGGAAAGTTTGGTAGGACAGGGAATAAAGGTGTAAATAAATTAAACTAACTCTCGTCAATTATAAAAAGCTCAATATTTATTTCTTCAGGTGAGGTTAACAATGAGGTCAGAATGCCCTACTGTGAGTGCTGAATATAAAACTCTGCGCTGATGGAATAGAGTTGAAAATCGCACACGCGTTTTACAAATCGTCGCTTTACATTCGCAACCTCGTATAGCTATAAAACCAACTTTTGTGTACTGTACGTAATTAAATATATATATATATAACAATGGTATCACCCTTATACTGGCAATTCGACTGGCTATTTTGTTTTCTACGATTTGACTTACGATGGCTCCTTAGTGATTTGCCAATGTCAGAGTGGGTTGGCGAAGGCTGCTTTATGAGTAGGTTTTATGAAGAAACAAAGGTACGGTACACGAGGACTGAGTTCTTGATGCAAGTTTTTGACACTACTAGCCGTGAGGAATCGAATTAGTTCTCATAGTTTGCCACTAGGGGCGTTGTTTCGATGCCATGTATATTGTAATTTACCTCCTTGGTGAGCGGTGTCGTCGACGAATAATAATAATAGAATAATAGAAAATTTACTTAACAGTAAGTTTATAATTTTTAAAGTAAACCACCATTTTGCACATTTCTTTTTGTGCCGACTGTTGTATTTCTGGTACATAGCCACTATTCCAGCAGAAACCAGCACTACCATTATATGGTACCACAAAGTAGTTATAACAGAGACACAACCTAGTACTAGAAAATGGTATCACCCTTATACTGGCAATTCGACTGGCTATTTTGTTTTCTACGATTTCCAAGCACATTCCGGAAACCGCCATCTAGCGCCACTATTGGAAAATACTAATAACTAATTTCGTTTCGTATCTTCTTCTTAATTAAGGAGTTGAATTTAGCTTTATATGATGTAATCCTTTAAAATATACTTATCTTTATTTAAATGTCAATATTTGTACTTAATAATATATTTACATTTTATAATTTACAAACGTTAATAGTAGTGACATCTATTGCAATTTTTTTGTATTAAAGATTGTATGTGATGGTAGGCCATGACACAACTGAACCTCATTTAAAACAAAATCCATGTCATAATAAAATCTAAAATGATTATTAAGTTTTTTGACTCTACTAGAAAGTTGTATTGAAATATTACAGCTTTATTGTTTGTCGCCTTTATGAACTAGCATGTGCCTATTAAAAGTATTCTTTTTCAGGAATTTCTTCGGACATAAATGACACCTAAACGTTTTGCTGCTCGTATGAGTGAGTCTGTGACTATTTAAATGACTCCTGTGCGAGAATTTCTTGGTACAAATATCACAGCCGAACGGTTTGAATCCACTGTGAAGGCGTTTGTGAACATTTAAATCACTCTTACGTGAAAAATTCTTCAAACACACATCACAGTTGAATGGTTTTCTGCCCGAATGAGTAAGGATATGACTATTCAAATTACTTTTCATCAAGAATTTCTTTGAACAAATATCACAGCTGAACATTTTATCGCCACTGTGAGTCAGAAGATGCACTTTTAAATGACTCTTCTGAGAGAACTTCTTTGAACAAACATCACAAATGTATGATTTCACTGTGCCTGTATGTATTTGTTTGTGGATATTTAAACTGCTATTTCGTGTAAATTTCTTTGTACATATGTCACAACTGAATGGCTTTTCGCCGGTATGAGACCTCATGTGCGCTATCAATTCACTGTTCCATGAGAATTTTTTGAAACAAACTTCACAGCTGAGCGGCTCCTTGTTGGACTGTGCTTCACTGGCAGGGTCTCGTTCCACTAAGTAATTTGTATGTTGCTCATCTTGTTTGTTACCTAAACAAAATTTACGATATGAAAATTTAAACAGTAAACTTACTAAGTTAGCAATGTGAATAATGGTGGTATAAATCGCTATTTGCACTCTTTTTTGGCCAACAGGCTTATTCCCGACACAATCGAGAATCAAATCAGTTCAATCTCAACGGCTTTTTGTATTTTATTATGTGGATTACTTTGAAACTAACCAGGATGAAGTAAATCGTAACCCCGGCTCCACACTACTCGCGAAGTTCCTCGGCGAAGTACGGCGAAGTACTAGTAAAGTTTGACGAGGTAATCCGAAGTGCATCTCTACACTATCCTATTCGTCTAACTTCGTTCAACTTCGCGAGTAGTGTGGAGCCGGTGTTAGATCGTAACTTTTTGTGCTCCCGACCATAACAATCGACTGAGAATCAAAATAAACAAACGTCAATATAAGTAAATCAAAATCGAGAGTTTGGAGAGTAATGACTGTTCTTATTCTTCTTTTTTTTAAATGGCTCCTTAGTGATTTGCCAATGTCAGAGTGGGTTGGCGAAGAGTCTGCTTTATGAGTAGGTTTTATGAAGAAACAAGGGTATGGTGCACAAGGACTGAGTTCTTGGTGCAAGTTTTTGACACTACTAGCCGTGAGGAATCGAATTAGTTCTCATAGTTTGCCACTAGGGGCGTTGTTTTGATGCCATGTACATATATTGTAATTTACCTCCTTGGTGAGCGGTGTCGTCGACGAATAATAATAATAGAATAATAGAAAATTTACTTAACAGTAAGTTTATAATTTAAGGCTTAAGCAATATTAAAGTAAACCACCATTTCGCACATTTCTTTTTGTGCTGACTGTTGTATTTCTGGTACATAGCCACTACTCCAGCAGAAACCAGCACTACCATTATATGGTACTACAAAGTAGTTATAATAGAGACACAACCTAGTACTAGAAAATGGTATCAGCCTAATACTGGCAATTCGACTGGCTATTTTTGTTTTCTTCGATTTCCAATAGTTAAAGGTGAAACGCCATCTAGCGCCACTAATGGAAAATACTAATTACTAATTTCGTTTCGTATCTTCTTCTTAATTATGGAGTTGAATTTAGCTTAATGTGACTACTAATGTACTTTATTTTAATCTCAATATTTGTACTTAATTCGGCATATTTACATTTTATAATTTACAGACATTAACAGTAGTGACATCTATTTCATTTTTTTGTATTAAACATAGATTGTATGGGATAAATTTAACTCCTTAATTAAGAAGAAGATACGAAACGAAATTAGTAATTAGTATTTTCCTATAGTGGCGCTAGATGGCAGTTTCCGGAATGTGCCTGGACTTCACCCTTTGCCAGTCAAATTGCCAGTATAAATTGTGTCTCTGTTATATATCTACTTTATGACGGTACATACCTTCATCTCCTGTCTCCTCTTCAATCTCTAGTTTTATTTCTACCTTTTCCGTGCTCTGTCGTTCCCCGTTATGACACACTTCCGAGGCTGAGTTTGTGGTTGGACGTTGGTATAGACATTTGTCAATAACATTTTGTTTTAAATTAACTTTATTTATTTCCACATAGTTTGCCTTCTGCTGTTCATCAACGTCGTCCACATTGGACAACTCTTGTTTAACACTAGCAATAGCATCTGTAGATACATGAATCTTTCCTTCATAATCATTTTCTAAATTTTCATCTTGTTCATTCTCTAAAATAGTATCAACTGATTATTTGTTTGCATCAAACAAACATGTTCCAATTGCTTTCATTATTAGTCAGGCTCACATGCCCCTAGTCTCTAGTATAAACCTAGAGTTAAAGCTAGCTCTGGGTTTATTATTCAACACTGACTGGCAGAAGTGCCTTAAGTAAGCAGAAAACAGAAAAAGGTGCTTGGGCCAACTAAGCAAAGGCCAAGAATATATTATTGAGGAAAAATCTCAGGACACAACAGCCTTCTCTCGCAGGTTAACATTATAACCTACCAATATCACTAAAAATTTCAGTCTTTATACCAGGCTCCTGTTTGATATATAAAGAGGTTTCTGACATTGAATAATTATTTGTTCTGGAAATTGATAATTCTAACACTGATCCAAACTCTTTGAGCTCCATCTAAAACAATAATATTTAAATAATTACTTGCAGCATCATTACAAATCGATTGACACCTCATTTATTAAAATCCGATCAGTAATTATGCTGCTATGAGGGAACAAACATACATACATACATAGACTGACCAAATGACTTTCTCTTGCACTTCCTTTTATCTTTTGCTGAAGTTGTGAAATTTATGGAGATGCAAGATAATAATATTGTATGTTAAATGATTAAGTAAGTACCTTATTCTGGAATATATCATCAATGAGACCTCGTGTCTGCACAGCCAACTGCTGCAGCTGGTGACATTGCCGCAGTCTCGTGTGACAGATGTAACACATCCAGCACTCATCATCACCTATCTGTTGGCGAAAATTTAACTCAACATATTAATACTTGTTTCTCTCAGCGACCTCCATAGCGCAGTGATTGAGCGCTCTGGAGTTCGAGAGGTTGCGGGTTCAAATCCAGGCGAAGGAACGAAAAGTTTTGTGTGTTCCTGGGTCATGGATGTGTATTAAATATATTTTCGTTGTCTGGTACCTGTAACACAACAACCTTGCGAAAATTTCGGTATTTTGTGAGAGTACAAGGAAAATTAGTCTAAATTTCGTATACTGAGCATAGGGCTAGATTGACGTGGTGCAAAGCGTCCATAGATATTATTATTATTATGTTGCTTCTTGATAACCCGTGCCCTCTTTGTTGAGCGTATAAACCCGCAACGTGGAACTGTAATATGTTAATGAAACTGTACATTAAAATTCAGACACCGTAGCTTAGATATCGGGACTTACCTTATAATTTGCGAGGTTCTCATAAACATAACGAAGATCTGTTTTGTAAATGTTGATAGTTCTTTTATTTACAGATAAGCATATGGAACAACATATGTTTTTTAACATTATGCTTCTCAATTTACTTATTTAATGTTTAATAGGCACTGTAAAATACTTTTATTTTTAAGAACTAAAATTTAAAACGTAAAATTTAGGCGAAAAATTTTTCACAACAATTTACTCAAGAACTTCTTCGTCTACTCTTTTTGACAGTTTCGTTTTTAAAGTGTTAGTGTTCTACTTCGCCCCCTAAATAAAATATTTACCGGTCACATCTCCCGTCTTATTGCCATGGCGCCCCACGTTTGCTCGGATATCAGACGTCCGTTCAACACGGCCTTAATAGCTACTTGTTATTAGAGTACGTCTTTGGGCTTAAATCATATTATTATACTTAATATAATATGATTTAAGACCTTAGGGCGTGCACATATTGTTAAACGTAAATGAAGCCCACGAAAACGATATTGAAGCAACATAATATTATTGTGTCTACCCTAAGCGAACTAGTAATATATTTACAGTACAAAGAGTGATAATTGTTGTTGTGTACAATATTATTAATTCAAAAAACAATTGATTAATCAACTATTTATTAATGTCCTAGATCATTATGTACAAAAAAACATTTATTTATAGCCTTAGACGTTACGGGAATGAGATGTTTAACAAAAAAACCTAAATAATATTTCACTTCTAGAAGTCTGCTAATTGAATCTTGGAGTAATATTTTTTAAACAGTCACAATATTTATTACATAACATTCATTTCGCAATACACACTAAGTAAATTACTTTTACTTTTTTATAGTGATTCTTTATCAGCTGCACTAAATGATTAGTTGCTTGTATGAGTACGTTAAAATCTCTGATGAACGGTTAATAACCGTTATGCACACGTTTGTGGACATTCAAATCACTGTTTCGTGAGAACTTCCTGGAACATACGTCACAGCTATACGGTTTTTGGCCTGTATGAGTAAGATAGTGTCTATTTATATCGAACTTTCGGAGAAATTTCTTTGAACAAACATCACAGCTAAACATTTTGTTGCCAGTGTGCGTTACAAGATGTACCTTTAAAAGACGCTTCTGTGAGAATTTCTTTGCACAAACATCACATACAAATGATTTGACGGCGCCTGTATGTATCTGTCTGTGGGTATTTAAGCTGCTTTTTCGAGTGAATTTCTTTGAACATATGTCGCAGTTAAAGGGCTTTTCTCCTGTATGACTCCTGGTGTGCACTTTCAATTCACTTTTGCATGAAAACTTCTTGGAACAAACTTCACAGGTGAGGGGATCCTTATAACCGGACTGTGCTTCATTAGTAATGTTTCGCTCCACGAAGTAATTTGTGTTGTGTTGCTCATCTTGTTTGTTACCTAAATAAAATGTATGATATGAAAATTTAAACAGGAAACCTACATTTTATTATACTAGCCGTGAGGAATTTGTATGGCAATGGAATTAGTTTTCATAGTTTGCCACTAAGGGCATTGTTTCGATGCCGTGTATATTGTAATTTACCTCCTTGGTGAGCGGTGTCGACGACGACGCACTAAGCACTTATTTTTACACCCTGATAAATACTTAGTACGTCCCGTTCAATTTTAACCCAAACGTTAGCAAACTCATCTATGACACAACCATAGACAAGTCAATTATGTCAAGTACAATGATTTTTGGTTTCGACTTGCGACTATGAATCCATAGACTATAGATTATATTCTACAGGTGGCAGTGTCAAAATGTGTTAAAATTGCGTTTTTTTACTGTAAAAGTTTTTGATTTGATGTTTAAATATAAAAAAAATTGTTTAATTGTTATAAAATATAAAAGGATTATCCTTAAAAATATTAGTATTCCGATGAAAGTGTTCACAATAAGTTAATATGTAGTTAATGGAATCCTGCACTAGGTACTTTGCGGAAATCCATGGCATAAAATTTTAATTTAATAAATTATCTAGCAATATCCCGCGAAAAGAGCGCGGTGTATTGCTAGATATAATAAATTTAAATATTATACTAACATTCTGAAATCGGCATTTTTGGTTTGTTTATGTTTAGGTTAAATTTAAATGGGACGTATTAAGCATATATTTAAATTTATTTATGGTAAGTTTCTATGAATGAATTATTCTTTTTCGCCTACATCCCTATTAAAGAACCAACTGTAATTGTATATAAGTAAGGAACTAGAAGTAAGAAATTGAAGACAGTAATATTCATCTATTAGTAGAAAACTGACCTTACTCAGTAGATTTTTTTGGGGATTCTGTTAGGGTACATACCTTCTTCTCCTATCTTTGCTTCAATCTCTTGTTTTATTTCTGCATGCATACTCTGTTCTCCCCAGTGTTCGTGAACTCCCCACACATCTATGGCTGAGTTGATGGCAGGACTATGATTATGATATTCATCAACAACACTTTGTCCCAAGCTACCTACATTTATTTCAACAAAGTTTGACTTTAGGTGTTCATAGTCAACATCGTCCGTATCTGATAATTCTAGTTTAATGCCAGCAATAGCTTCTTGAGATACAGTAATAGGTCGCTCCTCTTTTGTAAAGACATTTCCTAGAATTGTATTTTGTTCAATCGCTAAAAAAAATGGACTTAAAATAGTATTATTTTTTTACTTAGGCCCTCTTGTGCAAATAACATATAAACCAGTGTTAAAGATAATTCTGGATTTATTTTCCTTTTTATACTCAAAGGGGCTATTATTTAAACATGAATTGGTATTCCTCTAAATTTGAAAAAATCATGCAATCCCAAACCTCCCAAAATCTTACAAGAGAATCTCAGAAAATAAATGACCTACCTCAGAAAGAGCTATGAAGCTCACAAAAGTTTGTCTATTGTTTAGGGAGTTTTAGAACACAATTGCAACCTTTTTTTTTTTTTTTTGATTTCGCAAGGGAAATGCGTTACGCATCCCCCCGGGAGGGTCCCTCATAAGGGACCGGACTTCCATCGAATTAAGAGCACTTCGGCAAACTGAAACGCTCCCCTCGGCGCCGAGACTGACAAAGCCGGGGAGGTTACCCATTCCTCTACCCGGAGCCCCGTACTAGACGTGAGATGGGAGGGCCGCAAAGCGACGCCTCCGCACCCCCGTCCTGCGCCGGTGAAGCGGAACAGAGGATGGATCTCTGTCCCGCTCCGAGGCCTCCTTCTGCGAGATGACGTATTCGCAGGAGACCACCGCCTGCCAGGCCTCGTCGCTCTCGAGCATGCAGCGAACCATGTTCGGGAGCGAGAGGTCCCGCCCAATCACTGCCATGAGATCATGGCGCTGCACGGCCCAACGATCGCACACCTCAAGGGTGTGCTGGGCCGTGTCCTCCGCAGCGCCGCATTCATGGCAGGCTGGCGTAGGCTCCCTCCTGGCGACCTTACACAAATACACACCGAAGCATCCGTGTCCGGTGAGCATCTGTGTAAGGCGGAAGGTGAGGGGTTTCATCTTGCGGCGCATCCAAGCCGCAAGAACTGGACGCAGTGCGATGGCCGTATGTTTACCATACAGTGCCTGCGCCAGAACCTCACCCCATCTCCGCAGCAACCACTGTTGCCCCAGCCTCCGCAATCGTAAGAACTCCTCCCAAGACACAATTGCAACCTATCTCAGTAACAATCAACCTACCAATGTCACTGCAAAATTCATTCCTTACACCAGGCTCCTGTTTGACATATAAATAGGGTTCTGTTATAGAATTAATATTTGTTCTAGAAGTTGATAATTCTAACACTGGTCCAAACTCTCTAAGCTCCATCTAAAAGCAATAATTATATTTAAACCAAAATAGTACTTTTAATAATATACAAAATATTTTGAATTACACAGATATATAATAATATAATATTTAAATAAAATGAGTCTTTTAACCTTATTATGGAATATATCCTGAATGAGACCTTGTGTCTGTACGGCCAACTGCTGCAGCTGGTGACATTGTCGCAGTCTCGTGTAGCAGATGTAACACATCCAGCACTCATCATCACTAATCTGTTGATGAAAATGTACATATAAATACTCAATTTTAATATTCTTCAGAGTAATTTACAATTGATACTTTAAAAATTACACAATAAATTAAAAACTAGTTAGAGTAAATTTTATTATCTATATTAATATATGATAAAAAAAACTAAATTTAAATCAGAGGCTGCTGGTAATGTGCCTGGTTGGCAGTATTATTTTACTGTATGGCCAAACTACGGATGCCATCTCTAAAAGCGTAATTTCCCCGGATTTTGGAGCTTTCACCCCGGACATTTCCATACTTTTTTCATTAAAATCTGGGGACAGGGGCTAGTTGTAGTCAGGGTTTCACCCGTACCTGGTAAGGTAAGAGTTAGTTCTGGGGTCATTTGTCTTATCTACAAGTCTTTTACGCAATAAAATAACCACATTTCTTATAAAATACAAAACATTTCATTCATGAAAATTAGATAAGGAGCTAAGGTGAAACAAAGAATAAAAAAAGACATAGATTGCCATAATTATTAACTTTTTTTGGTTACACCGTAGCAGGGTAAATAAACTCAGAATTTTCTTAAGGACAGTCCAAGTCCTTAAAGGAATTCTGAGTTTCATATTCATGAAATTGGGTCTTGTGTAATTATCTTACCCTATAGTTTATGAGGTTCTCATAAGCATATTGCAGATCTGTTTTGTAAATGTTAATAGTTCTTTTATTTATAGATAAACATATAGAGCAACAAGTGCTTTTTAACATTTTGTAACTCAATTTATATTAATCAATAGGTTTATAATTTAGGCGACAAACTTGTAAACAATAGCTCTATGTTGTAAACTCTTCTTCTTCTACTTTAGTTTTTGACGGTATTATTTTTAAAACGTGGGTTTATTTTTATTTATTTAGGAAAACTTACAGCTAGATCATACAGGACAGTTTTAACATAATATCACAAGAAGGCCAATTACAAGTTTTCACAGACAGTTCTAGAGTAGAAAGAAAGGAGAAATAGACGTAAGACAGCAAAACAACAAATATTATAAGAATATTCACAAAGAATATACTAAAGTATACTAATAATACACAACACACAAGTACAATACGATTATTAAGTACATAAATAATATAATGATATGTATAAAACAATTTTAATTGTTACCCTCTTTAGAGACCTTTAAAAAATATGCGACTAAGGTCCTTTTTAACTGAGCCAACACTGGTAGAAGTTAGGTCCAGTTCAATGCTCCGAGAAGCCTCGTTGTACGCTCTGGTTGATCTAAAAATGTAGGAATTCCGACGATAGTTCGTTAATACTGGGGGAACATATAGAAGTTGATGTTGTCGGAGTGATGCTGATGGAACACTTATATTTATTTTCTCAATCAGTTCCGGGCAGTCTACGGTGCCGTTGAATATTTTAAAAAGAAGAACTATATCAGCTATTTTTCTTCGCTCAAATAGTGGAAGAATATGAAATTTTTGACATCGCTTCAAATAATTCGGTAAAAAAGTTTTGGATTTAAATTGTAAAAGCCTTAAAAATTTCTTTTGAATTTTCTCTATGCGCTCAATATTCGTGTGGTAATTGAGGTTCCAAACCGGAGAACAGTATTCGAGATGACTGCGGACGTAACTACAATACAAAATTTTGACGGTCTTAATGTTTTTAAAATCTGATGCTATCCTAGAAATTAAACCGAAAGATTTTGATGCTTTATTGACGATATTATTTATGTGTGAGTCAAATAGAAGCTTAGAATCAAAGGTTACACCCAGGTCTCTAATAGTGTAAACTCTTGTTATAGATACGTTAGCTACTTTGTAGTCAAATGTTATTGGATTAGGTTTACGGGTGTAAGAGCAAACGTGGCATTTAGATATGTTCAATTCTAGGTGATTAATTATGCAATAATTATAGAAGTTGTATATTTCACTTTGAAGTTTAATAGCGTCATCCAGGCATGTTATTTGGCTTAAAATCTTCATATCATCTGCAAATAGCAATACCTTGGAGTTGAGAAATTGTGATGACACATCGTTAATGAATATATTAAATAACAAAGGGCCCAATAAAGACCCCTGGGGGATGCCAGAAGGGATGAATGAAGTTCTCGATGAGAAGCCGTTAAGAACAACAGTCTGACATCGATTGTGTACGTAGGATTTGAACCATCTGAACAAGTCACCTCTTATACCAATCGCTAAAAGTTTACGCAACAGAACAACGTGATCCAAACGGTCAAAACACTTTGCGTAATCGGTATATATGTCGCAGTCATCTAATTGAAATCGCCATTTCATTGAGTGACTAGCGTTTTTATCGAATGACGACATTCAATTGAAAGACTAAAGGACAACTCGTCATGTTATTTACTGTAACGTCCAACGTCTTGACTGAACGTCATTTAGTCATTTAGCGTAGTCGATGAATTATCTACTTATGGAACACCTAGTTAGGAGACATTTTTTTCTTATTTGCGCTCATACTACCGATATTTTATCGATAAATGTAACTTTGCAAATTCTACTATAAATAATGTAATACATCCATTTAGTGTATTTTGTATGTTTTAATAGCTAAATTAAAACGACGACGTACAGCATGTTTAAAACTTACCTTCATTATGTCGTTTGTACTCAGTCAGTTTCACCTCAAATTTTTGTTTAAGAGTAGCCGGCAGCGACGTAATAATAGATAAATCCATGCTGTCACACTATTTTATAAAGAGTATCGCACTTAAATGTAGATTTAATGAAAAAATATCAACACAGTTCTATCAGTGCGAGCTGTTTGACGCCATATTTGTTTTGGTGACTACTAGCGCCGCAGTGAGAAAAAGTTTCAATAACCTGACTGATTTTAATCCGCTAACTAATTGGACGTTGAGTGACGATTGTTCAATCAATGTTCGGCCTAGTCATTCAATTGAATGTCGTCATTCGACAAAAACGCTAGTCACTTAATTAAACGGCGATTTCAATTAGATGACTGCGACATATATAACATCTACTTGCGTTCGCTCTGCCATACACTTGGTCAGAAATTCACTACAGATGACCAAGTTGGTCGTAGTCGACCGTCCTGTGAGGAAACCATGCTGACTTTCACTCATACTTTGTTTTAAGGATGCGCATAGTTGACCGTGTACTATTCTTTCGAGTATTTTAGCAAATAGGCAGAGTTTTGATATCGGCCTATAATTTTGGACATTCTCCTTTGGTCCTTTTTTATGGATCGGAGATATAAATGCCGATTTCCAAATGGTTGGCAATACAATTGGCCCTCAGCCAGCGACCGCTTATAGAGGATCGAAAGTGAGACGTAAGACCATTAGCACATTTGCGGATAAACAACGGTGAGATCTTATCTGGGCCGGCAGATTTATTGACGTCGACAGTCGTGAGTAATTTGTTTACCTGTGAATCTCTAACTTCGATCGATGCTATGTCTGCAATGCCCTTCGGTGCATGCGTGGACCGTAACCAGTCTTCAGAGAGGGAATCTATGTCACAATTGGTGCTGCTGGAGAGAAAATTGGAATTGAAGTAGTCACAGAACATGTTGCAGATATCCTTACCGTTACTAGAAGCACTATTATTAAATTTAAATGAGGAAGGGTAAGAATTTACTTGATTTTTGGACTTAACGTATGACCAAAAGGCCTTAGGAGATTTAGTAATATTATTCTCTATTTGGGACATGTAGCTGTTGTACATATCACGTTCTGTTGTTTTAGCACAGTTAGTTGGGTTTGCTTCTTCGTCCCGTTAAGGTTATAGCAATTAGGATTTTAGCCTATTCTCAGACGCGTCACGCTTGCGATACTTGTTTATTTATTTCCTTAGGCACCTTAGATCACGTACTGATCTAAGTTGGGCTAATCTTCTTTAGACTAGTATAATATTATTTTAAATCGTTAGCAAATCACGGTAAAATAACATACATTTTTCATCATTGGAATTCAAATTCTGTAGGTATACTCTGTTCCGATTCAATGTGATATATTGTAAATCTATATGGCACAGTATTTCTTCAACTGGCATAATTATATAAATTAGTTGCATTATAGCTGGCCATACTAAACTTTGTTTACATTTGGGAATTGGGTCACATTCAAAGAAAAACCATCAGAAGCATAATACTGGTTTCCCTTTGTGGAAAACTCAATAATATTACATATTATAACCAATTTCAATCAAAATTTACAATGCAGCCAGGCTGATCACCTGATTGTCTGACAAGAAAGATGATCCATATGCGTCGGATGGGCATGTAAAAAGTCGGTCCTGCGCCTGTTCTCTCGCTAGTCGTGTCGGTTTACCGTCCCACTAGGTTATGAGAGTAAAAGGAAGAGATAGTGCTTCTGTGTATTGCGCACACACTTGGGCACTTTAAAATAACTTCTGCGTAGCTGGCCTGGTTTCAATCAAAAATATGATTAACGACTTGTAAGGGTATTAACACCCTCAGATTCTGATGTAAGTTTCTTGAAAGAGTAGATATTTTAACGGGAGAAATGGAAGGTTGCATATGCGACTGATGGGAGAGGAGAGTTGACTATAAAAGGTGCGTTCTAGTTGCTGGGAAATAACGCTATTAACGGAATTATCAATCACATTTCTTGTCTTTCGGCCTTATTTTTAAATACACAAAAAATAGAATGCGATTTAAAATTTATTGCAATTGGAACGTACCTTTTATGTGGCAACTGGCAGTACACTTGGAGCATGAATTATTTAAACTTTGTACTTTGTAGTGCAAGTCAAAGAGAATATAATCACTACGTTTTGTGCAAGTAATAATTGAAGACATGAACGGATGAAGGTGATGATATGTCTGGCAGGTGTTGCCACCATGTAAAGTGTCGTGATTTTTAATAACATTCTGAAGCTAATACCAAAAAATCTACCTATAAACTATGACATAATTAGAGTTTTTTTTCACACCTTTAGTACCCTTGTATCTCCCAAAGCCACCCCAACCCAAACTTCATATATGGCCATCATTCTTACCTGTGTTGGGAGCATGGACTCAGAAATTTTTAGCTTTTATATTATAACGGAAGTCTGGCGTTCACGGGCTCTTAGACGATAAATTTTGTTGCTACTGAGCTATCCGAACGGCAATTCCCGAACAGCGGGCCTACATACTCCCGACACAATCGAGAACCGAATCCGTTCGATATCAGTGGTTTTTCGTATTTTATTTGGTGAATTACTTTGAAACTAATCAGGATAAAGAAAATTGTTAGATCGTAACTTTTTGTACTCCCGACCATATCAATCGACTGAGAATCAAAATAAACATATAAAATACCAAAAGATCGAACGGAATCAATTCTCGATCGTGTCGGGGTAAGCCTGCAGGGCCGCCGTTAGCGAATGTATTGCCGTGAGAAACGAAGTTAGGCGAGCGTGCACGATAACTTTCGAAATCAGTATCGGTTTCGTTAACAAAACTACATATTATGTGCTTTATAGACTGAGGCATTTTTTTATATTTAGTGATGAGAATCGTCTCCAGAAGGAAAAATTCAGAATATAGTCCGAGCATATTTGTAATTTAACTTCTTGTGTTACGGGCGAGGGCCCCGATTCTCATGCAACTTCGATTCGATCGTCAGTCTGTCCCGCTTGTACACGCGCTAAATCATACGTGCACGAGCGGGATAGACTGTAATTCGAGCCCAAATCTAGAGTAGGGATGAAATGGATATGAAATTTCGGATACGGAAATGGATACCAAATTATTTCAGATTATCCGTTTGTTTCGCATAATTTCGGTTACGGATATAAAATTTTGGTTTCCTTTTAAAAGGAGCAAAACTTTCATTCCGGATTCGGTTACGGATACGGATATTTTTAATATCGGATATCCGATAGTTTCGGTTACGGCTACGGAGCTCCATAACATCCCTGATCTAGAGGCTCATAATGCAACATTATGGTAGTCAGGGGCGTAGCTACAAAAAAATATTACAACCATGGAGTATATATTTTTTTATTATTTTATTTAATCATCTTGTTATGTTCTGTTTAGGGTTCAGAACCGGGAAATCCCGGTACCGAAAATCCCGGGATTTCCCGGTTCTTTGACTACTGTTATAGAACCGGTTCTCAACTCAAAAGAACCGGGATTTTCGGTATTTTCGGGATTTTTTTTACCTTAACAAAAAATAAACGCAACGGGCTTAGAAAAGTACTTTTGTATTTAAATTACACATTGTGGCATGTCAAGTTAAAGGATAATATATTTATTACTATACAATGATTAAAATATCGTTATACATTCACTTCCATTAAAGTTTTACATAGATATAAACAATTTTTATAAACATGAGTAATATTATATTACTAGCTTTGGCCGCGGCTTCGGGCGTGAGGAATTATTGTATTCGTAGAAAAAAGTTTTTTCCAAATAACACTACAGCTGCAATGTGGTTTAGATAATGTTATAGCAATAAACATATTAGGAGTATCATTATAATATTTTAACCAATGCATATAAAAACTTAATAAATTGTATACTTTTTACACTTCGGGTTACATTATTGGAGTTTTAGTAATGTTCCCTTTTTTTAATATAATAAAGCCTGTGTTCACCGTTGATGGTGTAAATTTCCGACGGCGAAAAACGCTTTCAAATTTTAACTTAAGTTACGATGTTATTCAAAATATTCTTAACTGATTTTACTATCTCAACATATTAAAATAAATCTAGGGGAAATGTCTGCTCATTAAATATATATTTAAGTCAAAATCAAGATTTGGGGTCTATAAAGGCCATAGAACCTAAAAATAATAATTATGAAAAAAAGTACTGTCTGTCTGTCAGTCTGTATGTGAGTCCGTACTGAATGGAATAAAATTAAATTTAGCAGGCCGATAGCTTCGAACCTAAAGGGTAATGTAGGATATTATTATCCCAAAAACGAAAGGGCGCCCGTTGGATTTTCAAAAAACAGTAGCTACTTATTTGATGGTATTTCGGTGAAACTACTCGACGTATTTAAATGAAACTCGGCACAAAGGTAGATTGGACCATAAAATTAATAACAGGATTTTTTTTTGTTGGGAAACAAAAGGGTCCCAAGGGATCATAATTATAAAAGCTGTATTTTTTAACTTGCTTATAAAACAAAAATAAATTATGATTTTTTGTCGTATTTATCTGTATTCTGATTTCTTTTAAAATATAACAATTAAAATAAATAATATAATCTTTTTGCTACTACTTACAAATAAAAATCGCAAAAACCAATTTTATAAAATATCTTTGAACTATGAATTTTTGTTGAATCAATTTATCTGTTGGATAAAGTTGTTAAGATTTTTGGAAGATCCTTCTTTTTAGCCAGTAAAACTCACTTCGATATTACATTCAAAGGGTAAAAACTTACTTTCACAATATCTGCGTTTAAAATTTTAATTTCTGTCCAAACATTATACCGCATTTCGTGCGATTGGCTAAGCAGAAAAATAGTTTTAAAATGTTTTATCCATACTTAATATTATTTCAAACGTGAAACTAACTATGTCTGTTACTTTAAGACTCATGAACCGTTTTACCGTAACCGTTTTTTTTATACTTATAAAACTCCTCAGTTTTGGTTGGGTTTTGTGTACTACACAGTATTTTACAATATTATAAGTTTTAATAGATTTACACCGGTAAAATAGTTTTTTGGCTCATGATAGATCGTAGATATAATATGCAATGTTTTATTTACCTATTCAAAAGTAATAACTTTGCAAGAGCGGGAGGGAATCTGCTAAGTGTGCCTTATAGGCTGGCAAATCGTTATACATAATATACGCCTCGAAAAAAAATATTGTAGTGCGTATGATCTGGCCAGAAACTGGATAGTAGCACAGATTAAGAATTAGTTACTACGTAACAGATGCGACAGCTATATTTTACCGAGTTTCCAGTTGTTACGTTTTGGCAGCACTGTAGCATCTGTCATTTTGACCGCACACCACAGACCATAGCACATCACAGACTACAAACACATTGTTTAAGTGGTTGAATAATCGAGTCCAGCTATCGATACTTTAGTGAGGTATCGATTTTTTTGTAGGTAGGTTTTTGTAGTTCAGGTAAATTATTTTTATAATAAGTAATACAAAATAAAAACAGGTTACATTTATCATTTATTTATTGATTTTTTTTTTCTGAATTTCTAATAAGCCCTGATTGATATAGCAAGAACATTAATATTTAACAGAATATTTTTTTAATAATTATCCTAATAAAACTCTCTAATGTCGTAATCCAACCATCTAGTGATGGTAACACACAAGTCCAGGTTTTCCTGTTTCTAAGGCCACTTGCCTTACTTGAAGTGTGCTCATATTTCAATTGTTTTCATTTCTTTGATGACACAAAAGTTGATCAGTCACTTCTGTAAATAAATAACACAATATTTAAGATGAAAAAACAATACATAAGTTGGCCGGTCACTTAGTCCGGCCATCAACAACAACAAAACAAGGAGGGTTTCTAGTAAAAACTATAGTTAATTAGCAAAAATAGATTAACTAGTTTTGTCCTTCAGCACTATAAGTTGATTACCCTAAATAAAACTGCAATAATATTCTGCTATCAAATATGCTTTAACTGCCATAACACTTGTTTAACATTTATGAAAATACCATCTTTTCATAAATGTTAAACAAGTGTTACATAAATTTTTTGTTGTTTCAATGAAGTTATTGATACCCACAACCTCCAATTCCTGAGCCAAGTTCCAAACCACTAAACCTTGGTATTTCACAAAAATAAAACAATTTCAGTATCTTTTGATATGTTAAAATATCATATAGAATGAGTGTCAAAATGCCATAGTACTTAATACATACCCGCTCTTCCAATGACCAACATTTCATCAGAAGCATTTACATCCTCATTGGAGTTCTCTTTGTAATAATTGTTATCACTAAGGCCTAGGGGTATTTCTGTCTGAAACAAATGTACAGTTAAGATTAATATTGATATATAAAAGCAAAAAACATTGGCAAACTTAATGAGTCAAAGATTAAGTATAATTATATTATATTGTTCATACTTTATATTACACTAGCTCTAACTATAACGTGTTAAAAGTAAAACTCACCTGTGAACTAATAGTTGCGTTGCAACCGCCGACACAAGACTTAAATAGTCCCTTAAAACGAAAAATGAAGAAGATTTACACTAAATTAATTAACACACTATAAAAGATTGATATAATGTATCAATAATCTGCGGAGTAATTGAATATTTTGGATCAAATCAAGCAACAAACGAGGATAAACAAAACACTAACAAACTACACGCGGCCATATTTGAGTTTTGACAACAAAATTACTCTAATCTATGTTTGACAACATAGATCATATTTTGACACTACAAACAGGAAACAGGAACTTTACGTGTGTGACGTCACAAAACGACGCCATTTTGCTTTCGACCGCAGCGCCAAAACGTAACAAATGGAACTACACTGTCAGCCCCCTGGATAGTAGATAGTCATAAGATTATTGGTATAACATTATCTTAATCATACTGCAGCCATAGAGTTATTTGATAAAGAACTTTTTGTCACGAATACTATTCTACGCGCCTGAAGCCGCGGAAAAAGCCCTAATATTAGAGACGTTAAATTAAATAAAACTTTATCAAAGGTTAATTTAGTTATAACGATATTTTAATCATTGTATAGCAAATTAATGTATCATACTTTAACTTGACATGCCAAAATGTGTGATTTATTTATAAAAAGTTGTTTTCGAAGCCATTGTATTTGTTTTTAGTCAAGTAAGAAAATAATCACGAAAATACCGAAAATCCCGGGAAATCCCGGGAATTCCCGGTTCTGACTAGTGCCAGTACCGAAAATCCCGGTTCCTAAAAATATACCGGTTCTCGATACCCTAGTTCTGTTAATTGCAACATTAATAATATTATACTCGTAACTGAGTGTTACGAGAAGGGTGCTCACTGACAGCCTACCATATTGACGATCTCCGTAGCGCAGTGGTTCGGTGCGTTGCTCGAGAGGTTGCGGGTTCGAATCCCGCCGAGGAAACAAAAAAGGTTTCAATGTTCCTGGGTCATGGATGTGTGTTAAATTTATGTATAATAAAAATCTTAAATATGTGTATAGTATAAAGGTATTAAATATATATTTCCGTTGTCTGGTACCTGTGACACAAGTTCTTCGGATACTCAGCACAGGTCCAGATTGACGTGATGTGAAGCGTATATAGATATTATTATTATATTGATGAGCGATTTTTATACTATTTTCAACCTACAATCGTACCATACAAGCTGCAACTCGTGTTACAGGTTTGTGTTTTGTCGCCTATATGAGGATAATTTGTGACGACTATGAATTCGCTTGTGGACATTCAAATCACTATTTCGTGAGAAACTCTTTGAACACATGTCACAGCTGAACGGTTTTAGTCCAGTATGAGTAAGAGAGTGTCTTCTCACATCGCACTTTCGGTAAAAACTCATCGAACATATATCACAGCTGAACGGCTTGTTGCCCATATGAATCCGTTTGTGCACATTCAAATCGCAGCTACGTGAGAAATTCTTTGTGCAAATGTCACAACTGAACGACTTGTTACTCGTATGAATCAGAATGTGTCTACCTATATCGTACTTTCGCGAGAATTTCATTGAACAAATATCACAGGTTAGAGGTTTGGTGCCCTTGTGACTTTGTTTGTGTACATTCAAGTAACTCTTTTTTGTGAATTTCTCTGAACATATATCACATCTGTATGAGTTTTTGCCGGTATGGGTGAGAATGTGCCTATTTAACAGACCCTTGAGTGGGAACTTCTCCGAGCAAATATCACAGCTATACGACTTGTTACTTGTATGGCTAAGAATGTGTCTACCTATGTCACACTTTCGGAAGAATTTCTTCGAACAAATATCACAGGTGAACGGTTTGTCGCCCCTATGAATTCGTTCGTGTACATTTAAATAACTCTTTTTTGTAAATTTTCTCGAACAGATATCACATTTGAACGGCTTGGCGCCACTGTGAGTCAGTTTGTGAACATTCAAATAGCTTTTCCGTGAGAACTTCTTTGAACAAACACCACAGCTGAACGACTTGATGCCCGTATGAAGTTGCAAATGGACATTCAAATCACTATTTCGTGTGAATGTTTGCGAGCAAATATGACAGCTAAATGGTTTGTAACCAATATGCACCCTTTCGTGGACATTCAAGTGACTCTTATGTGTAAACTTCTTCAAACAAATTTTACAGCTGAACGATTTAGCTGTACCCGTATGAATTAGCATATGGGCATTTAAACTACTTGTTCGTTTGAATTTTTTAGAGCATACATCGCAACTGAATGGCTTTTCTCCTGTATGTGTCCTGGTGTGCACTTCCAATTTGCTTTTGCATGAAAATTTCTTGAAACAAACATCACAGCTGAATGGTTTCTTGCGTCCGTCGCAGTCATTTGTGTCATCATGCCCGTCCTCTGGTTGGAAACCTAAAAATACATTCTGTACTTAATTATTGTATTTATTTGCTAAATTATATTTTACCATCGACATTGTAAAACTATTCTATTGTAAACTGCAAAATGCAAATAAACATTACAGGAAAGGTGTCTAAAATTTAAAAAATTTCTGCCTCAGTGGTTAGACAACAATACTTAAATATGACCTACATTCATATTATTAAAAAGCAAAGACTAGACTGTTTGTTTTTTTCAATTTATTAGAGGCTCCTCTTTCTACTACTTCTTCTAACTATACAAATTTTGATGAAATTTGCCACAGATATTAAATAGATGACACAAAGAACATAGAATGTTTAAATTGCAATATGTTTCAAACAGTCTGTTGTGGTTACATCATTTGGAGGTTTGTGGTCTCTGCCCACTCCAAAATCAGCTAAAGTATAATATTATACCTTCCAATATACCTTCATCTCCTATGTCCTCTTTTCTCTCTATTTTAATTTCGGGATTCTCCAGACTCTGGTTCCACCATGTTTGTTCTCGCCTGTTCATGGGATCTTCAATGATTGAGGGTGTCGTAGGACCTTGCCAAACATATTTGTCAATAGCGCTTGGACTTAACTTGATGGGTTTTACTTTAAGAATATTTGAGTCTGTATGTGCAATAGCATTGTCCACATTCAATAGTTCCTGTTTGATAGCGGCTAGAGGATCTTCAAATACAACGGAAGGGTTTTCTTCAATTTCACTGGCGCTTTCCAGCATTTCATCTTCTACTAAAATTATCAAAATTTAAAATGGTTTCACATTGTTTAATTAGTTTTTTTTCAGTTAGATAGATAACACAAGAAGAAAAAGGTACTAGGACCGTCTAAGCAAGAGGTAAGACTGACAGAGGAATATCTATTCTTCAAAACAGTTTTTGCAACATAACTCAGGGTAGAAAACATAATACAGTAAAACGACTATTAAGTGAATCATCAATTTTCCGAATTAATTCTAACAGAGATATAAAAAAAAATTGTGTAATGGAACTTCCTATTATAATTATCAATATGTTAATCATGCTGCTTCAGAAGTTGACATTTTTTGTTGTGTTATGGGTGAACTTAAAAGGGTTGCTATGTATATGATAACTTATAGTTTACACAATGCTTAATATAGGTATAATATGTTTGTAAACTTTGTATTGTTTTCAGATAATAAGTATGTTTAGTTTCTATCACATTGGGAAAATCTGTAATGGTCGAAGTTATTGTGGAAAATAAATAAATAAATGTTCAAGTGTGTTTATTGTGCAATTGTGTTCTTAAACTGATTGAAGTTAATATTGTGTGATGCCTTATTTTGCTTTATAACCATATGTCTGATTATGAGAATTGACCCCAATACCAATTAATTGAGAAAATTAGTGTTCTTCTGTAAGTAATTAACAACCTACCATAATTGTTGCAGTATTCAATTTTCAAATTGTCCTCCTGTTTGATATTAGAGAATATTTCCACAACAAAACTTGGTGTTGAACAAATAATATTTGTCTTTGAAGTTGATAATTCTAACACTGATCCAAATGCTCCTAACTCAATGGCAATCTAAAACAATAATTATAATTTGCTTAGTTATTTTAAAATAAAATTGTCTTTATTTTAAAATTTTAAATAATAATAAATAAATAATAAATAAAATGTACTATTGTAAATGTGCAATAAAGTGTGAAATAAAAATAACATACATAAATATACATGTAAATACATAAATACACAGTAATCTTACATGTACCTTCTTCTGGAATAAATCATCAATGAGACCTCGTGTCTGTACGACCAACTGCTGCAGCTGGTGACATTGCCGCAGTCTCGTGTGGCAGATGTAACACATCCAGCACTCATCATCACTAATCTATTAATGAAAATGATACTTATTACAATTTTTTTATTACTTATTTATTTAAAAAAGAGTTTGGTCTCAAGGAGCAGCGTTGCCAGAACATCACATACCTTGTTCACACTTTATAAAAAAAAACTGTTAATTCATTTTTAAATAGAAATTATTTGTATTGTATTCATGAAACTGAACATTACTATTCAAAAACCATGGCTATCGCGACTTTACATTTATCTTACCTTATAATTTGCGAGGCTCTCATAAACATGGTGCAGATCTGTTTTGTAAATGTTAATAGTTCTTTTGTTTGTAGATAAGCAAATGGAGCAACAACTGTTTTTTAACATTTTCTCATACTTGAAACTACTCCATCCTTAAAAAAATTTTGAGGCATTAGGCGAAATTAATTTTAGAAATCGACGCGAAAAATGTAAATCGGAAAACTGAAAAAATAACAAGTGTATTCTTCTTCTTCTTCTATATTAGTTTTTTTTATATGGCAATAGGGCATAAGAAAATTACCAGACGCGCCCCGCTGTCATGTCAGAAATAGGGAAAAAACCTCAAAAACAAACGCTTAACGTAAAACCAAGGCGTGCAACGATAAAAATGGCGATTTCATAAAACAAGGTACTTAATTTAGTAACACAGGGTCAAGTAGCTGGCCAAAGAAGTATGTTGAAAGCTTCTTAGAGGCATATTATACCTTGTGAAACTAAAATCCCGACCGCGTTTCGCCTCCAGAATAAAAAGAAGATCCTATTATTAAAGCCTCGCGAGTCTGTCTGAGCAAATTCTTTGATCAGCACAGAGGCAAAGTGAAATTCAACACGTTTACACAATCAACTTTTTGTTGTGGGTGTGAAATGTGTGAAAATTATTTACGCTAAGGAAATAGTCGGGTACCAAGTATCTATCGCGGTTTGTCTTAGTAGGAAAAGTAACATACCACATAGTAATAAGTTTCACTAAAAAATTACGCTCAGGCAGAGATAAGTGGGTTAAAATACGCGGGGCCACATTCGCGCGGGGCCCGTTGCAACTGCTACGTATTTATTTATTTATTTTATTGTACTAATTTGGTACACAAAACATAATATATTACAATTTGAAGTTATAATCTCTTTACTTGACTATAAGTTCAAATTTATTAAATAAATAAATAAAAATAGACTAGACTTTATTATACCTAAAAATAACAAAAACAACATGACATTATGAATACTTATACTAATAGCTGTACCTACTTTTTTTTTTTTTTTTTTTTTTTTTTTTTTTTTTTTTATTTTCATAAAGGTACATAAAATGTTGTTTTTCAATACTCCAAAAACCATTAAGGTTTGTCCGGAGTATACAAGTATTATACAATATTAAAATAGTTATTTAAACAATACTAATTCTAGAACATAACATAATAATTATTCAATTACAAAGACAAAACAAAAAAAAAATATATTTATAGTCTCAACATAAAAAAATAAAATAAAATAAGTATATATAGTCAATAAACAACAAAAAATCCTTATTCCTATTCTTTCAACATTTTATCCAGGTAGATATCTTTTAGCTTATATTTAATATTTTTTACAGTAATTTTATTAACTATTGACTGGTCTAAATTATTAATTAAGCGTGGTACGATGTAGTCGGTGGTTCTTTCTCCAAAAGCATTGTTTGCCCGTGAGATAACTAGTTTATTTTTTGTTCTTTGACGAGTCTGAAAGTTGTGAGTTATTTGTTTTTGAAGGATGTCATCAAAGAAGTGTTCTTTTAGGATATAGTAATTTATTTTATGAGTTATGGGAAGTACTTTACAATATTTATATAGATCTATGTCATTTTTACTATATTTCTCTTTTATATTAGGTGGCACAATGTTTTTGAGGATTCTGGTTTGTAGGTTTTGAATTTTAAGGAGGTAAGTTTTATAGGTTCGACCATAGCTGGTTATTCCGTAACTAATAATGGAGTCAGCGAGCGCATTATACAACATTAATCGAATCTTAAAAGGTATTTTATTTTTAATAATATATATGTTGGCGAGAAATGCTTTAAGCTTATCGCATATTCGACTGATTTGGGGTAACCATGAAAATTTATTATCCACAATGAGACCTAGGTAAGTATGTTTATCAACTTTTTCAATTTCTGGGCAGTAACTACATGTGGTATTATTGGAATGTAGGCATTGGTGATCATGGCTCACTAGTTTTTTTTCAGCTGTGGGTGTCTTGTTGTTGTGTGGCGAACAGATATGTATTAATTTTGTTTTGTCAGAATTTAGCACAAGCCCGTTGTCATGGCACCACATATTAATATTATTGAAATCTTCTTGCAATTTAGACATTGCAGAAGCGGGGTCAGTGTCGGATATCAAAATACACGTGTCATCCGCGAATTGATAGGCTACGCTGTATTTTAGAACATTAAGCATGTCATTAACATATACAATAAAGTGGAGAGGTCCCATTACTGATCCTTGAGCTGTGCCCTGTTCAACTCTCACCTCATCACTAAGGTCACTGTTGATCTTAACACGATATGATCTATCTTTCAGGTAGTCCCTACACCAGTTAAGCAGTGGACCACGAATCCCAGTGTTCTCTAATTTTTTAATTAATTTGTCGTGATTTAGAGTATCAAATGCGCGGGAAAAGTCAATAAAAAGAGCAAAAACATGATTTTTACAGTTTAGAGCAGAGTTAATGTGATTCGTAAATTGGGATAGTAAAGAAGTTGTATTTTTACCAGGTTGGAAGCCATATTGGTATTTTGTTATAATACTGTTTTTTTTATAGTACGAATGGATTTGGTCGCTAAAGAATTTCTCTATAATTTTATTTATAGATGAAAGGAGAGTTATTGGACGATAATTGGATAATTCGTCATGTTTTCCTTTTTTATAGACAGGACGTACACATCCTTGTTTGAGCTCATTTGGATATTTACCCGTTTTCAAACTTACATTAATGAGATTGGCAATGGCTATTGATATTTTACCACCTATTCTTTTAATGTCTAATACCTTAATTTTGTCATTACCAGGGGCTTTATGTATATTTAAGTTTTTTATAATTTTCTGGATTACATCAGGTGTTGCTTTTTTAACATTTAAACTTTTATCAGCTATACTAGAGTAATTATTTTTATTTATCAAAAGAGTGTTACAGCGAGTTATTATATTATTTACACAGCTTTGGAATTCATTTGCAAATTTATTTGCCAAGTCTTGAGACGATAATTTACGGTTACTAAAAGCATTGTTTATGATTTGATCGATAGATTGTGATAGTCTGCCACATATTGTATTAACTAACTGCCATAATTTTCTAGGATTAGCGTAATTACTTTTTATATAATTATTATAATATTTATTTCTGTGATATTCTAATATTTTATGAATTTTATTACGTTTCTTATTATATTGCAGTCTAATATGTTGATTCGTAGGGTCGTTTCTCCATTGACTAAATAATTTATCTCTTTCCTTACAAAGTTTAAGAATATGGTTGTTCATCCAGGGAAGTTTAGATTTTATTTTTGTATTCTTAGTATTAGTCTCACACGTTTTATCCAGCGCATTATGAAATTCAGTTTTAATAAATTTATAAATACCGTCGGGGCAGTTGATGTTATCGGTGAGAGACCAATTTGTTTTATTTAATTCTTTTAGTAGGATTTCACTGTCATGAGAATAAATCTTGGTTTTATTTACAACTACGTTGGTTTTTACTGTACTACAGCATGCTATCAGCGTTACGCGATGGTCAGCCAGAACAGTGTCTATCACGGCTGAATAGGCACTTGATGAATGTAAACGAGAAAAAATGTGATCTATACATGATTTTGTAACTCGCCCGTCTTTTATATCAATTCTAGTATATTCAGAGATACCAGACTCGAAGCCATTTTCAGACAACATCTGTGTGTATGATTCTGAATGAGTAGTGTGTGATTTTAAATCAATATTCATGTCACCAAGTATTATCATGTCAGTGGAATCACATTTCTTTATTACAGATGATAGTTCTGTGATAAATATATTTTTACTATTCGAAGGCGGTCTATACACTGCACACAAAGTTACGAATTTATTGTCACTCGTCTTAATGGTGCCAGTCACATTTTCAAATGATTTTGTACTATACGATAAATTTGTAAATTTATAGAAGTTTTTTACATAAACTATTATACCCCCGCCTCTCCTGTTTTCTCGTAATTGCATGTGCATTGTATATCCCGGTATTTGAAAGAGATTACTTATTTCGTTCGTAATTCCTACTTCAGTAACTACAATGATATCAAATGTTAACTTTGTGGAATCTATTAGACAAAGTAGTTTCGTAAAATTCTTTATCAATGAACGTATGTTGACATGCATACAAAATAAGTTTACAATCTGCTTATTTAAGTATTTAACAAAAGAATTTACTGAATTACAGTTATAAAGTTCGAAAATAATATTATTATCTGACATTTTGTAATATTAAAAATAGATAACTATAAAGAAACTGAGATCTTATAAAATTATATATTATTTAAGTATATAGATACTTATACTTTTAATTATCCCTATTAGAGTTCTCAAATTTATGAATTGCGTCTAGATCAGTTTCCGACCGTATTATTATTGAATTATTTGATTCGTCGTTCTTTTTTACATATATTTTACCTTCTTTACACCAAATGTACTTGTGGGAACCAGAAAGACGCTGTTTAGTTTGATATAGAAGTGACTTTATGTGCTGAGTTAGGGCCGGTCTTACGTAGATGCGGCTTCTAGCTTTCGCAATAGGTGTATCAGGTATGATATCTTTGACCAAAAGTTCCGTATTTTTAGCATTTGATACCTCACGAATGCCTTTAGACTGTAGCTCTACTATTATAGTACCCGGCTGTTCCTCGCGTTTCCGTAGTACTCTGCGGACGCTTACCACTTGATGACAGTTTACATTTAGTTTCTTAGCTATATCTGTGGTGACGTTTTTAATATTCTCATTAGGGGATTCTGGTACACCTGCTATTTCCAGCGTGGAAGCTAACATTCTTTGGTCGAATTCTCGAACTTGTTGCTCCATTGTGCTTATGCGTAGCTCTAGATTTTTATTCTTAGAATTGAGATCCGTATTTTTATTAAGTAGCATTTTAATTGTATTAGCTTGTTCTTTAACAGTATTTTCCAGATCTGCAAGTTGACTATTCATGAATTCAACGGAAGACGTAAGGCTCTCTAACTCGTCTTTTATAATTTTTCTCATTTCACGTGTTAAATCCTTGACTAGTTGTTTTGATTCTATCGTGACAGTCCGTTCCTCTTCCTTCTCTTCATCGTTATCAGAGTCCTCCGGTAGAAAGAAAGATGAACGTTTCGAAGCGTTCTTAATGCATCCTTCGCAGCTCCATTCAAGGCCGTCAGAGGTGCGAAGGGCAGCTAGTTGCTTGTTGCTAAGTTTGGTACAGGTAGAAGTTGCATGTACAAACTTATGACATCTGCTACATTCCAAGCCCGGTGCTTTTTGGGTTACATTTTTGTTACATATTGAACACGTCTTGCTTAGGACCATTTTTCCTTGTCTATTAGTTTCAAAAATCACGAATATTTTAGTTCAATAATTTTTTCGTACAAAAAGTCACTACTTCGACCCTAGGATCGAACACTAGAAGTTTATATTACACACGTACACTCAGTATCACAAGGCGGAGTGTTCTCCAACCGCGCTGTGTGTCCTTACTTAAAAATGATAAAAGTAAGGTACTAGTTTAGTTCTTTGTAAATTATTATTAACACACTGTTTTTATGTAAGTACTAAAAATGTTATTAATTAATGTTTGTTACGTTTTATTATATTAAATAATGTCAATTAAAAGCTTACTTTCATCATCATTTATTTATTCACTATGTCCGCTAAAATGTTCAGCTAAAATCGAGCGCGCGTCTTATTATTACATTTTTCGCGCGAAATGTACTGAAAGACACAATTATTATCGTTCAAGGTTATTACTTACAATTTAATATTTATAATTTTACACACTAACACTTTGTCATATTATCTTCTTTAAGTATTAAGTTCTTACTAGGTTTAATATAAATATTATTCACTTATTTTGTGAAGTTTCACTGTAAAACTATTTTATTGAATTTTTTTAAACCAGAGCGAACAAAAACGATGCCAATCTAATGGCGCGCGCGCGCGAAAAAAAGTGTTAAAAAAAATGAAACTTATACAGTTTTAGCTTATATTATATACAATTCAAACAGTTATAAAGTTTTAACACATTTATTTTGACATCGGTTTGGAATTTACTTTGGACATTTTAATTGTACTGGGGACAAAATAAAAAAAGTGGGATTGTTTAAAGAAATATTATTCTTAACCACATCCAGCACAGAACTTTTACCATGCATTTATGTATTTTCAAGCTCTAGGTGTAATATTTATATTGATGTATTATTACTCTAATCTTTGAGTTAGCCACGCGCGGTTTCGCGATTTTTATTCGCGATCCGCCGAGAAGGACAGCGCTATGCGTAAGTGCGAGATACGCAAGCCAATCACAAATAACCTTTCAAAATTATTTCATAATAAGGCCTCAGCCTAGAATTTTGCGGGCAGCGGGGCGGTAGCGGATGCGGCGCAGGAGCGGCAGGATCTTTTGCGTATAATCAAATGGACTGGTTCTCGATTCTCGAAAACAGCGGAAGGGAGTGGGTAACGAGTACC
This sequence comes from Celastrina argiolus, assembly GCA_905187575.2. NCBI lineage: Eukaryota > Metazoa > Arthropoda > Insecta > Lepidoptera > Lycaenidae > Celastrina > Celastrina argiolus. Next base: position 1,425,793 of record LR994600.1, on the reverse strand, counting down.
GCACCCGCGCCGCCGCCGCTCCCGCCACGCTGCCCGCAAAATTCAAGACCGAAGCCTAATAATTCAATACATCAATGGATGAAGGTGATATGTCGCAAAATTTTTATATCGTGAAAATCGATTTTAAACAAATACTTAAACATTTTAGGATATGTCGTAACGTAGTAAATACAATGATTCTAAGGATGTTTCTTTACATTAATGTACTTAAGAATAGTCGCTTCAAGAAATTATTTTAACATATTTATATGATTTCTTGGTTGAATGTGTAATAATATGACTATTTAAATTAGTCCTATGTGTGAATTTCTTGGGACAAAAATCACACCTATACGGTTTGTAGCCAATATGAACTCGTTTGTGGACATTCAAATCACTCTTTCGTCGGAATTTCTTTAAGCATACGTCACAGTTGAATGGTTTTTTGGCTGAATGAGTAAGGATATGACCTCTTAAATTACACTTTAGCAAGAATTTCTTTGAACAAATATCACAGGTAAACATTTTGTCATCCTTGTGAGTTAAAGCATGTGCCTTCAAATGGCTGTTTTGTGAAAACTTTTTTGGACAAATGTCACAGCTGAATGACTTTACTATTGTGCCTGTATGAATTCGTAAGTGGACAGTTAAACTGCTCCTTCGTGTGAATGTCTTTGAGCAAATATCACAGCAAAATGGTTTGTAGCCGAAATGTATTAGTGTATGTGCATTCAAGTGACACTTTTGTGAGAACTTCTTTAAACAAACATTGCAGTCAAATGTTTTGACCGTGCCCGTGTGAATCCGTTTGTGGATATTTAAACTGTTTTTTCGTGAAAACTTCTTGGAACATATATCACAACTATGTGCTTTTTCACCTGTATGAGATAGATAGTGTCTATTTATATCGGACTTTCGGAGAAATTTCTTTGAACAAACATCACAGCTATACATTTTGTTGCCAGTGTGCGTTACAAGATGTACCTTTAAAAGACGCTTCTGCGAGAATTTCTTTGCACAAACATCACAGACAAATGGTTTGGCTGTGCCTGTATGTTTTTGTATGTGGTTATTTAAGCAGCCCTTTCGGGTGAATTTCTTTGAGCATATGTCACAGCTAAATGGCTTCTCTCCTGAATGACTCTTGATGTGTACTTTCAATTCGCTTTTCCATGAAAAATTCTTGAAACAAACATCACAGGAGAAGTGATCCTTATCACCGGACTGTGCTTCATTAGCAATGTTTTGCTCCTCGGAGTAGCTTGTGTTGTTTTGCTTGTAGTCTTTGATACCTAAACAAATGTTATGACAAGATTAATTTACTAAATAATAAACTTACGTTTCAAAATCATATGTATGTAATATATTTAGCACAATAAATTCAAGGAAGCATTTTAGATTGATCTGTTCATCTTGCTTGTGTTGATTTTGCTATGAATAAAAAGTATTTCAGATCAGTTTTCGCATGCTGGGATTTTTATTATAATAATATAATAATAATAATATCTATGGACGCGTCACACCACGTCAATCTGGCCCTGTGCTAAGTATCCGAAGAACTTGTGTTACAGGTACCAGACAACGGAAATACATATATTTAATACTTTTATACTATACAAATATTTAAGATTTTTATTATATTATACACAAATTTAATACACATCCATGACCCAGGAACATTGAAACCTTTTTGTTCCCTCGGCGGGATTCGAACCCGCGACCTTTCGTTCGAGCACCAACGCGCTCAACCAACTGCCTAAGAATGTCCAAAGAATGTCCTAGGCAGAAGCTCTAAAATTTCTAAGGGCTAACACAATGAGGTCCATACCCTTATCTTCAATCTCTTGTTTTATTTCTACATTTTCCGTGCTCTGTCCTTCCCAGCTGTGACACACTTCTGTGGCTGAGTTTGCAGTTTGACGTGGGTAAAGACATTTGTCAATAACACTTAGTTGTAAGTTATCTATATTTATTTTCTCAGAATTCAAAATTTGTTGTTCATCAAAATCATCCACATTTGACAACTCTTCTTTAATGCCAGCAATAGATTCTTTTGAAACCGTAGCTTGTACCTCTTCTCCATATTCATTTTCTAGAGTTGTATCCTCTTCTATTTCTGAAATAACCCAGACATTGAAATACTCACTTGCACAAGTCAAAATAAAATGCTTTTTTCACATTTTAGAGTATTTATATATAGGAACAAGATGAAGTAGAAAGGCACTTGATAAACAACTTTGGAAGAGCTTGCCAAAGGGCAATAAGATAGAATTAAGTGAAAGTATAAAAATCATTGTTAAAAAAAACTGAGTTTATTTTATTTATTTCTTTTTCTCTGGGTCTCTAGACTGTATCAGCTTATTATTCATCATAATGTCAAGGCTTACTCTGAGTTTATTTAACCGCAAGTGGGCCCAGCAGAAAATGGTACTTAGCACAATCAAACAAAAGCCAAGAATATAATAGTATAATTTTAAACAAAAAAACCAACTTCAGCGTCTCCTATGAAATTTTGGCAGTTCCCCTGATTGATAAGTTCCCCATGGAAATCGACTGTTCAAATACAATTCTCAGTTAAATGGGTAAGATAACATGATAACCTACCATTGTCGCTGAAAACTTCCATCTTCACCTTCAAATTTTGATTGATATTTGAAATGGAGGTTGCTGTATAACTAATTATGGTCCACTTTTTATGTTCTACATTTTCATCTTGTGTATCACCTAATGTATTATCATTGAGACCATGTGTCTGTACGGCCAACTGCTGCAGCTGGTGACATTGCCGCAGTCTCGTGTGGCAGATGTAACACATCCAGCACTCATCATTACTAATCTACCGGTAAACAAAAGATCATGTCATTAAATATGACACACTGTCTCAACTCAAGTAACTACAGTGACAGATAGAGATCTCTCGCCTGCTCAGGCACAGGATTCATTTATTACATCTTAGTTCTGATACAATCAGTTTATAAGTCAGCATTGTAACTAGACTTGAAAATAGGATATTTTTATTGTTCCAAAGCGGGAATGAAAGTCACGGCCACCGGAGACGGACTGCCCAACCCCAAGCACATATCTCATTATTAAACAATAGCATGTTATCAGTGTTATTATAATAGTTAATGTTTAAGTACCTACGTACCTTCGAATTCGTTAGGTTCTCGTAAACATACTGCAATTCTGTTTCGTAAATATTAATTGTTTTTTTATTTAAAGAATAACATATACAGCAACAAATGTTTTTTAACATTTTGTAGAAATTAAAACTTTATTTTATCTTATAAATTTATGCATTTATTATGTAATAATGTATATAATGCAAAATGTAAACTTAAACCAATACAGTAGGTATATCTCAGAACAAAGATCATATTCTTTATTCTGAGAGGTATTTTTTTTTTTTTTTTTTTTTTTTTTTTTTTTTTTTTCCCCATTTTTTGGCCTGCACGGTTTGTGCGTCAGCCATGTGAAAAGGTTAGGAAGTGTGATAATGGATTAATTGAATTAGATTGGAAATTGGAACGGAATTTGGAAAAGGATCAGGAAAATTTAGTATATATGTACATAAATGATTATAATTTTATATTGTTATAAAATATGAAAGTTGCTAAAATTCTATATACATCAATATTTATAATAGATAAAAGGACAGAAATTGAAGTAGGAAAAGGAATTTTAATGGACAAAAGCGAGGAAATAAAAGCGGAACGAAAAGCGCGGGAACTTAAAAAAGGCGGACGCGGGTTTTCTTAAAAAAATTTCAATTATTATTTTTTATGTAAATAGTTAGTTATATATTTTAGTTTTAGTCTTATTTTACTTTTTTATTAGTGTGTATATAATATTTATTGGGTAAGTTTCATTTTCTTGCATTTTAATAGAAGACCATGGAGGAGCTGGACCCGGGGGGACCTGGTCCCCCCGTTGGTCATTATATTACAGTAATCTCAAATGATTCGAGCATGGACACAGATGCCTCATGCTCAATAAATAGCCGAAAACGTCCTGCGATACCTAGAAGGCGTTGTAAGAAATGCCAAAAAAAAATAAAAAGAGACCAAACAAAGGCTAAACCCGATATAAATTGTATGTGTCTTAGTGACAATGAATCTAATGTTAGCGTTAAACAGGATATTATAGCAGAAACCCAACCAATTATTAACAATACCGTAAAAAACCAAGACTTAATAGATTCACGGGTTGGCAGAATCTTGTATAAGGAAACTGATACTTCTCCATTTATTGTCCACGTACAAAAGGTTACACAAACACCCAATGAGAACATCAACTTTCATCCGATAGTATTTGGTCACTACTTAAAGAAAAATAATATACAAAATATTGTCAATGGTAGCATTAAAAAAATAGCTAGAAACAGACTATCCATAGCATTTTCTGTATATAATGAAGCTAACAATTTTATTAATAATCAGCAATTTAACTCAGATCAATTCAAATCTTTTATTCCATCCTTCCAGGTGAGTAGGATAGGTTTAGTTAGAGGTGTACCAGCTGACTGGTCTGATGAGGATGTAATTAATAACATAACTGTACCGCTTGGATGTGGAGAGATTTTAAAAATTAGGAGACTTAAGAAAAAAACAATTGTAAATGGAACAGCACAATTTAATAACACTGAATCTGTAGTGGTCACATTCGACGGACAAACACTTCCTAAGAGAGTGTATATGTGTTACAACGCACTTCCTGTAGATTTGTACATATTTCCAACCATACAATGTTATAACTGCTGTAGATATGGACATGTTAAAAACCAATGTCGGTCCACTCCTAGATGTTATAGGTGTGGCCAAGGACATGTTGGTGATAGTTGCTCAGTTGAGGAGGAGTCAATTTTCTGCTGTATCTGCCAAGGTTCACACATTGCAACCGACAAAAAGTGCCCAGAATTTCAACGCCAAAAGTCTATTAAAGAGTCAATGGCTCACAAGTCTTTGTCTTATTCAGAGGCTTCTAAACTTCATCCCACAATTTCAAAACTATATTCTGATGTGTTAGCTTCTAATGTTTCATTGTCACCTGTAAATATACCAAAGTCAAATTTTTTAAACAATAATATTAAAAACAATGTCAATCTAGTACAAAGATCATACAAAAAAACTGTTTTCAAACAGCCTAAATCTCCTCAGAAACAGGAGAATGGGTATGACAGGCAAGCTCATAATAACTTAATAAAAGATTATAGTCCTCCAGTAGGAAATAATGGGTTAGCGTATCCAGCACCTAGTCTTGACGTTAATTCTATTCAAGAAACTATTTTAGCATTAAATAAATTAATAGCAACGCTATCAACCTGTTTATCACCGTCCAACGTAGCCTCAATCAATTCCGAATCATATATAAACACATCATCCAATAATGGACAACATAATTCAGTGGAATTGCCGAAGTGTAGTTAGTAAGAAACACGAAATTATATATTTAATTAATAAATTCAAACCTTCTATACTTGCCTTACAAGAGACATGGCTTAAGCCGGAATCTCTTTTTAGGATTCCGGGGTATGCCTGTCTTAGGGAAGATAGATTAGATGGGTATGGTGGTACAGCCTTACTCATCAAACATCATCAATCATTTCATCACATATCTCTTCCTTCACATCATGCAGATTTCTCAATCATTGCCGCATCTGTAAATAACATATGTTATGTTTCACTGTATATTCCTCATCCTTCATATAGTATTTTCTCTGAAATTAAAGTTATCATTAGTCAATTACCCCAACCAATTTTAATACTTGGAGATTTGAATGCACAACACCAGTCATGGGGGAGTCACAGGGACAATCAATGGGGTTATGAATTGTTAGAGTTAATAGATTATAACAAACTGTGCATTCTTAATTCTGGACATCCAACTCGACATACTGCTCCTCATGAAGGTTGTAGTGCACCAGACTTATCCATCTGTTCACCAAGTATTTCATCAGTTTTTCACTGGTATGTTTTAGAGTCAAGTTATGGCAGTGATCATTTTCCAATCATCTTATCATCTCCAGGGAAAACTAAAAATAAATTACCTAATCAGTCATCATCATTGAAATATCGTCTTAACAACAATTCAAATTGGGATAGTTTTAAAAATTCACTCATAAATCAACTATCATCTCTTCCTAATATAACATCTGAAAATGAATCTGTTTGTGCAGAGGCCTTAGCTTTTGCATTTACTAAAGCAGCTGATGAAACTTTCCCCAAAAAAAATAAGTCATCTCATTATACTCCATCTCCACCTTGGTGGGATCAGGAGTGCACAGTTGCTATAAGGACTAGGAAAGACATTGAAAAACAATATAATAGAAATCCAGATATTGCCAATTATCAACTATATCTTGATTGTGTTAAAGACACTAAGAAATTATTTAGGAGAAAAAAGTTATTAAGTTGGAGAAACTTTTGCTTAACATTAAGTCCAAATGTTCACCCCACTGTAGTGTGGAACAACATCCGACGATATAGATCAGCATTTAAAGTTCCGTTTCATCCCATTTCTGACTCTTTGGCCTGCAAATTTCTGGACAACTTAGCCCCACCCACAATATCATACAAATCTCCTTCACCTGTACAAAATGTGAACCTCCAAGGTCTAAATTCGCTGTTCAATATAGATGAATTAAAAGGGGTAGTAGCAAATTTAAAAGATTCTTCTCCTGGTTTAGATGGCATACCTTATTCCTTTTTTCAACATGCAAGTGATGGCATTTTACTATATTATCTTAACTTAGTTAATCAAATTTTAATAACAGGTAATGTACCTAGTTCATGGAGAATGCACAGGGTTATACCTATATTAAAGCCTAACAAACCCCCTTCTTTAGCTACATCTTATCGTCCAATTATACTGTCCTCAGTACTACTAAAAATTGCTGAACATTTGGTTAAAAACAGGCTAGAATGGTTTGTTGAAAAACATAACCTCCTGTCAAACACTCAATTTGGATTTCGTAAAGGTAGAGGAACCATAGACAACATTGCCATTTTAACCACAGATATTAGAATTGCATTCACAGAGAATAAATCAATTGTTGCGTCTTTTTTGGACATAAATTCTGCCTATGATAATGTTATTATTAGTATTTTAGAGAAAAAGCTACATCGCATAGGAGTACCTTTAATTTTAGTTAATTTTATTACAAATATATTATTAGAAAGAGTTATAGTTTTAGTTTCAGATAATGTTACGGAAATGAGAGTAGTTCGAAGAGGCATTCCTCAGGGATCTGTCTTAAGTCCGTTACTTTACGATATATACACATCTGATTTAGAAAATTCTCTGGACTTAAATATAGTAAAAATCTTGCAATACGCGGACGACCTGGTTCTTTATAACATTAATAGTTCTGTAAGTAACGGATGTAGAGAACTGAATAATTCTCTACAAGAGTTAAAATCTTGGATGGACAAAAATGGTTTAGACTTGTCCGTCAGTAAAAGTTCCGTTGTTTTATTTACCAGGATGCGTATGCCACCTCCGGTAACAGTTTATTACGAAGGAATGCCTATATCTGTTAGAGAGAACGTGAAATTTTTAGGATTATATTTGGATTCAAAATTAAATGGTGCCGCCCACAACGATTATATTTATACAAAATGTGAACGGCTGTTAAATATAATCAGGAGTCTATCTGGTGTTTGGTGGGGATCGCATCCATTTACGATGAAATTAATTTATAACGCAATTATACGTAGTGTAAGTGACTATGGAACTTTTCTTTTGGATCCATGTAACGTAAATGGATTACAAAAGTTGGATAAAATACAAGCCAAAGCTTTGCGAATAATTTGCGGAGCTATGAGATCATCTCCGATAAATGCACTTCAGCTGGAATGTTGTGAACCTCCTCTACAACTCCGTAGGCAATATCTCGCAGATAATTTTTTTGTGCGCTGTTATCAATTTCAAGATCATTTGTTAATTTCAAAACTCCAAACATTATTTCATCTTTGTTTTAGTAATAATAAATATTGGCTCCACAGATCTCATCCCTCTCTTGTAACTAGTTACCGTAAATTTTTAATACTCGATGCTCCCACTTTCCGTTCTCCCTCATTTCCATTATTTGACTCGTCCTATGAAGCTCTAACGATTGTACCTAATATTCGGTATGATATTGGCATAAAGAAAACTGATAAATATTTTGCGAATAACATATTTAAATACATAACAAACAATAATTGGCAGGGGTGGCACCACATATATACAGATGCATCTAAGAATAAAGCAGACAGTTGTGTGGGAGTAGGAGTTTTCCATTTACAATATAATATAGTGCAAAAAGTTAAATTTCCTCCTGAAACGTCCGTGTTTACGGGAGAGTGTTATGGCCTTTACAAGGCTGTTGAGTATATTCTACTTGGTAAACTTGAGAAGGCGTTAATATTTTCAGATTCTTTAAGTGCGCTGCAATCTCTTAGTAAATTTCCTTTTAAATCAAAAAAATGTTTTCCTGTTATTATTCAGGTCAGAAATATTTTATACAAATGTAAAATGAAAGGATGTTCTATAACATTTGTGTGGATACCAAGCCATTGTGGTATTATTGGTAATGAATTGGCTGACAAGTTGGCGAAAGATGCTGTTTTCAGTGGCGATGTGTTCCCTTTTAATAATTACGTGCACGACTTGGCAGCTCTTGCCCGGAGCTCTCTCCTGAAATCATGGAATGAGTTGTGGAGCTTGAGTAGTCAAACAAAGGCACTACACTACCGAAATATACAACCTGTCATCCCTATTAAGCCTTGGTTTTCTAAAATTTTGCTTTCTAAAAATATAACAACATCAATTATTCGAATGAGACTGGGACATATGTGCATTCCAACCCATCTTAAGAGAATTGGTATTCGTAATGACGTTTTCTGCTACTGTGGAGAAATTGGTGACTTAAATCATATTATCCTGTCTTGTCCCCTCCATGATCATTCCCATTTATATCATAACTTGTCATTAATTCCTATCCCATTTCCTACTTCTGTAAATATACTACTTAGTTCTAATAATATAGTTATATATAAATATTTATCACATTATTTAACGTTAAATAACATTAATATCTAGTTTTAATTTTCTCGTATATTTTAACATGTTTATTATTTCATTTTTTGTTTGTTTTGTATGTAGTTAAGTAGATTTTAATTTTATTCATTATATTATACTAGTATAATTAACTTTTCCAAATTCCGTTTTATTCCTTTCCTGCCGTTTCCTAACCTTTTGTCTTTGGCACAAAATACGCAACATTTGTGTCAAGTTGCCAATACATAAGAAAAAAAAAAAAAAAAAAAAGCGGAACGGTCATGTCGAGGACAAACAAAGAATATATGATTAAAATCCCCAACGTCAGTGCCACACTCACATAAATCGCTAGGCAAAATATTTAGCCTTGCCAGATGCAAAGGAATGCATGCATGGCCCAGCCTCATACGAATAAGGGTCGAAGTGATAGCTTTACCAAACGTCAGATTTGAAAACCACGGTTTAGGGGGTATATCCACCTGAATCGTGCTGTAATATCGACCCTTAGTCTGACTCGAAGAACGCCAAATGTGTGTCCAAGAATTCAATAACTGGGATTTAGGAAGAAGTGCCAAATCACAACAAAAGTTTTTGTACGGAACCAGATCTCCGTCATTGACCGCAGCCTTAGCAAGCCCATCAGCCTTGGTATTGCCAAAGATACCTGCGTGCCCCGGAATCCAAGCAAAAGAAACTGTGTAATTTTTGTTGCAACATTGATATAATAATTCACGACATGCAATAATGACCGGATGATTATTTCTGTTACTGCTAAAAGGAAATCTTTCCAAGGCTTGGAGGGCACTTTTAGCGTCAGTAAAAATTATTGAGTTTTTTAACCTCATGATTAAAATGTACTCCAAAGACTTTAACAGACCAAAACATTCTCCAGTAAATACTGAAGTCTCTGGAGGCAATTTTATTTTCTGTACAATGCCAAACTGTTGATGGAAAACGCCAACACCAACACACTCCTCAAGACGGGGTTTGGATGAATCACAAAAAATTAAATGGCAATATTTCCATCGGCTGTCACTGTCAATAATATTCATAAATTTGGCATTGGCAGAAAGATCTTGTTTATTTATACCGAAATCAAACAAAATAGTTGGATTTATAGTTAAGACATTATAGTTAACACAAAATATAGGGAGGAATTGTGATCTATGTGTTGGAGCTTGAAGAGCTAAGTATTTTTGGATACTAATAATAAGGCATGGCGGCGATTTATGAGCCCAATACGGACAATCCATACATTCCAACAGAGACCGTAACTTAAAGTAAAGAGGATGATTATAGACTTCAAATGCTCTAAACAGGAACCTGTCACAAAGAAATTGTCGTCTGAGGTGTAGAGGGGCTTCGGAACATTCGACCTGCAGAGCGTTAATAGGGCTCGAACGCATAGCCCCAGTAATTATTCTCAGAGCCTTAGACTGGATTATATCTAACTTATGGAGAGCTACTGCATTACAGGGTTCAAGTATAAATGTTCCATAGTCTAAAATACTCCTTATTAGAGCATTATACAGTAGCTTTAGAGAAAAAGGGTGGGCTCCCCACCAAACTCCAGAGAGGCAACGCAGTATATTTAAAATCTTCTCACATTTGGCACTTATATAGTTACAATAAGGACTTCCTGTAAGTCTCGAGTCTAAAATGACCCCAAGAAATCTTACTTCGCTTTTAACAGGAACTCTAATGCTATTATAAAATACAGACACTGATGGAGGAACCCTCATACGTGAAAATAAGACTATAATACTTTTAGAAACTGAAAGGCTTAGAGAGTTATTGTCAAGCCAGTTTTTTAGCAGCTTAAGGGAATATGTCATAGTACCAGACATGTTCTCAACAGAATTACCAGAGACATAGAGGAGTAAATCATCTGCGTATTGCAGTGTATTAACTTTTCCCTTGAGGGAGGCTTCCAGATCGTGAGAATAAATATTATAAAGAAAGGGACTTAAAACTGAGCCCTGGGGTAAACCTTTCCAGGCAACACGCGATTGGTAAGAGTCTTCTGATAATACTTTAAGCATTCTCCCAGACAGAAGATTTATTGTGAACCTTATAAAAATTTGTGGGATATGTAAATTAATCATTTTTTGTTTCAGAATTGAAAGGTTGACATTATCATATGCTGCAGATATATCTAAGAATGCTGCTAACACAGAGTTGTTGTTTGAAAATGCCAATCTTAAGTCTGTCATGAAAATGCTAAGACTATCCATTGTACTCCTGCCCTGCCTAAATCCAAACTGGCTCGGAGATAGTAACCCCCTACTCTCAATAAACCATTCAAGTCTATTTTTAACTAAATGTTCTGAAATTTTGGAAATAACTGAAGCTAAAGCAATTGGTCTGTATGATGATGGATCATTAATTGGTTTATTTGTTTTATGTATTGGGATAACTTCATGGATTTTCCATGATGAAGGAATATTACCTGATTTTAAAATTGAATTAATTAAACTGAGAAAATAACAAAGGCAGGAGTCGTTCAGGTTTTGAAGAAAAGAATATGGAATTCCATCACAACCTGGGGCTGAGTCCTTAAGTTTTGAAAGAACCCCTTTGAGTTCTGAAAGGTTAAAGGGAATGAATGAATCGCTACTATCTTGCTGGAAGAGGAGAGAAGGCTGTAAGTCAAAAGATATATTCTCTATAGATGGGACAAATGGTGGAGCTAATTTGTCAAGAAACAAATCAATTGTACTGCTATCCATAAAAGAAGACCTTGGAGGTTTGAAAGCAGATCTGAATCTACGAATATTTTGCCAAACTTCAGATGGAGAAATATCTGGTGAAATTGAAGCACAAAAAGATTTCCAGCCATTGAATCTTTTTTGTTTTAATAATTTACGTGTTTTAGTTATAAGATTACTGAGAATATTAAAATTTTGATGTGTAGAATTTTTCCTATAATTTTTTTCAGCTATCTTTCTCTCAGCCACCGCAGCAGAACACTCATTGTCCCACCAAGGTGGTGATGGAATATACCCATTGCCACTATTATTTTTAATAGGAAAAACTTCATCAGCAGCCTGTAGTAGGGCCTGTGTAAAAGCTTCAGCAAAGATATGATTACTGCTGTCATTTAGTGGAGGAATGGTTGATAAATTTTGTTGAACTTTATCTGCAAATAGTGACCAGTTGGCATCCTTAAGTCTATATTTTAGTCGGGGAGGAGCCTTTAACGTCTTTTCACCCATTTTTTGAGAAAATGAAATAATTAGTGGAAAGTGATCGCTTCCATATGAAGACGGAAGAGGCCACCAGTTTAATGTAGGAGTAAGAGAGGGACTACAAAGGGTAAGGTCTGGTGCACTAATACCCTCATCGGGCTGTGTCCTTCTAGTAGGACAACCAGAATTTAGAAGACATAAATTATAATCATTTAGGATGTCTAAGATTCTACCCCCATAATAATCAGACTTAGAACTTCCCCACATGGAATGTTGTGCATTGAAATCTCCCATGACCAAAATAGGACGGGGGAGGGAAGAGAGAATGCTACAAATATCGTCAAAGACTTCATTGGAAGGGTGAGGTATATACATATTTACAAAACAAATATTATTTACAGTAGCAGCAATAATAGAAAATTTGTTACTATGATTAGGGATGGGTATGTGGACAAAAGGTACACATCTCCTAAGAATTAGTGCAACTCCACCATACCCATCTGTTCTGTCTTCTCTAAGACAGATATGTCCTGGTATTCTAAAATTGAATCCAGGACGAAGCCAAGTCTCTTGAAGAGAGACTGCAAATGGTTTAAATTTATTCAATAAAAAAATTAGGTCACTTTTTTTACTATTAATACTCCGGCAATTCCACTGAATCACCAGAGACTGATTTTCTGGGTGGTCCTGACTGGCCATGATTTAAAAAACTTTTTGAAGAAGCGGCATCGTTGGACGGTACTTTAATTATGTTTGATTGTGAAAGTTGCTGAATTATAGAGATTATGAGATCCTTTGTTATTATTTCTGATAAATCATTGTAATTTTTGAGACAACCTGTAGAAAAGGAAGGAATGTTGCTGTAATCTTTGATGAGTTCCGCATGCGCTTTTTGATCATATCCCTTACTAGCACTTTTGGGACGAGCTTTGGGTTTTGAAAATATTGTTTTCCTATATGACTGTGTGGGACTCTTAGAAGGGCTTGTTAAATTATAGGGTCTGGAATAAGAAACAGTTGGACCAGAAGGGGCAGAAGAAGCAACAATGTCAGCATAAGATTTTGAAACTGGGGGATGGACTTTAGTGGCTTCTAAATAAGATACAGAGTTTCTAGCCATTGTTTCTTTTATAGCCTTTTGCCTAGCATGCTCTGGGCACTTTTTATCTGTAGCAAAATGAGAACCAGAACATAAGATACACACAGCATCATCTCTTTCAGTCTCACAGCTTGTCCCTGAATGATTGTCACTACATTTGTAACATCTTGGAGTTCCTCTGCATTGCATTTTGGTGTGACCAAAACGGCAGCAATTAAAGCATTGCATTGTAGGGTAAATATATAGCTCTACAGATAGGGAGTTATAACATATAAAAATCCTAGGAGGTAACACCTTCCCATCAAAGGTTAAAACTACGGTCTCAGTTGGAATGAACTTTGATGTCTCACCGTCATATACCTTTCTGTTTAATCTACGAACTTTCAAAATGCTACCACAGTTCTGCGGAAGCTCAATATTTTCCATAATACTATTATCATCCCAATCACATGGAACACCTCTCACTATTCCCATGCGAGTGATAGAGAAAGCCGGAATAAAAGCTTTGTATTTATTTACATCGAGAGATTTACTACTTAGAAAAATATTAGCATCTTGAAATGTTTCAAATTGTAAAGACAACCTGTTTCTTCCAATTTTTTTGATGCTTCCCTCTACAATACTTTTGATCAAACTTTTTTTAAGGAAAAATCCAAATTGAATGGGGTGAATAGATCCGGTTTGGTTTAATTCTAAAATTTTTTGTACATGAACAACATATGGTGCAGGGTCTGACGCCTGGTAAAGCGACCTAGCAGCACGAGGGTTACTTGTGTTATTGTTCGATTCAGCATTCTCATTATTTTGAATTTCAACGATTTTATCATCGGACTCAATAACTTTAGGGATGACATTTTTCCTCTTCTTTAAAATTCTCGCTGAGATTCTCTTTCTTTTAACAGATTTCGCGCTTTCGGAACAGTCGGTATCTATGGTAGAACCTTCCGTTTCCATTCCCAATGCATCAATAGTTACTACATGAGACACCTGGAGGGAAGTCCCTCCAGGGTCTTCGGGCTCCAGCATGGACACCAAGAAAAATTCTATTTACTTACATATAATATATTGAAATGACTTACCAGGGGAAGAATACTAACTAAATTATCAACTACTATATATTATCAACAATAACTATTATATATACTACACTTTATAACTTATCTGATCCTTAATATCTAATTATTTTATTTTTAAAAGTTTTGCCAACAAAATTTCGCCCGCCTATTTCAACACTTCCCGCGCTTTTTTTTCAGAGGTATATTTACATCATAAAATAATTTACATCGAAGAATCTTCTTCTTCTTACTTTTTTGACAATATATTTTTTTTTTTTAAGTTATTGATGTTTTCTTTTTTATTGTCGTCACTGGCGCTTATGATTGTTAGACAAATTATTATCGGACGTGTCCGATAAGTCTCTACTCGTGCACTAAACCACAAAATATGAACTTTAAAAAGGGAAAAATAAGACGATAAATAAGTAAAGTTTTTATTTTCATATAATATGTAATGTGATTACTAAAAAATTATTAAGCTTATACCATCCGTTATGTACAAAAACGCCAAAAATGTTATACATTTACATTAAATGATTGTTCTAACGAATTTTAAAAAGGTATCTGATACTTTCAAAGAGACGCTTTCTACCTACTGCATAAATGGTAAATTGTAATCAAATCAAAAAATACAAGTCTAGGAGGGCGTCTAATTTTCAAGTTGATTCAAAAGGGGTATATATTGTCTTGATCATAAAAAAACTTCTCCATCTAAATTTTCATCAGCCATTTACAGACTTGACAAAATCTGCACGACTCGATTCCTGTCGACCTATTGTTCGGAACCCTCAGTGGGCGAGTCGACTCTCTCTTATCCGGTTTTTAATCATTCGCAACATAGCGATGTTTATATTCCTAGTCTAACTATATAGCTGTTTGACTGTCTCCTTATACAAGTGGCACAGTTGTACCGCGGTGGACTTTCATATGAATTTTCAAGGCGTAGTTTCGTAAAAATTTCTTAGGGCAAATGTGACAGCCGAATTTCCGGTCGCCCGTGTGAATTAATTTGTGGCTCTTCAAGGTGCACTTAAATCTGAATTTTCTAAAGCAAACATCACAGCTAAACGGTTTCTTGCCCGTATGTACCACCAAGTGGATATCTAATGAGCTCTTTTCTGTGAATTTCTTCGCACAAATATGGCAAATGAAGGGTTTGTCGCTCGCATGAATTCGCATATGCCTCTCCAAATTGTGCTTCTCTGTAAACTTGTTCAGGCAAACGTCACAGCTGAATGGCTTTTCTCTTTTGAGAGTTTTGATGTGACGTTGCAGATCACTTTCGTATAAAAATTTCTTCACACAAATGTGACAGCTGTACGGTTGGTCTCCGTTGTGCATTCGCATGTGCCTATTATAACTGTCCTTATTCCTAAACCTTTTCGTACAAATAGTGCATATTGGCTCCTCATTGGTCACTCCTATTAGATTGCTTAAGCTCTCATTATCCATGTAGGCCATTGAAGCGATATTACACGGATCACTTCTGTGAGTTCTCAGGTGTCGTTTCAGGTCACTTTCGAATAAAAATTTCTTCAAGCAGATTTCGCAGCAGTGCGGCTGGTCGCCTATATGCATTCTCATGTGCCTGTTCAGGTACACCATATTCTTGAACTTCTTCAAACAAACGTCACAATTGAAAGGCTTCGCGTCGCTATGTATCTTACTGTGCCGCAACAAGTCACATTTGAATTTGAAATTCTTGAAACAAACATTGCAACTGAACGGTTTCTCGCCCGTATGGATTCTTGTGTGTTTGTTCAGGTCGCTGTTCTGTCGGAATTTCTTCGAGCAGATATCACAACTGAACGGTTTCTCGCCTGTATGTATTCTGATGTGGTGAATTAATTGGCTTTTGTATGAGAAGCTCTTATAACATATGTCACAACTGAGCGGGTTCCTGTAATCGGACTGAGCTTCAAAGGAGTCTTGTTCCTCGCTGTCATTGGAGTTGTATCGCTTGCCATCTTGGTGCATACCTTAAAAAAAAACTTCATTGTATGATTAATGCCATGTGTGAATTGCCCTTAACTTGAGAGTAAATGTATTCAGAAGATGCTTTTAAGATGTGCTAGGCTTTGAGAAGTCAGCTGAGTTCCACCAATATTGCCATTTCTTACGCCGCCTTGTCCCCCGGTTAGAGTTTCGAATCGGTGGTAACTGGTAATTGTATTTTTTTTAAATTAACCTTGAAAAGACAAACTTTTTAATAAATGCGAGGACGCGTTGCGAGGAACGTTTTAAAGAACCAATACAATATCTTTATACAGGCTATAATATTAATGAGTGATAACACTTAAGGGTGCGTATGGATTTGAGAAAATTGTATGGGAAAATTTATGATGTGGCATCTCATACAAATATAAAAGTCAAAAGTAAGTTTTTCAGCGCAGGTACTTTCACAGTATACTCTACATAGGAAGCACATACACACCCTAAAGTATTACATATCACTCATTTATTTTAGTAGCCTTGCTCAGTACAGTTTTTTATTGGTTCTAGAAAATACACTCCTCCGCAACATGTCCTCGGACATTACTGGTAGAAACGCGGCCTTAAAGCCTGATTTACACAAGAAGAGTTTCTCGAAGGCGTGCAGGTCACAACATAGCGTAAACAACCTTAACGAGTTTCACCGTTCGAACGGCAATGGTCGCCTCTAAGGCTGCGGAGCGGGGCGGAGAGGAGCTTGCAGTGCCCGAATTTACCAATCACTATGCTCGAAATCTCCGCTCCGCGTCAACGGAAAACAGCACGAACATAGTGATTGGTCAATTTGGCACCGCAAGCTCCTCTCCGCCCCGCTCCGAGTCAGTGGAAACGCAGCCTTAAGAGGAAACACGACAGCCGTTTTTCCATACAAAAACAGGGGTCTACGCGATCAGTGTTTCCTCCCTGGATAATGACACTAGAGTAAGAATCCGTTTTTTTTTATATTAGGGCGAAAGAAACAGTAATCAGATTAAAAATTTAAATAAAACACTGGAATGCACCTAATGGAGGAAGTCGCATGGCGAGTTTTCTGATACGATATCCTTGCCCAAATCATACTATAAACTCTTCTGTGTTAATCATAAGCTGTAAAACCGTGTGTATGTTATACATACCTTTATCTCGCATCTCATCCAACTCTACTTTTATTCCTGCATATTCCAAGCTTCCTCCCCTCCCGAGATCTCCTGTCACCTGGGATGACGTCCAACTCGGCAGATCATAATCAACAGCCCTCCTATTCTCAACTTTCACTTCGTTTGAGTTTTGCACATTAGCGGCCATATTTGATGAGGCTTGTGTGGTGTCAACCAGAGGATCCACAGATTCCATCTCCAATGGAAACCCTTCCACTTCCACTTGATACCCATTGGTATTATCCATAACTGCATTTTGTCTTAACCCTAAAAATGACAGAGATAAATAAGGAAACATACTAGGACCCTGATTCAAGATACCATCGCTATTAAAAAAAACGTTTTATTTCCAAATGAAACTTAACAAGCTATTTCCAGAAAGTCGACAAGAAAAACAAGCGATCACCGGTTCAACCCTAACCCGCCGAGAAGAACCGGCGTAAGGAACTAGCACGGGGCCATCTTTTAGCAAAAAGATGGAAAGTTTATGGGATTATATATTGGGATTTGATATAAGCTGTAAGTGACATAAAAATTTGCTTGTCATTGTGATAGCGATGGCATCTTGAATCAAGGCCATTACGTAACTTTGGTGGTTTTTCATGAGGTTTTTCAGTCCTTTTGACGTTTGAACATTTTAAATTACTGTTCATCTAAGGAAGGCCGCCGAGGCCGTCCGAGGCCGCCAGAAATAAAAGAAGAAGAAGAAGGAAGGCCACCAAAGTTCCTACCTCGACGTCGTTTCGAATGCCAGTCTGTCTCTCTCATGCACGCATTACGTGATGATGACGCAGACAGATTCAATTTCACAATTTTTGGCCTTTTCACTACAGATAAGGTACATTAAATAACAAATTAACTCATGAATTAGCATGGGTATGTAACTAAATATAAAAAACAAATTAATATAGGTTACAAAGAATTGCATTAAAAAACATATATACGGTCGAATTGAGAACCCTCCTCTTTTTTAGGAAGTCGGATAATAAGCAACTAAGTTAACAATCATGTTTGATGTATGATGGAGCCCAAAAAAAATTGCTCTGATAATGATTATTTGTTGGTATAACTGGTGTAAAAAGAACAGTCACTATAATTTTGGGATATGATTATACTTCCTTTTCTCATTACATTGTAAACATATTATGTATACCTACACTTTTTAAAAAGAACCATTTTCCATCTTTTTGCTAAAAGATGGCCCCGTCCGAGTTTCTTACGCCGGTTCTTCTCGGCGGGCTAGGGTTGAACCGGTGGTAGCCTTTTTGTTGATTTTCCGAAAATAGCTTGTTAAGTTTCATTTAGAACTAAAATATTTTGAATTTACTTCTCATTCTAGAAATGTATTTTTACAACCATAAAAAAACTGTTTATGTAACAGAAGAAGATAGAGTATAATAATCTTGAGGAAGACAGATGGAATAAACAGGAAAAAAAACTGATTATGTATAGTATGTCTGAGATAAATTTAACCTAAACGTAAACAAAGCCGTCTATGACACAACCATAGACTAGTCAGTGATGCTAATTGGCCAATATTAACGCAATGATTATTGTTGGCTACATAGACCAGGGTAGAAGCCTTTAAAAATAATAAAAAGTGAAAAAAAATAATAGTAGGATGAAACCCATTAAAAAAGGAGGGGAATATTATAAAAATTAAAGGGAAAATAATTTACGGGTGATCTGAGGTCGGGAAGGGGAAGGGGGTGAGTTTTTAAGGATAAAAAACGGTTTTTCTCGATTTCCGGCAAAACTAAAAGTCCTATCGAAAAAATTCAAATGGCAAAGTTGTTGGTAATAAAAAGATCTAAAACATTTGTATTGACACTTTTTTCACATAACCTCAAAATGTATGTGAAAAATCCAAAAAACCAAGTTCTTGGTTTTTTTAACGATATTTGGTGGAAACTTACATTTTTATGTCCCGAATACGCTGTAATTTATTTGATTAAAAATATTTATTTTTTCACCAACCAACGAAATACCTTTTGATGGGCTACAATTTTTCGTAGGTCACTCAAGTATATCTACTCAGGTATATATAATTTATCTTAAAATAGTTATAAATAGGCATCTACGAATATAATTTAAAGAAGATTCGACAACTTTCACCAAATATTGTAGATGTCATATTAAATATTAATTTTATTAACTTATTTGTTTGTTAATTATAGTAGTATATTTTTATAAGCATATTTTTTTGTTGTCAATGTCACATGTAATCTAACGTTTTTCGAGTAATTAAAGTGTACACTTTAATAAATAGCTCAAAATTATTTATAATACCTAATAAAAAAAAAATTCGAATTCAAGATTTTTTTTATTTTTTGCATTTTCTGAGAAGATTTACTGTAGTAACATATTTTTTTTTACTCACCATCGGAAAGTAGAGATTTCAACGAACAGAAACCATACCAACTTTTTGAAAAAAGCTGATATTTTGACGGGTGAATTTTCGATTAAAAATTAGGGTGTTTTTTCGATATTAATTCAAAATAAGGTAAAAAAATAAATATTTTTAATCAAATAAATTACAGCGTATTCGGGACATAAAAAGGTAAGTTTTCACCAAATTTCGTTAAAAAAAAATTTTTTGTAAATGATAAAAATAAAAAACCAAAACTTGGTTTTTTGGATTTTTCATATAAATTTTGATGTTATGTGAAAAAAGTGTAAATACAAATGTTTTAGATCTTTTTATTACCTAAAACTTTGCTATTTGCCTTTTTTCGATAGGACTTTTAGTTTTGCCGGAAATCGAGAAAAACCGTTTTTTACCCTTAAAAACTCACCCCCATCCCCTTCCCGACCTCAGATCGCCCGTAAATTATTTTTCCTTTCATTTTTATAATATTCCCCTCCTTTTCTAATGGGTTTCATCCTACTATTATTTTTTTTGGTTTTAAAAATTATCGACCCTGGTGTAATGGATTCATCCATAGACTTTAAACTATATTCTAAAGTTGGCAGTGTCAAAATAGCATATTTTTACTGTGAAGGTTCTCAGTATTTAAATATGTTAATTGTTGTTTAATTGTTATAAAATGTATTGTATAGATGTATGGATAATGAAGTATGATTCTTAAATATACCTATGAAAGTATGCACAATATGTGAAAATTTATATTTTCGGTTTGTTTACCCTTAAGCCACGGATACACTAGGGGACAAATGGAGCAACATGTTGCGGAACATGTTCCTCAACAACTACGTAGATGTGCTGAGATACATGTCGCGGAACATTTTGTCGACCACACTTCTCAGTGTTTATAGAAAT
This sequence comes from Celastrina argiolus, assembly GCA_905187575.2. Taxonomy (NCBI): domain Eukaryota; kingdom Metazoa; phylum Arthropoda; class Insecta; order Lepidoptera; family Lycaenidae; genus Celastrina; species Celastrina argiolus. The sequence goes on along the minus strand of LR994600.1, from coordinate 1,405,025 downwards.
GTCACCCGAGGAGGTTGTGGCTATTAGTGCTGCGTACATAGTAATTATATCGAGTGTGTTGAAACGTAAGAGAAAGAGAAGGTGGTGGATGCGGAATTTCTTATTACAACGCGAAAGAAGAGTTAATATTCTAAGCGATCTCCGAATGTCTGACGGATCGTTTGTGAATTTTACTCGCATGTCATCATCTGATTTTGAAACTTTATTGCAAATGATCGCACCTTCCATAGCCAAACAGGATACAATATTACGGAACGCTATTAGTCCTCATATCAGACTAGCCATTACATTGAGGTACTTGTCGACTGGAGATTCTTATGCTTCTTTGTCGTACACTTTTCGAGTGTCAAAACAACTAATACGTAAAATAGTACCAGAAGTTTGTAAAGAAGTGATAAAAAAATTGAAGATATTTGTAAAGGTAAGTTAAAGAAAACGCATACATTTATTTATAATTGTATTTTAATCTTCAGTAAAATAAATTTTAAAGAGTACAAGATGGATATAGCGATCAAGGTAATTTAATTAGTATTAGTGCCATCAATGCTATTAGTGCTCGAGGAATCCATAGTTGCAATTATATTTTGTATAATATGCTCTTCAGAAGGCTCGGGGGTAATAATATCACTGGATGCAGTGCTATAGCCCTGTTGAACTAATGGCTGGCTTTGATTATTATAACATGTACGGTATTTTCCTAAGCGTGCATCAATTAAAATATTATTAATATAATATTTAGCCATAATTACACTGTGTTCGTCATTTAATGCACGTAACTCAGTTCCTACGTACTGTCCATAAACATCGAATTCATCTCGGGACATCATTCTGTTTTTAGCAGCATGCAGAACTTCATAAGCCTCCTCCAATCTATCTTCATTGGGGTGGCTCCTCTTGCGAGTTGGTCGCGATGATAAAGGTGTTGGTGCAGGGGTTGTGGGTTGCTCTGCTTGATCAATGGTAGATTGCGATTCTAGTTGATGGGGAGATTGTAATTTCGGAACGGTAGATTGAGAATGTAGAACGACATCTTCATCCGGAGACGAAATCGTGTTTTGGCTTTGTGGACTCTGAAAAATTAATGATATAAATATTAAATCAATTAAGTATTATAATAATAATAGACTATAAACCCCGTACTGTATTATTTCAAACATCTGTTAGACGCAAAAATAGTATTTAATGTATAATTATTTCTTTACAGGTCCCAGCTACTTCAAATGAATGGAAAACCAAGGCTAGAAGCTTTGAAAATATATGGGATTTTCCGCATTGTGTTGGATCTATAGACGGTAAAAACGTTTTGATCCAAGCTCCTTCGAATTCGGGAAGTGACTATTTTAACTATAAAGAACAATTTAGTATTGTCCTATTGGGTATTGTCGATGCAAATTACAATTTTATCTATGCAAATTGTGGTGCTAAAGTTAAATCTTCTGACAGTGGAGTATTCCAAGAGACTGCTTTTTATAAAGCTTTGACTGATAACCAACTCAACTGGCCAACTCCAGACCCAATACGACAAGATGGGCCGAATATGCCTTACGTACTTGTAGGAGACAGTGCCTTTGCACTGACAGAAAACATGATGAAGCCATATCCCGGTAATCATGACGTGGGTACAACAAGACGCATTTTCAACTATCGACTGTCAAGAGCTAGAAGAATTGTCGAAAATGTGTTCGGTATCTTAGGTGTTGTATTTCGTATATTCCGAACTCCCATAAGCATCCTACCCTTTAATGCTGAAGTTGTTGTAATGGCGTGCGTATACCTCCATAATTTTTTAAGGCGAAATAGTCAATCGAGATCACTGTACAACCCACATGGAACTTTTGATTCTGAAAATGTGGATCACGATATTTTAGAAGGATCTTGGCGCAGAGAAACTGGCTCTGTTATGTCGAATTTAAATGCTATGGGAAGGCGCTACCCTGAATCTGCTATGGAAATAAGAAACAAATTTGCTGAATATTTTATGAGTGAAGAAGGACGTGTTCCCTGGCAGAATAATTTTTAAATGAATAAACTAGTATTGTACTATATTTTCTCTTTTAATGTTACTGAACAACGTCAATCCTTTTAGAAGTGAAGTTTTGTGGGTGAGGTGTATACAAATCTTAATTTATGTAAATTAATTTGTTTGTTTGTCTTTCTTTTTGGGGTCCGTACAATAAATTATAAATAAATATTAATAAATTATAAATAAAAATAAACCCGTTTGCGCTAAATGTGTCGCAGGTGATGTGACCGTGATTACTGATTACAAATGACAAAATAACTAAAGTATGACTTACGTTTGTGTCCAAAGTGTCCAAGCTTCCAGAAGTTGTGGCTCCCTTTAGCAAAAATTTCATTGCATCGTACGCAAACCATGCACTGGACTTCACGTCCTCTAGTCCACTACCAGTAGTTTTTGACGATTTCACTTTCTTCCTTTCTCGGACAAATTGAGAACGCAGGGTATGAACTTTGGTTTCTATTTCTTTTCTAGGCAATTCAAGCGCCTTGGCAATATCCTCCCATGCATCATTTTTCTTTATTTTATTTCGATAGTCACGGTGTGAAGTATCCCACAACAAGACACGACTTTCGTAAAGCTCTATAAGCAAAAGCACGGTATCATTTCCCCACACTACAGACATTTTAAAGGCACGTTGCGTACGCGACTACACTCGGTGACAAATGGCGCAACACTGACGCGGGACACGTGCGCTCGCTCTCGAGGCGGGAGCAAGCAACATGCCCCGCGTCACGTACAATGTTGTGGGTCATGTTGCGGGGCACTGTGCAACGTTGCAGCGTCACGTAGATTTTGTGTTGCGCGTCATGTTGCGGGACAAAATGTTCCCTAGTGTATCCGGGGCTTTAGGTTAAATTTATCAGGGACAAACTATAACAGAAGAAGATATCGTATAACCTACCATTGTCATTGTCCCATTCCATCTGCACTTCCATCTCCTGTTTCATATACGAAGAGTTGTATGTTCTGTCAGTAATCATTGTCTTGGTGGCCGATAATTGTATCAAAGACCCAAACATTCCAAACTTAATATCAATCTAAAATATGCAAAAATATTTTTTATTATGATATACCAGTCACTCTCACAGTAAAGACAAATCTAACAGCAACCCTCAAATTTACATGCATGAGATCTACTGGATTCAATTGATAAAGATTCACACCCAGCACAACCATTTTTCATTAACTTTTAAATCCCAAATATATTTGGTTATAAGACCTCAGCCTCGAATTTTGCGGGCAGCGGGGCAGGAGCAGCGGCGGTGAGAGAGCGGCAGGATCTTTTAAAAAATTTTAAAAAAGCGTAAAATCAAATGGACCGGTTTTTGTATACAGCCATATGAAGCGGGAAACAAGTACCGTTCCCGCGCCGCCGCCGCTTCCGCGCCGCTGCCCGCAAAATTCGAGGCTGAAGCCTAACATCATACTGTCTTAAGATCACATTTGTCATGTACCTTATTCTGGAATATATCATCAATGAGACCTCGTGTCTGTATGGCCAACTGCTGCAGCTGGTGACATTGTTGCAGTCTTGTGTGACAGATGTAACACATCCAGCACTCATTATCGCTAATCTGTGACATTTTTGTTATTTAAACAATCTAATAAAATAACGACAGGTATCAAGATACAATGATGACAGGTGGACCCTAGTGACAACTGCATGGGAAAAACCTACTGGAAAAAGAAGCGTAGGCAGGCCCAAAAGCAGATGGGCAGATGACATTATCTCTGTAAACTGGCTCAATACAGCAAAGGACAGGGACAAGTGGAAAAACTTGGAGGAGGCCTTCACCCGCCAAGGGGCCCATACTACACAATAATAAAACTAACATACTAACATAAAAATCTAAGAATTACTAACAAATAATAACAAATATAATTTATTCAAAATTTTCAAAAATTGTAAGAACAAAAAATGTAGTATGTGGATAATAAAGGCTTTTTTATTTTATTTTATTTATTTTATTTTATTTAATAAAATAACTTTAGGAACAAAACGACAATTGCTCATAATAATAGTAATGTTTATTGATTAATAATCAGAATAGTACTATATCATCCATGAATGTGTGGACATTCATGAGCTAATTACTTAACAGATTATAGTGAATAATATAATAACTATAAAACATCTGTTGCGGTCTGAGCAGATAAATGTTAAGTGTTTGATTTTAATTAATCTTTTTGTATTGCAATTGCTTTGCCATACTTATAGGTGTATCCTATTCCTACCTAATAGCTCTAAAATTTGGTTTCAGACTATGTTTTATAGCTACTTTTAAGTTCCTTGTTTATAGTGTTGATAAAAAGTACATAACTTAACAGACTAACAAAAGTACTGCAACGAAGTTAATTATACTTCTCCGTATTTACGGCTATCGGTGATTTTAAGAAGAAGGATCAGCACTATAAAAAAAGTTAATCTTTCGTTTGCGTACCTTAAAATTTGCGAGGTTCTCATAAACATATTGCAGACCTGTCGCATAAATGTTAATAGTTGATTTATTTATAGATAAGCATAAAAAGCAACAAATGTTTTTTAACATGCTGTTATGGTAGTAACTTTTTTGAGAATGAAATAATAATATTGACTACAGACGGTATTAAAACTAGTAAAATTGATTTTGATAATAAATTTGGGAAAAATCAATCCCAACATTCTTCTTCTATTGACAATTGTTTTTGACAATCTTTTTTTTTTTTGTTTCGATTCAGCTTACTTCTTAATCCTCTTGATTATAATTACTGCAAACTTTGCCAATCTGATTACTGCTGATTAATTTTATATCGATACTTATATAATGACTGTTGTTGTTATCCAACTCTACTAATATGCCAATACCAAAGAATACATTTTATTTATTTTAATATCAATTAGAATAACAGTGGCAACAAACATATACAACCTTTTCAACTATCAACACGCGTCACACCCGACGCTCAATGTCATCTGCTGGCATCTGTCAATCGTCTTATATGATTCAAGTTATTATTTTGTACACCTTACGAATTTTCTTACTCTTCAATTAATAAAATAGATGTCGGAACACCAATTAATAGAGTTAGTTAAACAATATCCAGTTCTATATGACAGGGATCATGAGCAATACGGAGGCTATAAAATAAGGAATGCTGCGTGGGAAGAGATCGCAGAACAAATGAATACACCAGGTTTGTTTTATTAAAAATCATGTATTTTCATCTTTCATTTGAAATATTATAAAACTTAAAACTAAGAGTAGAGAGTAAGAGACTAACTATAAGAAAATGTAGTTCTCGAAAAACATTAAGATATTGTGTTACCCTTACTTTATTAAATACAATAATGTAATATCTCCTTAAGTGTCTTTTATGCTGTAGAATTGTTCCAGTTGTCTGCAATCTAGCATCTAATATTATTGTTATTCTTTTCAGTTGATGAAGTTAAAACAAAATGGGAGAAATTAAGGAATTGCTATACAAATGCATTGAAGAGACGTCGCAAGAAGGATGTACAAGGAACTACAGACATGGTCTCTTGGAAACATGAGAAGCGTATGAAATTCCTGCTACCACATTTAAAATGGAAAAGCTCAATGCATATAACAAATGAAGATTTATCATTTTCGGATGAGTTTCCTGAAAGACCTGGGTATTTACATACCTATATCGATTATTCTGCTGTAAAAGAAGCTCCCTCATCACGATCTTCTACTCCTAGTTTAAGACATACAAAACAAGAGGATAATGAAAATAATTTAATAGGTGAAATGTTGGATTTTTTTAAAACATCCAGTTATAAACGAAAAAAGTCAACTGATATGGATGAAAATGACTATTTCTTTCTATCAATGAGCAAACTTATTAAGAAGTTACCAAGACCAGACCAATCAGAAATAAAATTTAAATTGCACCAGTTAATACATGAGGCAGAAATAAAAATGCTAAACAGTAATGAAAATCACATAAATACAGAACATTTTGATAGATAATATTTATAATTAGAATTTTTGAATTTTTATATATTTATAATTAGAATTTTGTATATGAATTTTTGCGTAAAGACTGACACACAAGAATTAAGGTGCAGGAGAGAACATATTATTTTAAGCAAAGAATGAGGTTCTTCAAATCCTAATAATGATCATAACATTTTTAGAACCAGGCATGATAATAATTGCATGTTAGCGACTCCTTGTTGTATAATGTAAAACATAGCAAACCAGTGTACAGTACGTGAAAGTACAGTTCTGGTAACTAAAATTCTTATTGTAATACATTACCTACTTTGTTATGTAGACTGGATTCCGATCCAATGTGATCTATATCAAATTCAACCATATAAATGTATTATGTACCATTGTATTTCTTCATTGTGCAGTGAATAAGTAAGATTCAAATAATTGGTAGCATTAAAACCGCCCGTATAGCATTATTTATATTTGGATCACATTGAATCAGATCAGAGTATAGAACGTAATGTAAACTACAGTGTTTGATACAATATTATATTATGTAGGTATATTATGAGTGTATAAAATTATAAAATAAAAAATCTGTCATTTAGTTTATATTCTTTTTCTACTGCTTCTTGCTCCTCAAACTTAAATTAAGTTGCATCAGGAATAAAACACGCTTTTTATCTGTTAAACAGACAGTTTGTTTTTTTAGAATAAACTTAGCTGACTCATACCCACTTCATTACTTTTACTTACTATTACTACTTACTTACTACTTAATATTACTACGTTGCATACAAACCGTTTAAACCTTCCCCGGACTTCCACGAATATTTCAAGACTAAAAATAGGAGAATCGGTTCAGCCGTTCGCGAGTTTTAGCGGCTGACTAACAGCAATTAATTTTTATGTATATAGAAGAGAAGATAAAAGAAGATAATCGGCTAGTCGGGCGGTGTTGTGAATCGTAGTCACAGAATAATATTACTCGAGATTGTAATGAAATTTAAATGTTTAATTTGCATACTGATAGGTATATTTCAATGGATTAACTAAGAATTCCTTACTGAGTCGCCAGAAACCAAGGAATGTTTTTTCAACACACCACCCGACTATTTCTACGCATTATGCTAGCAACACACGAATGGACCCGACGCATAGATAAAAAAGAGTAATTTGATAATTAGGACCCGACGCCATGTGATGTGACATGACTCAATGTGTCAATTAGACATCGATAATCGAAAATCTAATTGTAAATTTTTAAATATGTAGTTAATTTACTTTAATATCGAGGTGTTTATGTAAACTAATATGTCAGAAGAACATCTAATAGAATTAGTAAAATTGTATCCCGTGTTATACGACAGGGAAAATGAGCAGTACAGAGATTATCATTTGCGAAATGATGCGTGGGAACAGATAGCGGAACAAATGAAGACATCGGGTGGGTTTAGTGTATTTGTAAAATAAAGTAGTATTTTTGTTTTCAAGTTAATTCATAACGTTAAAAATAAAATTTTGTTTTTCGCAATATGTCGTAGTTAAGTTTTAAATGCCATTATGATTAATATCAATGATGGAGCAAAAAAATATATCTTTTTGTCTTCATGTTATGAATTACTCTCTGACCAATTAGCATCTGAGTTCCGAACCAGTTGAAATAGTTCAATATTTCTCATTTCAGTTGAAGATGTAAGAAACAAATGGGAAAAACTTAGGAATTGTTATACAAATGCATTGAAAAGACGTCGAAAGAAAAGCAATCAAGGGGCCACCGATTTTGTGTCTTGGAAACATGAGAAACGCATGAAATTTCTATTACCCCAGCTAAAATGGCGACGTTCAATATCAAATTGCACTATAAAAAATGACAATGAACCAATATATAACGAAGACTCTCCAGAACTAGAATTTTTACACCCATACATAGATTGTAGTATTCCAAAGAGATCATCATCATGCACATCTTCACCTAGTCTAAGACAAACAAAAACCGATAGTGATAATAGTTTGTTAAGCGAAATGATTGATATATTTAAATCATCACATGATGTAAGACGGAAAAGATCATTAACAGACATGGACCAAAATGACTATTTTTTTCTATCAATGAGCAAACAAATAAAGAAATTACCAAAAACAGACCAGTCGGAAATTAAGTTTAAATTGCATCAACTTATACATGAGGTGGAAATGAAAATATTTAACAGTAATGAAAACCTGTATGCACCAATGAAAGTGGATAACAGAAATAATTAAAATATAGTTTATCTGAAATGTATTATAGATATGAACACATTTTGTTAAGTAATTCTTTTTTAATAATAGTAATTTATTTAAGAAGGAAGTTTTTATTATGTAAACATATTTTCGACGACCTCCGTAGCGCAGTTGGTTGAGCGCGTTGGCGCTCGAACGAAAGGTCGCGGGTTCGAATCCCGCCGAGGGAACAAAAAGTTTTCAATGTTCCTGGGTCATGGATGTGTATTAAATTTGTGTATAATATAATAAAAATCTTAAATATGTGTATAGTATAAAAGTGTTAAATATATTTCCGTTGTCTGGTACCTGTAACACAAGTTCTTCGGATACTTAGCACAGGGCCAGATTGACGTGGTGTGAAGCGTCCATAGATATTATATATATTATTATATATTATATATTTTGTACATCCGTAACATGAGTATTATCTGAATCTTACAAAAAAACTTTATATTTAGCAAAAAAGTGTTAATACTTAATAAAAATTTGATTAAGATTCATAATTTTCTTTGTAAAGTTATTGTGGTTCTTTCATGAGTTTCTAAAGGTTGCAAAATGATAACAAAACATCACCAAAACTGGAATCTGGAGTACTAAATATTTTTTAAAACAAGTTAGTATGAAGTACAAAAATGTGAAGACAAGCCGTTGTAGCTATAAAGTTATAGTCTATATGCAAAGAAAAAAAAACCTACTTCTTCTTCTTACTGTCAATGTCAGATGACCACAGATGTTCTCATGTCATTCATCTTCGTGTCAAAATCTCGTCAAAATGTCAATTTGTTTATAAAATATTTAGGTAGGTATAAAATTGTGTGCGATTTGTACATACATCTTGTTTAATAATTACTCTTTTTTATATAAACTGAAAAAATAACAGTTCGATTAATAATTTTACTGCTGTTATGTGTGCACATTATTTGACATTCTATGGAAAATCTAAAGATACTTTCGGTCTAAACTTCTCTCGTTTGTAATTCAGCGAAAATGGCAGAAGGGACGTGTTTTGTGTGTTTTGCTGAAAACACTGAAGTTTTTGATATCAAAAACACTAAGTTACAACTTGTTTACGAGAAAATATCGGAGTTGAAGGTTCGTAATTTTCTCAGTTTGCTTAACTTGTAACATTAACTTGCATTTAGCTCGCGTAAGGACAAGGAATTTGTGAGTAAATCGCCTCCGAACAATAGTGTTAGTTTAATCAACAGTGGAAACAACAACTCAACAGATTTTTATTGCATAATTGATACTCTAACATAAGTACTCAGAACAAACAGTATGTTATTAAAAATGAATATTAATTAAAGTATTAATAAAGCTTTAAGTGTACAGAATTTTGATATTCCCAAAAAATGCTCCACATAAATTGCACACTCTGAATTATTTGATTTTTTTTACTTTGTTCGATAGTTTGGTTTTTTAGGATACCTATAGTTAAAGTTTATAATATAATGTGATTTGAAAAAGAGGGATAAAAGTACATTTTTTTTTAAAAGTATTGTACAAAATGAGTCTTTAATTCAGCCATATGCCATTGTTTTACAGAATTTGTTACTTGTTAGCAAGAATAGAAAATTTGCAATACTGTTTGTGTTTTTTTTTTCCAAAATCAGTTGTCAACTTTTTGTTTAGTTTAATTATAATTGCAAATTCCCACATAATAAATCACTCTGTATATGTATATTTTACTTTATAATTAATAATATCTGACACAAGTGCCCCATTTGAGGCACTAGTTGAAATGGAAACCATTAAAATAATTGTATGTACCATAAGTATGACTATAGTTATACATAATATCACACTCATACACATAGTTTTGACCTGCATGAGTGAGATATATCATAATGGTTAATACAGTGTGTATCTAAATGCACAGACTGCAGATTTTATTTAGTATGCATTATCATGCCCTTGGTCAATGAGCAGTATGGAGAATGGCTTCGGTTTTAATATGGTTTCTTTTGTTTTACAGATACTAAGTGACATATACTTTGTATGCAACATGTGCCGCTTGAGGCTACAGCAGTGTAGGTCATTAGAACAACAAAATAGTGAGCGGAAAGAAAGTGCAATTCAAGTAAATATCATTATTATTTATTATTACTACTTCTTATCAAAATTGCATTCTCATTTCATCACCTATTCAATTACAAACTTTCGCTATCCATATATGTAATGGTTAACCTTATGTTTTTTCATTCTAGACTGAACCCAGACCTATCATGCGATGGTTGTCTATGACTTTTGACATAACTTCTATTGAACCTGAGAATTCAATTGTCAAAGAAGAGGAATACGCTGGGCACAGTTGTAAGTAGATAGTCATTTAGATTAGAAATATTTTTGCAATATAATATCAATACTATGCAATATAGTGCAATAATCTCCTTAGGCACCTCAATTATTATACAGGATGTTTGGCAAGACACTAAGGCCGTGTTTCACCGAGCAATGTTAAAGTTAACGCCATGTTAAAATACCATGCCATCTCATCCATAGACAAGAAATACGAGAGGGATAAAATTATATTTAACATGGCGTTAACTTAAACATTGCTTGGTCAAACACTCCCTATGGATTCATATTTCATAGTAGACTTTAAGAAATTGGTATTTTTTCAATTCTTTTCTATTAAGGGCCGATTTTTCAATCGTCAGATAACTTATCTGTTGAATAAACATGTGACTTTAACATTTGTTCCATACAAAATCTGCCAAAGTCACATATTTATTCCTTAGATAGAAGTTATCTGACGATTGAAAAATCGGCCCTTGGAGTATAATATTAACTGTATACTTTTTTTCAGCTTGCTGTACTACACCTGACGATCAGAAATCATTACTTATAACTATAACCCCAGTTACGTTTGCTTGCCAAATTTGTAACAAGAAGTTTGGTAGAAAACACAACTTAAAAACACACGAGAAGACACACAGTGGACAATTGTACACCTGTCATGCATGCAACAAAACATTCATACAGAAGAGTAGATTGAGGGTACACATAAGAGAACATGCAGGTGAGAGACCGTACGGTTGTCAGTTGTGTGACAAGACATTCGCTCGCGTTTACTTGTTGCGAGTGCACCAGACGGCCCATGTAGAGAAGAAATACAAGTGTGACATTTGCAGTAAGAGATTCAAACAGGAGAGATCTTTGGCGGCCCACAAACGAGCACATGCGGGTGACAAACCCTTCAGCTGCGGAATATGTGACAAAAGCTACTCTCAGAAGTCCATACTCAGGATTCACGAGAAGGCACACACTCGTAGCAGCTACCGTTGTAATACTTGCAATAAAGTGTTCACGCACATCAAATCGCTGGAAGTCCACAAAAGAACACATCTAGGTGACAAACCGTATAGCTGCACGATTTGTGATATGAAGTTCCGCCACAACACGTCGCTGCGATTGCACACCATGAATCACAACGGCGAGAAACCGTACGGCTGTGATCTGTGCGAGAAGAGGTTCCGTCAAAAGTCGGCCTTAAACGAGCACACGTTAACGCACACGGGCGAGAAACCGTACACGTGCGACGTATGCGGCCACAGCTACAGCGGCCGCGGGTACTTGAAGAAGCATAAAAGAATACATACGGGCGAGAAACCGTACACTTGCGAGGTGTGTTTCAAAAGCTTCACCGTGATCGGCATACTGAAAGACCACATGGCGACGCACAGCGGAGAGAAACGTCACAGCTGTGGCGTGTGCGGCAAGAAATTCTCCCAAAAAAAAAATGTGAGGGTCCACGAGCGGACGCACACGGGCAACAAGCCGTACACCTGCGACATTTGCTGCCGGTCCTTCTCGCACAAGAACGGCTTGCGCGCACACAAGACAGCCCACAGCACCAACAGACCGTACCTGTGCGTCGTCTGCAACAAGCGGTTCAAGTTGCTCGGCAACCTCAAACACCACGCGCGAATACATACCGGCGAGAAACCGTTCGTCTGCGAGGTTTGCGACAAAAAGTTCGGGCAACTCGGCACGCTGCACAAGCATAAGATCATACACACAAGCGACAGGCCGTTCTCCTGCGAGCTGTGCGACAAGCGGTTCAGCCAGCGGGGCTCGTTGGTGAAACACAACAGAACACATACAGGCGAGAAACCGTACGAGTGCGATATATGCCAACAGAAGTTCACGCAGAACTCCTCGCTCCATTCCCACCGGAGAATACATACGGGTGTCAAACCGCACACGTGTGAAGTGTGCTACAAGTCGTTTAACCAGAGCAGCTCGCTTAACAGACATAGGAAGACGCATATTAGTAATTATTAAAGATGTGACGGTTTTACTGGCGCCACAATCCAGCATCGCGCTGTCGAAGTTTTCCAAGTCTGGGGCTATATATACGACATCTGAAAATTAGTACAGATGGCTTCGGCCTGACCGAGCGTACCACGAGTGAGGTCGGAGATCTCCCATTGGGGCTTCCACTCGTACTCTCACAAAGTCATTGTTTCACATTACAGTTCATACTAGTACATACTACTAGAAATATAGGATGTAATATTGATGTGTATGGGTCCCGTACGTAGAGTTTATTGTGAAAATACCAGTACTGAAACAGTTACTATTTTTTATGTATGGGCAAATTTATGATGTTGAGGCATTTTTCATAGAAGCATGAAAGTCAAAAGTAAGTTTTTCAGCGCTGGTACTTCCATAGTAAACTCTACATAGTAGGCACATACACATTACACACCCTAAATTATTATCACTTATTTATTTTACACCTTGTAGAATAATCTAGACCACCAAACTCATACAAGTGCAGATATTTGCGACACTGCTCCGACGCCACCGGTGGCGTATAAATCTTAGTATTACCGTGTTATGTGAAAACCTTGTATCATATACAAAATATACGCATACATATTATGTACATATAATTTAGTTTATGTTTCAAGTACAGTGTAGATATTATGTAAAATAAAAAATTTAATATAGTTGCAAATTGTATTTTATTTTGTACTTTACACTAAATAAAATGTGAAGCTTTATCTAGCTTGTGGCTTACAAACTATATATCGTCGGGATTGAATATGATTTAATAGTACACAGAAAAATAAATCAACGAACGAAAAAAAATTACATTGACATTTTCTCTGAGCGTGGAGATTACGAACAATATATTCCCAGCCTTTAATATAGCTATCCAAAAACATATACACGGTCAAATTCAGAAACTTCCTCATTTTTTGGAAGTCGGTTAAAAAGCGCGTTTCCCGCCGGATAAGCGATATTGAATGGCGTAATGTGAAAACGCTCTATAAGTAATAAATATATTTTCATTCTTCGAGAACTTACCTCGGAACCAGATTGACGTGTGTTATCGGACACAATCGACTAAATTAATTTCCACCTAGAACCCGTAGATTGGCAAAGCTATCAATTCTTATTTAGAGAAGGAGGTGAAGAACACTTAATTGTCATTTGTCAAAAAAAGTAGAAGAAGAAGATTCTATTGTTTAAAATATGTTTTCGCCATTTTCCAATCAATTTTCTTTCTAATTATTCACATATTTTCAACATAACAAAATGTTAAAAAACACTTGTTGCTCTATATGTTTGTCTATAAATAAAAGAACTATTAACATTTACGATACAGAATTGCGGAATGTTTATGAGAACCTCGCAAATTGTAAGGTACGAATTGAAACCCATAGTTGTGTTAAACGTATTGATACGTAGGTATGATTCGTGTGAAATGAGTTTATAAATTAAATGAATACTGTCCTAATCGAAATATTTATACCGATGTTTTTTCAATTATATTATAAATTCAATCTGTTATTTGGAGGTCAGGAGGTGAAGCCGAATCATTTGAACTACATAAATATGTTTGAGTATGCCCTATAATAAATCGTATTGGTTTTTTAAACATTCTCCTTTTTGTATTAATTTATCAAAAGGGTGACCTAGAGAGCAGGACACCGAACTACACCGTCAACTTATTTTGTGAATTCTCATTTATCATAAATGGAAACATACCTACATACGGAAAAATTAATATTATTAAACAAGAGTTTGAAAGAAACTTTATAAAAGCATAAAAATTGCGTGACCATATAGAGTTGACATTTTGCATTAAAGAGTCTTCACTTAAAAACTTGAGAGGTGTCAAGGGACACCCGGATGGAACGAAGTTTTATTATTTATTATTTACAAAAAACCTGTATACACTCAACAAAAATAATCGTTGTGACACCACACTGTTCAATGCGAAATAGAAATGAAAATATCTAGCTTGCTTTCTATAAGAGAGAGAGAGACAGACAGAGAAAAATACGACGCCGCACAGCTTACAATAACTTACTATAGCAAAAAGTGTTGTGACAACTTTTCGTAAGATTTTTTTCCGTCTAGCCCCCTTTCCAACATAAAAAAGTAACAAACAAAATATTAGTAAAGATCCATAATGCAATTACGCTGTTACTTTTATTACCAGATTAGTGATGATGAGTGCTGGATGTGTTACATCTGCCACACGAGACTGCAGCAATGTCACCAGCTGCAGCAGTTGGCCGTACAGACACGAGGTCTCATTGATGATATATTCCAGAATAAGGTACTTCAAGGAACAATCTAATGACAATATTATTGTTTAACATTGCAGTGATTTAGAGCTGGGCTCTCAACTTGAGGTTGTGGGTTCAATCCCCACATTGGAATAACTAATAATGTTGTCAATGTAGCCTGACTACCTGACATTGAAACATTGGGCATGTAAAAAACACAATTAACTTACTATTCTTACTAATCATAATTTCCTAAG
The DNA here is from genome assembly GCA_905187575.2 of Celastrina argiolus. NCBI lineage: Eukaryota > Metazoa > Arthropoda > Insecta > Lepidoptera > Lycaenidae > Celastrina > Celastrina argiolus. The sequence goes on along the minus strand of LR994600.1, from coordinate 1,390,009 downwards.
GGACCATCTATAAATTACGTCACAAGAATTTTATGATTTTTTACATCTACAAATTATATTGCATCAATAAAAATAAATTTAATAAGTGTCTGAAATGTGACACTATCTTAAAAACCCTCACACTTCGTCGAACTCAAGTAACTTAGAATAATACAAACATTTATTAATAAAAATATCTTTATTGAACATATAAGGGACAAAAAACACACAGCCAAAAGAAAAATATAAAACAATAAAATATTTAAAACAAGTGAAAAACTTAAAAGTAACGGAACACAAAACTAAAATTATACAAAAAAAATTAAAAACATGAAAAACTTAAAACTCTATCTATTATTCTTTATTTTTAGCAAGATATCAAGTTTGGATCGTTTGGGTGTTTGATACAACTATCAACATCCAAGACGAAGATCACTGATAGAACGTACAACTCGTCAAGTATCAAACAAGAATCAGAGTCACAGATGGATTTTTATGACAATGGTAGGTTATAAGATAATTATACACTTTCTGGCTGTAGTGAAGGCTTGTTCACCTTTAAAGAAAAACCCTAAATAGGTAGGAATTTGGATAAAGATCCTCAAGATGCAAGTAAACAATGGAATTATAAAAAACCTACTCCACTACTTCCTAGACTGTTTTATTAAGGTTACATACCAAAAGGGTAAGAACGGGATCCTATTCTAAAAACTTTGCTACCTGTTTGTCTGTTTGTCTGTCAGTCAACAGGCTGCATATCCTTGACAATTGAAATTTTCATATAATTATAATGTTTATTCAGTGTAGAAAATGTTTTAATTGTAATGAAATTTAAATACATTCATCACGGAACCCCCAAACCCAGAACTCGCTTACGCGGTATCCGCATTTTGTGTCATAAGAACCTTCTGACAATAACAAACAAAAAAAGAAATAGCTAAATCAGTTCAGCCCAGCCAGTTTACCCGTGTTCTAATAGCGATAAATTTATATATTTGCTTTTACATATCAGACTCATGCTGCCCCTATAACAACAAATGTTAAAACAGAATATAATTAATATTTAAGTGGGTTCTGTCCAACAAAATTAATTTTATTGATGATAATTCCTAGCACTTGGACTTTTCTACAAACATATTTAAATTCAACTCCCCAAGCCTGCAATTTGCATATTATTTATTTCCACAAGAGTGCCGTTCGTTTGCATCGATACAGTCACGACACTAGCGCGTTGCAAAATATGCGACTAACGCGCGTTAGTAGCGCTTACGATACTCACCGCTGGCCGTAACCAATCAATTAATAAAAGTTTTATTTATTTACATAATTTGTAGGTTTTTTTAGAATCTTTATTATCTTAATTAATTTGCAGGTTCAAAACAGGATGAGACAGTGGACAACACAAATCAGTATCATGTGGAAGTGGAAGGGTTTCCGCTGTCCATCGAATATGAGGATCCCCTTGTGGAGACCACACAGCCCTCGTCAGATGCCTATCACGACCAGGAGTCCAAGTACCTCGAAGTGAAAATAGTGAAGCGAAGTCGGAGCTCGAACGACGAATATGCTTTGGGGGAGGAGGAACAGGGGTGGGGAGAGAGCAGCACAGACAGGGTGGAAGTAAAACTGGAGATAGATAAGATTGGTGATAAAAGTAAGTGTATTTTTTTTTTGTATTGTACAGGGAAAGACCTCTGAAGGAGAACTAGCCACTATACAGGTTGTAAAAAGAATAGTAACTGTAACGATTGAGATACAATTATATTTCCTCATTTTGGAAATGAATTTTTTATATAATTTTTTTTTGTTAGAAAGTAAAATAATAATTTTTTACCACTTCTTATTTTGCTGTCGCAAATATATAGAAAAACCAAAAAAAAAAAGAAGTTCTAGAATGATAAAAGGTAGTACCTATAATCATATACCAAAAATCCTTGTGAAAATCCCTCGGTAACCATACATTTTGAAAGCTGACATAATCGCGGAAGTTCTAAGGTATAATTCATCATCATCAGTCGCTTTCGTTTTTTCAACGTCATATTGATCATATCGATATTTTGACGGCTTCTAAATCAATGCCGGCTGCACACACGAAAAAATAAACCGAACTTAAAAACAACATTTTTGTTGTTCCAATGCGGGAGTCTAACCGACCTCCATCGAGAGCTAGGCTCTAAACCACTAGGCCATAGAGGCGATAAATGTATTTATACACTTTGTTTGTTTAGGTATGGAACAACACTACGGGCAATGCGACACAAACGACTCTGAGAGACGGGAGAAAGCCAGCTCGCAACCTGAATGTGACAAGAAACCGCACCGGTGTGACATTTGTTTCAAGAACTTCAAATTCAAAAGCGACTTGCTGCGACATGTGTCGATACATAGCAACGAGAAACCATTTTGCTGTGACATTTGCTTCAGAAAGTTTAAGAGTAAAGAGTGCTTGAACCGTCACATGAGGATTCATATAGGCCATCTACCGTACGGCTGCACACTTTGTGTGAAGAAGTTTTTGTTCGAAAGTGACTTACAGCGACACATACGGACTCATATAAGTGACGAACAACGCATAGAACGGGAGAGTTTAAATATCGGAAAAGATGGTGAACCAAATGTCTGCAGTATTTGTTCCAAAAAGTTCAGTAACCGGGGAAGCTTCAATCGGCACATGCGAATTCACCTGAACGACAGACCATACGTTTGTCATATCTGTGCAAAGAAATTCGTGGAGAAGTGCGCTCTAGATAACCATTTGTTAATACATTCGGGCGTCAAGCCGTTCAGTTGTGATGTGTGTGCGAAGAAATTTGCCTTGAAGCTCAATTTGAATAGACACAAGGTTGTGCATACGGCCAAGAAACCGTTTAGCTGCGACGTCTGCTTCAAGAAGTTCCGTTTCAAGGTCACTCTCAAAGCCCATAGACGGACGCATGGCGAGGCGGTGCGAAAACCTGAAGCCCACAAACCGTTCGCGTGCGGTATATGCACAGAGAAGTTCACCCACGAGCGGTTTCTGAACGCTCACATACGAATCCATACGAGCGACAAGATATACAGCTGTGACATGTGTCCAAAGAAATTCCTGCGGAAGACTCATTTGAATAGGCACAAACCGAGTCATACGGGGGACAAGCCGTACAGCTGCGATATATGTTCGCAGAAGTTCACACAGAAGGGCAGCTTGAAAGTCCACAAGCGAAGTCATGCAGGCGACCGCAAGTTCAGCTGTCCCATTTGTTCCAAGAAGTTCTTGAGGAACTACACGCTACAGATGCATATAAAAATCCACGAGACCCGTAACACAGCTGTGCCTGAAACGCAAAGCCAAACGGCTGCATAGCAAGGACATATAAGCACCTCTTGAAATTGAATTGGAGGCGCCACTGTCGCAGAAGAGTAACATTTCCTGTCCTTTCCGTGAAAGAAGTCTACACGCGCAGCTAATACAGATGCGCGTGGAGACTAGACATAATCACCTTTTGAAATTGAATTGGGGGCGCCACTGTCGCAGAAGAGTAACATTTCCTGCCCTTTTCGTGAAAGAAGTCTACGCGCGCTGAAATTGAATGGGACTGTCGCAGAAGAATACATTTATAAGTTGGTAATTGTGTTGCCAACAAGTTAATTATAAAAAAGAAAACCGCCCCCTGTGTAGGCCTTTTTTTCCTGGTCAATGGTCGTACTTTAATTTCATATTTTCTAGATCGTTTCTGGGTTTATGATAATATATCATCATTTCACTATGCCTGTGGTTTCATTTATAATACCTCATACATATACATTACATATTTTTGAGAATTTAAATAAATAAAAAATATATATTATATTATATCTAGCAATATCCCGCGAAACAATTATAACCACAACCTGCAAGCAGATGAGTGAGTGTACGCATAGGCATGCGTTTGATGCACCTACCTCCTCTGTGCTCTCCGTTTTATTTAGTCTGTGGGGTGCAAGAATAACACACCCCATTAAAAAATTAATGGTTTAATTTTAACTTTGAATCCCGATTTTTTTTTTATTTCTTGTCTACCCTCTTTCTTACAATTTATTTCTTATCTATCTTACAATTTATTTACCCTCCTAATCCCCCTATCCTACATAATATTAATAGCTAATGGAATCAGGCGTTACTTTGCGGAAATAAATAGCATATTATATCTAGCAATATCCCGCGAAAAAATTATAACCACAACCTGCTAGCAGATGAGTGAATTCATTAGGTACTTAACGAACATTGCTCGGGGTCAGAGCGAAACGCGCATCGAGTTTTGCAACCTACATGGTGGTGTGGGGCCTTGCGCGATCGTGTTAATATTAGTGCTTGTATGTATGGTGGTGGTGTTTTCACGTTTTTGCTTGCGAGTGTACGCATAAGCAGTAAAGAAGGAGGGAGGTGTATCGAACGCATGCATATGCGTACACTCACTCATCTGCTAGCAGGTTGTGGTTATAATTGTTTCGCGGGATATTGCTAGATATATTTAATGTTTCCACATAAATGCAAAAGTGTGTGTGGATGTATGCTGTTTCTTGCAAAAACTACTGATTATTTACATGCTGGATACAAATGGCTACCTTTTACCGCAGCAAAACATCTAGATGATAAAAGTACAATGACCTCTTTTGTATTATATTTGTTTAGGTATAGGTTTTGCATTTCCCCGATTTCAGATAATCGGAGATGTCTGAGATGTGCTTATGCCATGAACTATTGGCAAAATTACAAGAATTTTTATTAAGAGGATGAAGAAGTTATGACACTGTCAAAAACAAAAGTAGAAGACGAAGATTCAAATGTTTAGTAAAAAATGCTAAAAAAAAATTGTTGCATTATTTGTTTGTCTATAAATAAAAGAACTAATAACATTTATAAAACAGATCTGCACTATGTTTATGAGAAACTCGCGAATTTTAAGGTATGAACGGTTGGTATGCTTGTAGTGATGCTTATTTTTGTGTAAATTAAGTAATACCGTAGTAACTTAAACAAATGGTAATAAACAACTGATTTCGAAGCAATGAACATACTGATATTATTTACCAGTGGTGAAAGTTGGTTCGCCTTCAGAAGGAATCGCTAAACTATAAGTATAATAAGTAAGAGGTAAGAAATCCTCTTACTTTTTTTGGTGAGGGGTTTCGGATGAGGGATTGTAAATTTGTCAATAGATCAGGGACAATGAGTGCTGGATGTGTTACATCTGCCACACGAGACTGCGGCAATGTCACCAGCTGCAGCAGTTGGCCATACAGACACGAGGTCTCATTGATGATCTATTCCAGAATAAGGTAATTTACAGTTTGTAAATATATAATTATTTTTGATTCCTTTTTAGACTTCCAGTCTTAAGGTTAGTAATAACTATTTAAGAAAGCAACTAATAATATTTTTAATCTAAAATAAATATGCCTTTTTTAATTGTGTATTTTATCGTTTTTAGATCGACGTTAAGTTTGGAGCATATGGATCAGTCATAGAATTATCCAATGCCAAGACAAAGGTTATTTGTACAAGGGCGCCATCTGAATATATCAAACACGAATCAGACGGAGAGACAGACTATTACAATGATGATGGTAAGGATGATGGATCTTACAAAATATTGACACAATTTACAACTGTTTCCAAATACCCCAGTTTATTTTATCCATTTATAGTTTGAATTTTGTTTATTCAATTTCAACCTCTTGGTGATTTTAGATGTACAAGATGAAAATCTAACTAGTGACTATAAAATAGAAGAAAAACCTTGCTTCGAATCTGAAGTACCCCATGCTGGCATTAATCAGGAGTTATCGGATGTGGAAAATGATGTCTTGCAAAAGGTTATGGAATTTAAAAAAGTGGAAGATAAATATGTTCGTCAAAGTGCCACAGCACATCCGATTGCAGAAATATATCTCGATGACAGGGCAGAACCAAAATGGGGGGAAAAGAGCATGGAAAATGGAGAAATAAAACAAGAGATGAAAGTGGAGATAGGAGGGAAAGGTACGTTATATATTACTCATGCTGCTTCTGATTCATTAGAAGTAGGAAGAGCCCACCAACTTCCGTGTAATGCAATTCTGTCAGCCTTCTCTTGACGCCATGGCCAATTCATGCTAACAGTTTTTGGTTCTTTCTGATCACACCGGCTGCAAAAAAAACAAATAATTGGTCAATCAAAATAGTATGTATCAACCATAACATATAAACTAAAAAAAGGCTTTAGCTAGGTTCTTATGTTTTGATTTTATTGTATGCAGTCAAATTTGCTTCCTGGATGTTTAAACACACTGAAAAGTATGGTATTTTTTTTAGATTTGAACGTCCATATTGTTTTAAATAATTAATTTATTAAAAAATGAAAAGAATAAGAAATAATATATAGAAAAAAAAAGTTACTTTAGTAGGAGTTACTTTAAAAAATAGGCATTGTGTTTCATCATAAGTAAATATGTTCATATCACAACATTTGTTTAGGTATCGATCTGGACGACGAGCAAGACAACACAAAACACTGCGAGCGACAAGACCAAATCAGTGATGCACAGACTTACAAGAAACCGCTCAGCTGTGATGTTTGTTTGAAGAACTACCCAAATAAAAGTGACCTACTGAAGCACATAAGGACTCATATAGGCGATGAACCCCTAAGCTGTGGTGTTTGCTTCAAGAAGTTCTCAAAAATGAGCTATTTAAAAAGGCACACAGTAATCCATGCAGCAGATAGACCGTTCAGTTGTGACATCTGTTCGACAAAATTCTCAAAGAAATACTATCTGAAGCTCCACATATGGATGCATACGGGCTACAAACCGTTCAGTTGTGACATTTGTTCGAAAAAATTCACAGAGAAGGGCCAACTTAACGCTCACAAACTTATCCATATGGGCCACAAACCGTACAGCTGCAGTTATTGCCCAAAGAATTTCAAACAGAAGTGTGACCTGAATAGACACACAAAAATCCACACCGGCGACCAACCATACATGTGCGACATTTGCTCCAAGAAATTCCTGAAACGAAGTCACTTGAACAATCACATGCTAATTCATTCGGGGGACAAACAGTTTAGTTGTGACATTTGCTCAAAAAAATTCACACAAAAGTACACATTAAACACACACAAGCTCATACATACAGGCGAGAAACCGTACATCTGCCATATTTGTGCAAAGAAATTCGCACGAAAGAGCCATCTTGAAACCCATTTGCTCACACACACGGGCATCAAACCGTTCAGCTGCGAGATTTGTTTCAAGAAGTTCACACAGAAGTACAGTTTGAACGCTCACAAGCTGCTTCATACCAACGAGAACCCGTACACATGTGACATTTGTTCCAAAAAGTTTACCCATAAAAGTAGACTCACTGCACACAAACTGATCCATACAAACGACAATCCGTACATATGTGATATCTGCTCAAAGAAATTTACACATAAACGGAGACTAATCGCCCACAGATTGATTCACACAAGCGAAAACCCATACACCTGCGATATTTGTTTCAAGAAGTTCACCCACAATAGTAGATTGAACACACACAAGCTAATACATACAAACGAGAATCTATACTCCTGCGAGATTTGCCTAAAGAAATTCTCACAGAAGGGTCATTTGAAAATGCATGCCAGGATTCATAATAGCGACAAGCCTGCGCGCAAAGTCCGAAAACCAATGCTAACTTAAATATAATCGAGGATATTTTATTTCACCTTATTAGCAAATAAAGGATTTGAAATTGAAATTGAATTTTATTTCATGGGATGGGATACATTAGTTGCATGCACCCCGACCTCTGGGCAAAGATATCTAGTGATTAGGACCAGAATAAATGGTGCGATGAACTGGACGCACTCCAGGCAGGGTGGCCAGCGATGGCGCGAGGACATATGGAGAGGACTTTGCTCAGCAGTGCGGCTTAAGGCTTTTTAGTAAATGTAACTACTGTATGTACTAAATACGACTGAATATCGAAACGCTAATTATAGTTAAGAGCCATCCTATTCATGTGCCTGCCACTGCTTGGCGGAATGACAAGGACGAATTTATATTAAAACGTAAATAAGACGTCAAAACAATAAGATTTAAAAATGGTTAACCGGATCTGTCGGCGACTGAACATTGTATAATATTATGAACGTAATTAATACAAGTCCTTTTCTATGCGATTTCGTTTTAAATAGAAGTGTTCTGTAATCTCAATCGACTTTTATTAATAACATAAGTAGAGGCTATATTCATGTTACATTAATTTTCCCGGACTAAACGTAGCCTATTTTGCTAATCCAATATTCAGTTGTGTTATGCTCACGAACGGCATATTTTTCGTAGTTGCGACCAAAATAAATGCATTGTAAATAGGACTCTGCGCTTAAATATTTAGAGTAGTCCAATCTGATAATTGATACTACTTTTCAGCTTTGATTATGAGTGAGCTTTCATACCTACATTACTATAGAAAGTTTTCAGCTTTGCAGCTGTGATTTTTCGGACACGTCCGATAATTTGTTTTCACCTTTAAAATTAGGGAGAAGAGGAAGTATGTGACAATAAAAAAGTTAATTGTCAAAAACAAAAGACGAAGATTAAAATAATTTAACAATCCTCTTAATTTGTACTGAACAAAGATTATTATTAGTATATAGAGAAAGATGGCCGACTTCCGCTGTTTGACGGTTCGAAAATGAAGGTTTGATGTGGCTCCTAGCGCATCTAGCGTTGGTGCAATACACGAGAAGTTTGAATATATATATATATAAAATTTTAATTCTACAGGGATTTTAAGGTAGATTTTTAAGTTTCAAAGACCTTGGTTTTTATAGAAGTGTATATTTGTTAAGTTTCCTTAGCAAATAAACAATTCTCAAAAAAAAAATAGTCTTTGAAACATAAAAATCCAACATAGTAAAACGAAACATGTTAAAAAAATTCAAATATTTTATTTTTCTGGTTATTGTGTCCCTGCCACCGGTTCGCTGACTACCCACCGAGATGAAGCGGCGTAAGAAGCTCGGTGGAACCTTTTACCATTTTTTTGTAAAATACGAAACTGATACATTTTAAATGCATACTCTATTTAGATCCAATTTAATTTAAACATAAAACTAACAGAGATACGCAATTATAATGCTACTATATTTTTTTATAAAATGTCACTTATTTACTGTAAAATTAAAAAATACTGTAAACTCATTAAATTGGTGGATTTTAAACTTTCCGTTTAAAACTAGTAAAATTGGATCTGAACTGAGTTTACAACTGTAAATTCTTACATTATTGAATAAATTAATATTTCGTTTTCCAGGCAATCTTAACAAAATACATCAACAAAAAATACTAATACTATAAAAAATATATGAAATGACGTCTAAACATAAAAAAAAATTAGTATTATCAGTGAATTGCTGCTGATATTACAAAAGACGATACGTGAAACAAACAAGTGTTATTAATGATGAAACAAATGTTAAATTCATGTAACACATTGAACAAAAAATATACATATGAATAAGAAAATACATCATTATTAAATTAATCTTGCCAGATATCATTTCATTTATATTTATTACAAATACTTAGATACCAAGTGTTCTTTTCGATTTCCCACAACTTTAAAATATTTTTGTGACTATAATAATATGAAAAAAACATTAGATGGTTACTATGTATGTGCTATGTGGAATCAAATTATGGTTACAATAATCGACGTACCACATGGTGACATTATACTTAAAATATGCAAATAGATGTTATCTGTAAAACTATGCAATTTAGAACCTGGGTAATGATAAAAAAACACAATATATTATCATAATATATGAAGAACACGAGTTTAAGTTTTGATAAGAGTAAAAGCACATAGGCAGAGGTCTAAAATACAAAATATTATTAAAATTAATTGAAGACCCCACTAGGATAATAACATATTCTATACATTTGACATTAATCACACTTTAAATCCAGGAATCACTAACATTAACATTATTAAAAAAATATTACAAATAAAACTATAATGCTTTCTTATAACTGAGAATAATATATTATTATAGAAGCCTGCAGTCAGACCTGCCTACTTTTCATGTACCACATAATAATAATTTTGCTTGTTAATAATTAGTCTGTATATAGATAATTGTATTGAAAACTAGCCAACTCAGACTTTGGCTTGGGATTCAACATATTATTATTTTAAGTTGTAAGAAGATATTATAGTTTCACTTCTTTTTTTTTGTCTTTGAACTTGGCTCTCATTTCACATTTATGTTTTCGTTGGCGAGTATAAAGAATATATTATAGTATATACCATATGGTAAATATTCTTTATAATACTCATAGTTATATTATTTAATTGAAGACAAGAATTAAATAAGCATGTTGCCAATTCGCAACTAAATTGCGTAAGGCTAATTATTTTTAATACTATATTATTATCCGCATAGATAAGATTAATATTAAGTGTATTAAATAATCCCACCAAAAACATTTTCATGTAAAAATGTTGCCAAGACGAGCCTAAATAGCTTACCCTTTTAAAAAGTTATCAGATGTCATATAAAGCCAAGCTCTACACTACTCCTTAATCAAAAACTATCAAAAAGTGGTCAGATTTCATGTAGAACCAAAATTCATGATCTATGCGCCCTTACTTCACCAGGCTTAACTTCACTTACGCTACATTGCAGTCAATACGTGATACTTGGCCGTTTTATTTTACACACGATTAATGAATCCCTATGAAATCTTCGTAACGTTAGCAAAACGGTCAAGTATCACGTTTTAACTGCAATGTAGCGTAAGTGAAGTTAAGCCTGGTGAAGTAAGGGTGCATAGATCATGAATTTTGGTTCTACATGAGATCTGACCACTTTTTGATAGTTTTTGATTAAGGTGTAGTGTAGAGCTTGGCTTTATATGACATCTGATAACTTTTTAAAAGGGTAAGCTATTTAGGCTCGTCTTGGCAACATTTTTACATGAAAATGTTTTTGGTGGGATTTCATTTATTTTTGTTAGCTGGTTAATTACGAATATGAAATGTAAATATTTCCTAACAATCAAATAACATTCGCAGTAAAAAAATATCGTATACGACTGAAAACTGCCGGTGACTACTATCGGACCGATAACCGATTTCACGTGTTTTACATATTTTGTAATTTGTACAGACAGCAATTTATTACAACCTGCTGCCTGCTACTTCGCGCTAATGCCTAATTTAATAAAAGTGGATAAAAACTAGTTTTCCTCTCATAAATATGTCTTTCATCTACAAAAAGTCGGTCACCGATTAATAATCGGAATGAAATAGAACATACTGATTTCAGTAGTGCAACGCACTCAAAATAAATAAAGTCGGATAGAAATTATATGGAGCAAAAATCTGACCGATTATCGGTCCTATAAAAAGTAGGTCGTGGGTTTTTTATATAGGTACATATTATATGTTATATGGTATATACATTATATTCCTTTTATGTATTAAAGATCAGATCCGTATAGTAAACATCCATTTTGTACCGTCCACCATATTGGATTCAAAATGGCTGCATTTATATTTTAATAATTTTTATGGTGGTTTTGTAGCATTAACAGCTTACATAAATAATATCAGCTTTCTAGGATTTCAGGAAGTACCTTACGAATTTTGATGATCTATAAATGAGTCAGTGACGTAATCTGGGGTTTTTAGACGTTGATAAAATCTAAAGTATAATAGCTACGACATTCAAACTTTGTATGTTTCATGTCTTTACCAATGTCATTATATGTTAAAAATTTCAACTATTTAGCATCTTCCAATGAAAAGTTATGAGAGCTCAAAAAAACGACGAAACCTTTCGAGAAAAGGTAGGTAGTGCCCTTGCGCTTCGCTTGGCTCGTCTTGACGGGGGCACGACCGTGCCCCCAGATTTAATTTTGTCGGACTATTTGCAGTTCATGTTAGCGCCGCGACAAAACTTTCTAGGGGTCGGCATCCGTGGCGTTTGTATTCATCCTCCAGCCTCCAGTTATTGCATTTTAGTTATGCTTGTCTTGGTGCTCAGCATTGACAGACACGTTGAATACATAATACTGAAAAAATAAAAATAATTTGTTTAGTATATAAGCTATTGAATGAACTCCCTGGCAGTTTCTTATGTCAAGGTTTTTGGCAAGTAAAAAATTGCTACTGACGTCTCTATCACAAGACATTCCAGGACATCACAACACATAGTTTGGATAGTCTAGGCTCTAGATGATTTTACCAGTTACTTTTGTCGGTGAAATAAAAATGTTCTGATTACCTTTTTATTTCATTTTCAGTATTTTGTTCACTGTTCATACAGAACTCACAAGTAATAAGTGACTTCTTGACACTGAAAAATTAAAAATTACATGTTACTGATGACTGAAGGAATTATAATTTATTTTAGTAAATAATGTCAAAATTTGATCGCAGTTTTTGTTACACAAACAAATTGTAGGCAACAATATTATTAATATTGATTAATCATGAATTAATGTTTTAAACTAATATTGCATTTAATTATTAAATACTGTATAAATTGGTTTTGACCAATCAAAACGGTCAAACCGTTTTTACGGCTTAAACTGTTAAAAAAAATGCTTACCTTCTTAATAATATTTTGAATATTATGTTCACTGTTTATTCAGAACTCACAAGTTGTGACTTCTTGGAAACTGAAAAATAAAAAACTAAATGTTAGAAAAGGTAATATTATGTAAAATGATTTTTTATCGAGTTAACATTTATTTTAGCAAATATAGAAAAAAATCATCTCCATTCGTTTTATGCACACATATTGCAATGAATTATTTAGTATTGCATTGTAAATAATGATTAAATATTGTTAAAATTGGTCAAACATTATGGATAAGTTTCTTTAAAACAGAGTATTTTACAGATTAATCAAGTTTCTTAAATAAATACTGAGCTCACCTTATTCGTTTCCAAAACGATTGATGCCCTGCCCAAAACAGCTTTATCACAAAAAACTTGTAAAAAGTGCTTTTCCTCTTGAAGCTGAAAAATATAAAAATAAAAAATTTTACTTTTTTAAATTAACATTATGAAATAATATTATACAATGGCTTATGATTTTGAAATAATGTTAATGGTTATAATTAAATGGTAAAATGGTTCCATAGATTAGATTTTTATTTTTTATTTTATGACAAGGATAAATATTTTTTTGTGCAATTAATATAAGTATGCTATTATGATATTATGCTACAACTGTTATTATGCTTTTTTTACTGTTAAAATGAGTGATTCTAATGAAGAAATTCGATACATTTTAAAAATTTCATTACAAAAAAAGGTTTGATTTAAGCGTTTTAAATCCGGAAATTTTGATATCAAAGATGCACGTCGCTCTGGTCCCCTGTTACGGACGAAACTGAAGCCATTTTTGAAAAAATGTCATATGACAAAAAGTAACCACCATAAGGGTGTCTATCGAAAGCGCGAATAATAATTGAGGGTTACCTAATTCACAAAATTTCCAAAAAAAAAATCTAAGTGTTTTGAGATTGGGATCGAGCTTATCTCGGAAACGGTGGCACTTACGAAAAAGTTTGTAATAGTCATTTTTGCTCCTATTCGTATGCCCCACCCGATCCGCAATTAAAATTGAGGGGTTAATATAAGATTTTTTTTTTCGAAAAAATTACAAGTCCTGGCGCCCCTAAGTCTACACTAGCAGGCTGTAGTACCATTATCTCGGAAACTAAGGACCGCATGAAAAAATGTCATATGACAAAAAGTAACCACCATAAGGGTGTCTATCGAAAGCGCGAATAATAATTGAGGGTTACCTAATTGACAAAATTTCCAAAAAAAAATTTAAGTGTTTTAAGATTGGGATCGAGCTTATCTCGGAAACGGTGGCACTTACGAAAAAGTTTGTAATAGTCACTTTTGCTCCTATTCGTATGCCCCACCCGATCCGCAATTAAAATTGAGGGGTTAATATAAGATTTTTTTTTTCGAAAAAATTTCAAGTCCTGGCGCCCCTAAGTTTACATAGCAGGCTGAAGTACCATTATCTCGGAAACTAAGGACCGCATGTAAAAATGTCATATGACAAAAAGTAACCACCATAAGGGTGTCTATCGAAAGCGCGAATAATAATTGAGGGTTACCTAATTGACAAAATTTCCAAAAAAAAATCTAAGTGTTTTGAGATTGGGATCGAGCTTATCTCGGAAACGGTGGCACTTACGCAAAAGTTTATAATAGTCACTCTTGCTCCTAATCGTATGCCCGACCCGATCCGCAAATAAAATTGAGGGGTTAACTTAATTTTATTATACGTAAATTTTTTTCCGAAAAAATTACAAGTCCAGCGCCCTTAAGACTATACTAGCAGGCTGAAATACCATTATCTCGGAACCGGTGGCACTTACGAAAAAGTTTGTAATAGTTAAAATTGCTCCTTACAGTCGGCCCAATACGATGCGTAAATAAAAAATTGGGGTTAATATGAGAAAATTTTTTTTCGAAAAATTATTCTAAGTGTTTGGTAGAACGATTTTTAAAGTGTCACAACTTTTCAACGGTGCTTCAAAAATAAAAAAAATGTTAATATAAAATGTTCATTAGGACTAGCGCTACACAATACGATAAAAAATTAAATGGTTTATTGGAGCACAAAAAATTTCGAAAAATTTTCTAAGTCCTCGCTCCTCGCTAACCTAACCTAACCAAACATTCGCGTTTATAGTATTAGAATTCTTTACTTACTTTTTGCTGGTGGGCAGCCAAAAATGCATCTAGAGCCTTCCATTGTTTTTCGATTTCTTTCTTACACGTACATTTTCTAAACACTTTACGATGTTTACAATCGAGCAGCCATTTTCTACCAACTCCATCATGATTTTCTCCCCAAACTTTTGTTCATTTTATACATACATAATTGACTTTTCTATTATTTTGTCGTTTTATACAAGAAAATAAAACCCCGAATAATATTCCCAAACACTTTTTACCCCTAGAAAACCCTTAGAAGAGAGACATATTGCTATTATTGTAAGGAGCAAGCTTCCAAGTCGGCAACTGCTAGTACCGAATTGTTTCAGCCAATGGAAGCCCGAGTTTTTGGTGCGTAATTCCCCGAAATCTATGTGTGAGTGTGGAACCTTCGTTTACACGAAGTGGACCCCCCCTGGTACTGAATGTGTTGATAACCCCTCGTCTGTGGTTTGTGATTTTTCAAAAAGCCGTTGTATGTGGAGGCCTCTTGGGTGGTCTCGAATTACGTCATCCGCGCGAGGATCAAATTACAAATATTTCAAATATTTTGTTTATGAGCTTATTTTAGATTATATAAACAATATGTCGTTAAAATCGCTATGAAACAAGCTAACATATACTTATAGATTGGTTTAGTTTGGCCTTGTAATGTATAACTTATTCCAAATTGAAATTAGGTAAAACTTTTTTTTCCCCATTTTTTGGTATTAAAGTCGTTGAATTAAAAAATATATAAAATATTTTATCCAAAAGCTTTTTTCGTCCTCAGGTTTATTCATATTACTTCCCATTATTAGTAAAAAATAAGACACAATACATTCATTGTTTATAAACCACAAGCGTTATAAAAACGCGGTACTTGAACGGGCTCGACCGAGGCATTGAACTAATATTACTAGCGTATAGAACAGACGCAACGAACCAGTTTTTTGCGCCGTGCGTTGTTGCCAATTGGCAACAACGTGATTAGTCGCTCGCCGAACGCTCAAGCGATTGCCCGCGTGTCGAGACTTGAGATTGTGACCAACAATAATTTTAAAATGCCCGCTTGCGTGCTAAAAACGTGTAAAAATCGATCCACTGCTAAGAAAAAAGATAGCGGTGTCACTTATCATCGGTAAGTATATAGAATTATTAATTAAAACCAATCAAAACTAATTAAATACATTAATTTTTACCGCAACCGCCCCTTTGTGTGAAAAACATAGATCATGAAATGTGAACAATACAGATAGGACGCGTAGGCACTAATGGTTGGAGAACTACAGTGTTAACGCTGAACACATTTCTTCGTAATAGAGAATGGCTATCACTTTAAAAAGTTTGTCAATACAATGTATTATTTGAATAAAATATATACTTTATAGAGTTTATCGTTATAAAGATTATAAGTGGTTATATAATCTAAAAAATATTGTAAATTTATTGTTTTTATTTAATAATATAATATAATAATAATATCTATGGACGCTTTACACCACGTCAATCTGGCCCCGTGCTAAGTATCCGAAGAACTTGTGTTACAGGTACCAGACAACGGTAATATATTTAATACATTAATACTATACACATATTTAAGATTTTTATTATATTAATACACAAATTTAATACACATCCATGACCCAGGAACATTAAAAATTTTTTTTGTTCCCTCGGTGGGATTCGAACCCGCGACCTCCGGGTCGAGAGCCAAGCTCTGAACCACTAGACCACGGAGGCGACAATTTGTTCACTTCATATAACGAAAGATCTCTATTACGATGAAAAATGCTCAGTCCTTTGAGTTTACATGACTGTCTCCATGGTCGTAGTTATCTCGCACTTTTTTTTTTAATCTTTATTTAAAGGCATTACATCTTTAAGATTACGTCAGCCTATCTCGCACTTTACTGTAATATAAACATGGGGGTCATGGGTTAATTCCCAGGGTCAGACCAAAAAAGTGTAACTGGGTTTTTCTGCTTAGAAATTGAGTGACAGTTTATAAATGAAGATGAAATAATAACTAATGTATTTTTTAAGGTTTCTTCGCCCTGGTCATGAAAAAAGAGAAGCATGGATAAAATTTGTCCAAAATAATCGGAACGAAGAGACATGGCTACCGAGCGATCATACACTAATATGTTCCGATCATTTTAAAGCCGAAGATAAATACAGTACCAAAACTGGTCGACAATATCTGAAGAAATGTGCTGTACCAAACGACATTAGAGATTCAAAATCGGAATTAGTGGAACCAATATCTGAACCAGTAAGTGATTCGGAATCAATCTTTGATACTCCTCGAAAGATAGTATTAAAAAAGAAATTATTAAAATCAAGTTCAGCCAAAAAAATACTTGCAGATAAATTTAAAAAGATACAGAGACAAAACAGATACCTCAAAAAAAAATGTGAGTCTTATAAAATGATTATCAAGAATATGAAAAGTAATTTTGGATTTGATGCACAAACGGAAAATGCCTTAATGCATAAAGCCGAGCTTTTGGACTTGCATAAATCATTAATAAAAAAAAATAAACAGAACAAACATTCCTTGATGTATACTGCACCACTTCGAAAGTTTGCACTGACATTACACTATTATTCTCCTGCTGCTTATAAGTACATAAGAGAGACTTATAATAAAGCTCTTCCGCACCCCAGAACAATTTCTAGATGGTACTCAACGGTGGATGCTGAACCTGGCTTCACCGAAGAAGCTTTTAAGGTGTTAAAAAAGAAAAGCCAATTAAACGAAAAGCCGGTATTGTGTTCTTTAGTTTTCGATGAGATGGCTATTCGAAGTCAAAAGTTATTTAATAAAGAACGCAAACTTGGCACGGTCAACTTTGGCGCCGGTCCTATAGATGGTGAAGACGAAGACACAACAGCAACTCAAGCTTTAGTGTTCATGCTTGTTTCTATTAATGAAAATTGGAAATTGCCAGTTGGGTATTTTTTAATAGCTGGTATTAATGCAGAAAGAAAAGCAAATTTAGTTAAAATTTGTTTACAAAAGTGTCATGAAGTTGGCGTGACTGTTACAAATCTGACATTCGATGGTTGTGCAACAAATTTAAAGGCAGCTGAAATCTTAGGATGTCAATTGACCGATTTAAATAGTATAAAGACTCATTTTCCTCATCCTTTTACGTCAGAAAAAGTGTGCATTTTCTTAGACCCTTGCCATACAATAAAATTAATCAGAAATACATTTGAACGGAAACGGTTGATATTTGATGAAAATAATGGACAGATAAAATGGCAATTCCTAATCAATTTGAACAAACTCCAGCAAAGTGAAGGTCTGCGATTTGCTAATAAATTGACACCGCGTCACATTTCTTTCCGCAACCAGATAATGAAAGTGAAGCTTGCTACGCAATTACTTAGTATGAGTGTTGCAAAAGCAATAACCCTCTGTGACGATATTTTAAAATCAAGTAAATTCAAAGATTCTTCTGCTACTGTTAACTTCATAACAATTATGAATAACTTTTTCGACGTCATGAATTCCAGAAAATTTCATTTCTACGGGTTTAAACGTCCAATAGACAAAAAAAACAAATCGGCCATTTTTGCCTTCCTAGATGAAGTCAAGTCATATATACTTCAGCTGCAATACCAAGTGCAAACCAAAAGAATTATTAAAAGAAGGAACCAAGATTCTAAAATTATAATAAGAATCACAAAAAAGAAAATTGTAGAGTCCTCAAATAAAACAGGATTTATCGGAGCTATAATCTTTATAGAATCGATGAAGACACTTTACAATTATTTAGTGGAAGAAAAAAAACTTGTTAACTACATTTCAATGTACCGTATAAGTCAGGACCACTTAGAACTTTTTTTTGGATTAATCAGAAAACACGGCGGTTACAACAACAATCCTAATGTGCTTCAATTGAGAGCTGCCTATAAAAAAACATTGAACCACCTGGAATTACGATCATCTTTCAGTGGAAATTGCATTCCTTTAGATAATTTCAGTATCTTAAATTCATCGTCCGTAAACATTATTAACAACACGTCCAGTTTAAACCGTCATGATGAGGAGACATACGAAGTATTAGAGTCGACACGCGCGCTAGAATCAGACATAGAGACTGAAACAAATTGTGTTATCTTTGCAAATATGCTCAATAATGAAAATGCAACAGAGGCTTCAAAACTCATAGTTGGATATATTTCAGGATACGTATCCCGTTATCTAATAAAATCATTAAAATGCGAAGAGTGTGTTGACACCTTAACCACAACGAGTAAACTTCCACATCACAAACTAATAACGCTAAAAGACATGGGTGGTTTGTGTTATTCTTCCGAAGACGTATATAAAGTATGCCTTTCCACCGAGCTTATTATACGTCATTTAATAAAGAAGAGTGGCGGTAAATTTCTTTCTTCTAAATACAACTATAGTTACATTACAGTGAACACGTTAAAATTATTCATGGAAAAAGAAGTATTTACGTGTTTAATTCAACATTCATTTGAGCAACCTTCCACACTGAACCACAGAGTTCACTTAATTCGAGCAATAATCAATAAATACGCAGTTATTCGTTTAGTTCATGAAACTAAAGTTACAAATGATTGTTTGTCTGAGCGTCAGAAACTTACAAAACTAATTTTGTTTAAAGGTAAATAAAGTTTATGTTAAATTGCGAAAGTAGATTTTTATCTAAAAATATAAAAATTAAAAATATAAAAAAATCCTTTTGTATGAAAAATCTAAATCGCTTAAGTTAGACGCTTGAAGTTTGGCATGCAGGTACCTTAGTAAACTTAAAGCTTAGTTGCAATAGGATATTGCAAAATTCCCACGGGGACGGGAGTTAGCGGGAAAAAAATGTTGTATGAAAAAATCTAAACTGCATAAGTTAGGTAGATGCTTGAAATTTGACTTTCAACACAAACTGTTTGTATAATCTACGAAGTAGGCAAGGGTCAGCTAGTTTTACTATATAAAATTTTATTACGATTTTTTTTATACTTACTTTACTTACTATGTTTTTTATTTGATACCAAACACGAAATTATCTTTTTTTTAATTATTATATAATTTTATAATTTTAAAATTGAGTAATCGGTTAAAACTATTTAAACTAATTAATTGTAAAAATAATTTTAAAAAGAGTGGCGCTAGTAGCGGGTGGTTCCTCGTCTTAAGTTATGTATGGTTTGATATAGATTTACCTAAATGACTGTTTGTTTTCTGAAAAAATATATATATAATAATAAATAATTAAGTGCAAGTGTGTATTTTATTTCCATTTTGCCAATAACTTTTTATTCAAATAGATTTTAAATGCATAAAAATTTATTTTTATGTACACTTTTTATTAACTTACTATTTTTATCCACGTAATTAATTTAATGTTTGTATGCATTGAATCAAATGAAGACTTGTAGGTACAAAAGCTGTCCCTTCTGCGACGTTCATCTATAGGAGTAACGATGTCCTTACAATCTTACAATACGTTGAACAAAACGTGTAAGCGCCATGGAATTCCCGGCGCTTATGACGTTTTGGTCGCGATAAAAATGTAATCTCTTAGCGGGATTGCGCTTTCTGTTTTAATAATTTGTTTAGACAGCAGTCGCTTAATTAGCGCTGCAGCACTGACCGGAGCTCACGCCGCATTCCCCCCGCGCATATGACCCCGCCCCTTGTCGTCAAGATGCGACAAGTTTTCTGCTTGGTATAGCTTCTCTATACGCTAGTAGTTATAACTCAATGGACCGAGGCAATAAAAAAAGGTCTTGTTTACACTTCAATTCCGAGAACTCCATTGTCGAGTGGCCGGGAATGTTACTCATTGTTTATTATGGTTTATAATCTTATACACAAACGAAAGTTGAAGCGTTAAAACTGTTTTGTTTATTAGAAATCAAACGATGAAAAAAACACTAGTTAATACGAAAAAATTTCAAATCATGTTTGATGCAATAACAATTTTTGTATAAAATATTTATGGTATTCACATTATAATGCATGAAATATTGTTTGTTAATTACTTACCTATCCAATTAATAGCACAAAACACAATTCACAGCACAAAACAAATATATTTTAACAATTTTCTAAAAGACGGTTGGTGTAAAAAAACAACAATGACCGACGTCATTTTCATACGGCTCGTATTTCATACTAACAGGTTCCATAGATTAAAGCAAGTTCTTAAAGGACAATCTATATATTTTTTAAAAAATTGGCACATCTGTGGCAAAGAAAAACACAAAAAGCCGTCAACTGTTGAGAAATCTATTTTAGTATCGCGCACCCGACTCTAGGAGTCGGCTCCACAGACAGCGGTTTTTTTGACAGCGCTCTAGGAGTCGGCGCCACAGACGAGGGGTTAATCTAAAAGATTGATATTATAGGTATAAAAAATGTTAAAAAATACATGTTGTTCTATATGTTTATCTATAAATAACAGAACTATTAACATTTACGATACAGATTTGCGGTATGTGTATGAGACGCTTGCAAATTTTAAGGTTTGTATTTATAATTCAAACCCCTTTAACTATGTTGAATAATATTAAATATTTTAAGTATTACATCAGTTTGGCTGTAAACGTTGCTGTGTTTTTATATCCTGA
Organism: Celastrina argiolus; assembly: GCA_905187575.2. NCBI lineage: Eukaryota > Metazoa > Arthropoda > Insecta > Lepidoptera > Lycaenidae > Celastrina > Celastrina argiolus. The sequence goes on along the minus strand of LR994600.1, from coordinate 1,368,684 downwards.
GACTGTAATCATTACTACTCCTGTTACGCCTTGCTAGAGGGCAACAACCTTTTACTTGTATATTTCAATTGTTTAAGTTATTATCAGAAAACTTCCGCAATTAATGAAATTGTATACTGAACCTGTAGCAGAAATTGTTTGAGGGAATTCGACATATCTGGATAGTGTTTACTATACATAAACACATGAAAATATTCATTAATTTGCTAGGCTCAAATTTATCTTCACACAATTACAAGTTGAAACGACCTATTTTTCTGCAATATTCATATCTATTTCTCCTTTGCTAAGTATTTCCATAATATAATTTTGTAACTTTAATAATGTTAAAATTTAATTCTTTTTTTTATCTTGATCAATATTAGATTAGTGATAATGAGTGCTGGATGTGTTACATCTGCCACACGAGACTGCGCCAATGTCACCAGCTGCAGCAGTTGGCCGTACAGACACGAGGTCTCATTGATGATATATTCCAGAATAAGGTACTTATAAGTAATAATTTTATGTTGGTATAATTTTTATACCTAACCTTTTGACTATTTTTGTGAATATTAATTGATTGACATATTACTACTTGCAATATAATATGTCAATCAACTCAAACAGGTAACATAAAATATAACACTATTATGATCTTATTTTATTTATTTATACACGTATATGATTAACGAGGCTTATGATGCACTTGGGATATATACCAGCCTCATAGTTAATAAGCCCCATTATTATTTTTTTGCTTTTAGGTCGACATTAAGTATAGAGCGTATGGATCTTTGTTAAAACTATCAAATTCCAAGACTAAGATAATGTGTACAACACAACATATCAAACAGGAGTCAGACGGGGTTACAGAATTTTACTATGACAATAGTAAGTTGTATGTCATTTTATATGTTGGAGTTGTTACTTGATATCTAAGGAGATAAAGGCTTATCCCAAATCCCAATTCCCATCCCAGGATCCTAAAAACCCAAAAGGAGTTATATAACCCTAATCCATCGGACTCTTGGGTGGTATACACAAGATACTGCGTCTGCAACAGCTCTCCAGAAACCTGTCCTTTTGGACTTCTATAAGTTATAACCATTTCTGTAGTTATAAATAAATATCATTTATATATAAATAAATAAATATCATATACAGGGTGTAAAAAGAGCAGTCACTATAACTTCGTGGGATAATAACCAGGCAAGAGATATATCCATTGGTACTAGTAATTTGCTTTTAATCCACTGTGCACAACACAGCGATCAGCTGATTACGCGGAGAGGTCAATAGCACGCGAAAGACGTTCATTACATACTAGGGCAAAAATTATAAATTTAAGAATTTAATGCAGAACGTTGTTCCAAACAGTTCAGCCTTGCGACTAAAATAATAAATTGCAAAAAAAATCTTTTTAGAATGAGAAAAGGTCCTTTAATCATATCCCAAAGTTATATTGACTGCTCTTTTTACACCCTGTATAAATAAATAAATATCATTTATTTTAGACAAACAGACATTTTCGTTGATTAACATACATATTATATACACTTAAAAACTACACTTTAACAAATGTTGTTTGTAGTATAGCACTCTTCATTTTGGAGTACAAAACCCTACAAAACTCAAATATGTCTATTTTTATAATTTTCTCTACTCTTGGGTCTTTTTCAGATGTTCAACTCAATGAATATGTTGAATTAAAAAAAACGAAGAAGAATATTTCCACCACTCCAAACTGTTCATATATCGAACAGGATGTTAAAAGGGAAGTTTGCAGCGACAATGGTGGGTTTATATGTTATCTTACCCGATAGTGAGACAGGTTACAGTTGTGTTCTTATACTCCCTTGAGTAGATAATTGGTCGCAGGAGTAGTCTTTCATCCTAATTCATCTTAAAACCTCTTAAATATCTAGCTATCACAATAAAATAATAAAAATCCTATGTATGTATGGATGTATGTACGTTTGTACTCTTTCACGCAAAAAATACTGAACAGATTTTAATGAAATTTGCTTGTATGCAATGGCAGTATTCTACATGCTGGATTAAAATATAGCTACTTTTTCTGCAGAAAAATATAGAAAAGTAGCAGAAAAATCTCAATTTCAAAGCCTTTATTTGCTGATAAGATACAATTACAATGCATTACATACTTTGTTTATTATAATATTTATGTTGGATCAGCGTCTCCTTTTGACACAAAGGCCTCTGTCTCCTTCCGCAGGAAACATCTAGTGTATTTTTGTTTTATTTCGATCAATTATTTGATATTAATTTTAATAATATAAATCTATTTGATATGACCAATTGTTAATTTGTTTGTTTAATTTTTAGAGGTTGAACAAGATGAAATTGTTAAAAATGAAGAGGAGACATTTGCTATGGCCCCTGAAGATCCCATTCTTGGAGAACAGGAGTCGAATGTGGAAAGTGACGCACAGAAGGTTCTCAAGTTGAAACTAAATGAGTTAAGTCAAAGTGTAATTGACAAGTGTTTTGGTCAAAGTCCCTCGACGCACCCTGTCACAGAAATATATATAGAGGACACAGGGAATAGAGCATGGGGAGAACAGAGTAATGCAGAAGTAAAGCTGGAGATAGAGACTGAAGATAAAGGTATGTACATACAGACTGATTACGTATAAATAGTGTTGTAATACGAACTCTTTAGTCAGTAATCTAAAGTATTACATAATGTAAAGTATGATCAATCATAGAATATTGTTATTTTTTAATTAAAAAATTTCCTATGTTCAACAAATAGCGATAAGCAAAAATCGCGCGACAGACGCGCATCGATTGCTGAAATCCAAAAAAAAAATTGTGCTTATCGCTCCCTGTTGTGTGTAAATGCACATTTTATTCATTTTTGCTGTGACACTAGCGCCAGACTATTCAGCAATTGCGCAATTTTTGCAATTGCTGTGTTGATAGACTTTTAGTAAGTGAACAATAGAATATAATAGCTCCCCTGACCGATTTCGGTGTTAGTAGCCGATTTCGTTGAAACCGGGCCAGCTACGCAGGAGTTATTTTATAGTGCCCAAGTGTGTGCGCAATACACAGAAGCACTCTCTCTTCCTTTTACTCTCATAATCTATTGGGACGGTATACCGACACGACTGGCGGGAGATCAGGCGCAGAACCGACTTTTTACATGCCTATCCGACGCATGGATCATCTTTCTTGTCAGACAATCAGGTGATCGGCCTGCATTGTCATAACCAAACTTGAATACAACATTTTTTGTTGTTCCAACGCGGGAATCGAACCCACGACCGGGTCGAGAGCGAAGCTCAGAACCACTAGACCACGAAGGCGTTCATAAAGAATATACTGGTTGCAATAGACACGTCATACAAAATTTCATATTTGTACGGTGGAAGCATCTGAGGCAAAATAGGCTTAGAAAAAGTATACCGTAGCAACCCAGAAGGTTGCATGTTACTAAATTATGTTGATGTTCATCCTATGTTGTACTTCCCATTATTATAATAAACTTTCCGACATGAAACCCATATTCCAATTTTTTTTTTTGATATTTAGGAAATAGATTTTTTTCTCACTTCTACTATAATAGACATGTTGCTAAAAAAATCTTTGTCTATTCATTTGTTAAACAATGTAAAAAATTATATGTTAGATTTTTTTTACGCTTTCACACCACGCGTTGTCGCTTATTAGAAGGATAATAGAATTAGACATGTACGCCGCGCCGGGTACGCCGCGTCATTTTCGGACGGCGCTGCCGCCGCCGAGGATATAATATATCGGCGCGCCGAACGGTGCTAGTGGCATTTTTTCCTTATGGAAATGCTGACAATTCCTACTACCAGCTCGCCAAATGACCGTATATTATATGTATTACGCGAACGGGACTTTTAAGTAGTGCGCTCACATACGCACCAAATATGTGTTATAGTGAAACGACGCCACGACGATATTCGTCTCAGATTAGTAATTTGTATGGATTTTGCGCCGCAGTGCCTGCAGACAATGAATATTTCCACGCCGGCGTGGCGCCACCGAGCTGACCACGAGATTAGACTTTGTGGCCTCGGCTTTGTCCGAACGTTGTTTTTCTAAGTATGACTATCGCCGGAATGACATTAGCTTTTTGACCGTAGGTACATCTGAAGAGCCGGCCGTTCCGCTATCGCATCGAAAACGAAAGGGCTCTATACTAAGCGTTGCCGAGCAAAGCATGACCTTGAAGGCCTACGAATTCGTTCATAGCACTTGGCCCGAGGACAAGTATCGCTCGAATCGAGATATGATTGTCAAAACTGCCGAGATTACCGGCGTGAGCGTCCGGTCGATATACAGACTGCTGAAGGAGTATAGAGAGACGGGGGAGTTGCAGCCCAAGAATAGAAAGAAAAAGAAAATCACGATTTGGGATAAGCTGGACGATAGCAAGAGATCGGCTCTGAGGCACAAGGTCCACGGTTTGTTCGTTGAGGGACGGACGCCGAACCTCAATAAGATTTTGCAATCCATTAATGAGGATGCCGCGCTGCCTAACTTTAGTAAGACGACGCTGAGACGGGTGCTCCAAAAGTTGGAATTTAAGTTTCAGTTTTCTTAAACCTCTTTTTGAGGTGACAATGATCCCATGAGAGATAGGTGGCCGATTGGGTGAAAAATAGAACATGCTTGTCACAATGCATAATAATAATAGCTCCAGAAACCAAGCCAGTACGCAGGAGCTATTTTATAGTGCCCGAGTGTGTATGCATTACACAAAAACAATCGCTATTCCTTTTAATCTCATAACCCAGTGGGACGGTAAACCGACACAACTAGCGAGAGAACAGGGGCAGGACCGACTTTACATGCCCATCCGATGCATGGATCATCTTGTCAGTCAATGAGGTGATCAGCCTGCATTGTCCTAACCAAACTAGAAAACAAAATTTTTTGTTGTTCCAACGCGGGAATAGAACCCACGACCTACGGCTTGAGAGCGAAGCTCTAAACCACTGGACCACGGCGGCAATGCATACGTCATAGAATAAGTCGTACAAAGTATAACAGGCACTCTCAGTCAAATGACCAGGGGCCATACTACGCAACTTCTGTGGCTTTCACGACCGTGGACATCAACTGACATAGTGACGTAATTTTTTTTTAAAACACTTTTAATTTGATAAAATCATTGAAAAAATCATATTAAATCGTGTTTTAAAAAGATTTAACGTCACAATGACAGTTGAAGCCCACGGTCGTGAAAGCCACGCAAGTTGCGTAATCAGCCCCCAGAATTCGTATGTCAACAAGGAAATAGGTTCTTGTACTAAATAGTCAAAGTAACAGAATGTTTACAGAGAATAAACAATACCTAAAAATTTTTTTTTTTATTATTAAAAAAATATTTGTTTAAATATATTGCGTTCTGTTTGCCTCGTCTTGGCTACCGTGCTCTCAGATTTTGGAATATGGGTTTCATAATAAAAAAATATTGAAAATAGGAAAAAAATAGGAAAATCTAATTTAGTAAATAAAATACCAAAAAAAAATTAAAAAAAAGGCTTAGTAAACAAAACATTAATAAAGTTGTCCACTTTTAAAAGTAAAACGAAACGTTGTTTTATCTGTCGAATAGGTTCTCATGTAGAGGTTGCGAATGAGATTGTTTTATCTGTATGGGCCTAAGACATCCTGCGTTACAAGTTACAAGGCTATATGTGTATTTAATTTCCACTGATATTTTAACAGGGCTTTGTATATTAAATGTTTAATTAAAAATAACAGTTACTGTCTTGGAGATTACTAGTTTAAATATTTTTTAAAGCTTTATAATTATTTTAATATGAAAACACATTGTGTATTCCAAAATCATTTTACCATATCTAGGAATGCATGTCACATTTTACAATTAACATTCTTATAGAATAATATTTGTTAAGGTATTCACCAAGGTGCCGAGCAGAACGCAAGGGACTGCAGGGGGGAGGATTTGAAAAACTGTTTAAGGAAAGGCCCTAAGGGTAAGCCAAGGCCCCGTCGAACTAATAAACCCAAAAAAACATTCGTCTGTGATATTTGCTCAAAGGAGTTCGCACATAAGGGTCGCTTGCAAAATCACATCCTTGGACATTCGGGCAACAGAATCGCATTCAGCTGTGATGTATGTTCGAAGTCATTTTCGCAAAGAAGTGATTTAAATAGTCACATGTCAATACACACAGGCGAACAGCCATATTCCTGTGATATTTGTTTCAAGAAATTCACAAAAACGAGTAATTTCAAACAGCACCAACTGATTCATACCGGCGAGCGACCGTTCGGTTGTGATATTTGTTCAAAGAGGTTCACAACGAAGAGTAATTTGAAGCATCACAAACTGATTCATACCGGCAAGACGCAACTTCGCTGTGAAAATTGTAAAAAAAAATTCGCACAGAAGAGTAATTTCAACAATCATATTATGCTCTGTCATTCAGACAACAAACCATTTAGCAGTGATATTTGTTCGAAAAGATTTGCAAAAACAAGTGATTTTCAGCAGCACCAACTGATTGATACCGGCGAGCGGCCATTTTGTTGTCAGATTTGTTCAAAGAAGTTCACAACGAAGAGCAATTTGAAGAATCACCAACTAATACATACAGGCAAGACTCAGTTTAGTTGCAACATATGTTCAAAGAAATTCATACAAAAAAGTCACTTAAATAGCCATGTTATGCTAAATCATACGGACAACAGACGGTTTAGTTGTGATATTTGTTCAAATTATTTTATGACAAAGGGTCATTTGAAGCAGCACCAGCTTATTCATTCGGTAGAGCAGTCCTTTTGTTGTGATATTTGTTCAAAGAAGTTCACAACGAAGAGTAACTTAAAGAATCATAAACTAACACATGCAGGCGAGAAACCATTTAGCTGTGATATTTGTTCCAAGAAATTCACACTAAAGAGCCATTTACATAGCCACATGCCAACTCATGCAGACTCGCAAGCGATTAAGAGTGAAATTGTTTGAAGGAAATTGAAAAATATGAGAACATTATATAAAATTATGTAAAATGTTAAGACAAGGCATGTTAAATAATTATATGTATATATATATGACGCTTCCGTGGTCTAGTGGTTCAGAGCTTGGCTCTTGACCCGGAGGTCGCGGGTTCGAATCCCGCTGAGGGAACAAAAAGTTTTTAATGTTCCTGAGTCATGGATGTGTATTAAATTTGTGTATTAATATAATAAAAATCTTAAATATGTTTATAGTGTAAAAGTATTAAATATATTTCCGTTGTCTGGTACCTGTAACACAAGTTCTTCGGATACTTAGCACGGGGCCAGATTGACGTGGTGTGAAGCGTCCATAGATATTATATTATATATTATATTATATAGTATAATTATATACTTTATATAATTCTTTAGAAATATTGAGATAGTATTCATTCATTACAAGATTTTTTGGGAAATAATTTTAAAAATCTATAACTTACTCCTTTACTTATGTTATTAGTAAATGTTAAGCAATTTAAATGTTAAGTATTATTAGATATAAGTTTACTTAATAATATTCGAAAATATTAATATAAGAAGAAGAAAATATAAGAAGTTCATACCTACTCAATGAAACCCACATATTTTGGATAACATATCATCAAACATTTTCCCACTGACATATTATGAATTAAAAGGGTTTGTTAAATTATTATTATTATTGTTATTTAATCACACTAGCAGCTAATAAGCTGATGCGTGTGTATCAAATAATTTGTAGATAATATTGATAAATGATGAATGATGATAATATTATCTACAAATTATTGATAAAGGCACCATGTTCAGGTAGTCTGTTCAAGGCCTTCTCCACTCGATTAGGTAAAAGGTGCTTTCTAGGTAATTTCTTGCATGGAGTTTGACATAGTTTTAAGTGATGCCCTAGAAAATGCTTATTTGTTCTAAGGATATATAGTTTTTTACGGTCCAGCGCATCATAGAGCTCATTTAGAATCTTGTATGTCTCGATATTTAGAATCTTGTGAGACTTCCCCTCTGTCGACGCTGTTCCATCATCAAAAGTGTATAATTTTATCGTATGACGATAAATCTAATGCAGCAAGAGCACCGAGCAAATGCAATAAGAAAATATATGTATGTATTTTAAAATTTTATGAGATAGTTATTAAAAATCTAATAATGTATTGCCTTAATATTTAACAATAATTATTATTTCTATATCTATCTATATCTATACTTATAATAAAACTGTAGAGAGGTCAATTCTGTACATTGAATATTTTTTCAAAATACATATTGGAGGATGATTGGCGATCGATACTGATGCCAAAAATGCAATTAGTAAAATTTTTGTCTGTCTGTCTGTCTGTCTGTCTGTATGTGCGCGATAGGAACAAAAACTACTGAAGGGATTTTAACCAAACTTGGTACGATTGTAGCCCATATTCCTGGGCAGGTTATAGGCTATATAACATAACGCTACGATACATAGGAGCCGAGCAGTGACGATAAATTGGAAGCAAGTCGGAGGAATTTCGCGCGCGCGGGCTGCGGACGAACGGTTCATGCGGGGGGCGCGGGGGGATCGCTTACACAGTGACGCGAAGCAATAGAATGTGGCACTAAAGTAGATTAGAACTTGAAATAAGTACCTAACAGATTTTTTTTTCTGAGAAGAGTGTTTCCACAGTGTCATAATAATATAAAAATTGTATTTTTGAACTTGCTTCACAAATTGAAATAAATTATCATTTATTGTATAAATCAACTTAATTAACTGTATTATTAAAAGAAAGCCTTTCGCGATAATCTAAAAAAACGGGCAGTTAAGCGGTTTTTGGTAAACTATTTATACCATCACGGTATTAATCCTCATCATTTTTAATACGTTAGTTGGCTTAAGAATTTCATGAAGACTATATTTGCCCTTTATACCTAGCAAGTATAATTAATAGTTTAGGAGATAATATAGCAAAATTAAAATCGTTTCGCCGTGATTCGACCGCCGCGCCGCATCGCGGGCCGCGGCGCCGCGCGATACAGGCTGATGCGTGACGTCTTACATCCGAGTCGGGGTGTAGTGTAGGTATCAGATGCTGGTAGGTAGGAATTTTGGCGAAGGTCAACCAAAGGAACTCCACCCCACTGCTGGGTAAAAAATACTATTCAAATGTGCTAACAGGCAGTACCGGTAGTATGAATTTATATAGATGTCGCTTTGATTTGAAGATATATGACAATAAAAAAAATACTGGACGTTTGTATGAAGCGCGGCGGGAACCGCGCTGCTTCAAGCATTCAAATTTATTCTTTTTTTATTTTATATTTTGTTTGAAACAAAATTTCATTTATTTATATTATTATTATTTTTAATCTTAGGGTAGGTTATAAAAAACGCTACTAAAGCCGATCGGCGCGGCACGCCGAGCTGGGGCCTAACTCTCCAAACTGATTCGATTTTAATTCAGAGTCGATCGTGCCGCATACTCCCGAAGAAATTGACGTTTGTTTATTTTTATTCTCTGTCGATTGATATGGTCTGGTGTACAAAAAGTTACGTTCTAACGGTTTTCTTTAACCTAATTAATTTCAAAGTAATCTACCAAATAAAACACCAAAAACCGTTAAGATCGAACTGATTCGATTCTCAGTTGTGTCGAGAGTAAGCCTGCTGGATCCTCGGCGGGGCGTGCCGCTGCGCCCATATCTAACCGAGAGTTCCGTTTTAAAGACCTTAGTAATTGCAATATAAGTTTAAATTTAATAATACTTCAAAACATTAATGACAAAAACGGTAATAAGTTGAAAAAATTGAAAATATTTTTATGGTTTCGTAATTTATCCTATGTCGTTTAAATTTGATATGAAGCAACATTTTAATAGTGCATTAAGATGTTGCTTCATATCAAATTTCTATTCCCGGGAAGTACCCTTTAGGTTTTGGTTCCCTTTGGCGTGTCGAAAATTGCGAAAATTAGCGATATAAACGGCTGAATCTTTGGGTAGATGTGGCCAAGATGCCTGTTTCTTTTCACAGCCAGAAGGGACAGTAGAGCTGAGTTTTTAATATGATTTTTAGCTTGATACCTACACGTGTAAAGTTTTGACACCCAGACAGACAGACGGACATCGAAGTTAAATACTTTACTAAATTAACGTGAAAAATTGTCTGGGTCTATACGGTGCATTCGAATAATATTATCCTAACTTCGAATACCTTTGCTGACTTCTACATATTGTTCGAAGGCCTACTTCTTTTGCCGAGCTCCGAAAGGATAGTAATATATTATTATTATACCCTGCATACCAAGAGGCTTGCCGGGTACGTGTCTTGCTGGATCGGGATCAACACTGGGATGCACTGGGAAGTACCTATTAGCGAAAGTTCTCAGCGGTTGCGCCAATAAACTAAAAATATATTTAAAAATACTAAAGTGCCCTAAATCACTTTTCCACGCGTACGAAGTCGCGGGCACAGCTAGTTTATAATAAAAGTTTTATTGGAACAATTTATTTGATTTTATTTTGTGCAATGTATTTTTCTTACGGGAATAGCGGCGAGGAGGCGGTAGTTATAGGATTTATATAGAGTTTTTTTATTTATTTTTCTAATAGATGGCGCTGATTTCAAATAAACTTTTAACAAGAATTTTTAAATTGTTTCCATTTAACGTGTAATTTTAATAAATAAATAAATAAATAAATAAAATAAAATAAAATAAAATCCATTTATTTCAGGCTACATGGCCCATATTATAAATACCTTACAGACTAACATACATACAAAATATACTTAAAACTACACTTAAAACTTAAACTACACGTGTTGTCGGCGACGTGTAGCGCGCTTCATTCCTGAGTCTCCCCCGGAACCTCCGGAAGACCACACCCGTCGGCCAGAACGCCTCCGCCTCGAAGGTAGAAATTAGATGAGTCGGTACTCTCACCACAAAGGAACTAAAGTTGACCTTGTGGCGAGACTCCAGACGCTCCACCCTCAAGGGGAGGGATGTCTTCTTACGGATGTAGTCCACTACATCCTTAACCTCCATGGACCAGTGCAGGCGGGACACGTACAGTGGCGTGGAGCGTACTTCACACCGCAGGCGCTGCTCGGGTCCGCAGGGTGCGGTGCCGCGATGGTTGCGGACGGCGGGCTTCTTCTTCCTTCTCTCCACCAGTATGAAGCCCTCCTCATCGCACCTCCTGCTCTCGTCCTTGCCAGATTGAGGAGGCTGAGCCTTGCGGCTTTCCGTAGCCTTGCGGCTATCCTTATCCCCCTTTTTCTTCGTCCGCTGGGGATGAGCGGGGTGAGCGGTGATGCTTGCGAAACTTTTCTGCTGAGTCGCTTGTTGACTCGGCGACTGCGCGACCCGGAGGGGAAGGCTAGCGGGGGCGGCGGCGGTTGCTGACTCCTCAGATTCCGCTGACACGCAAAACGATGTGTCAGCGCGCGCGCCGCCACGACGTGTGTTGACGTAGGCAGTTGAATGCTCGGGTGACCCACTTAATGAATTATTACATTTTAATTGTAATAATTCACTACGTAAGTCACGGATGGTGGATTCCGATGCATCCAATCTACCCCGCATCTCGTCCAGCTCTGCCTTCATACCGTTGAAGTTTTTCAGCAAGCTGGAGACGTCGACGTGGTCCATCGTTACCACCGGCAGCTTGTGTAGATCTTTCGCCACAAAAGCCGGCACGTCGTCTGGATCCGTCTGCTTCAGCAGGGAGATGATGTCCTGCACGCTTCTCTCTGTTCCATCATTCCATAATAAATGCATAGTTTAAATATACGTTTAAACGATCTTGTCGAGTCTTTCAGTAACCATAAAGTAATACTTCTTTCTTTAGTTTTCAGAATATGAGAAGGGGACGGGACACTGATGAATTTGATGGACATATTATGTAGGCTAGAGAGATTTATGCCTAAGGCTGACCTGATTATTCGGAATCTCTCCGTTCGAAGAAAATTTAGTTAGTCTTACCCCACAGATCCTTTTTCAGTGATCAGATTTTTTTCCTGACGGGGTGATTCAGAATAATTTATCCCCAGGCTAAACATCTATTTCTATTTCTTTAATTTTGTTTATATATTATAAAAAACATTTGATTGTTTGTTTGTTTGTATTGTATAGGCTCTGGAAGTATTGAACCGAAATCCAATTTTTTTTATTAACCCAAGGTGTAAAAACTGTGTTCAAAGTGTGGGTTCCACGTTGCGGGTTGCGATTTGTAGATGGTGGGTGTAATTAAATTTGTTCACAAGTAAAACTATTTATATGCTCATCGAAGTGAGCACGGCTACTAACTATAAGCTAAGATAAAAATAAAATGACCATAAAAATTGTACTATTATTTCAGTTATATCTGAAATGTGTTTATTTGATTCTCATATCATAATCGTATTGAAAATAATGCTTATTAAAATGATAATTAAGTATTAAAGTAGTATGTTGCCGAAAACACGTCTGTGTAATGTATTTACAGCTTTACATTGAGACTTTTCGGACACGTCCGAAAATGTGTTATAGCTTAAAATAAAGTAAGGGAACAATAAAAAAAACTAAATGTCAAACACAACAAGAAGAAGCAAAACAAACGAAATACGATACTTTTCAAATTATTCCTAGTTTTTCCTGAAAACATTAATATTACCTAATTATAAAAGATATTCAACTCTTAAAAATGTTTAAAAACACTTGTTGCTCTATATGCTTATCAATAAATAAAAGAACTGTTAACATTTACGAAACAGATCTGCACTATGTTTTTGAGAACCTAGGAAATTTTAAAGTAAGTGAAGTAAGAAGGTATACAAATCCCGATAACCAAGGAGAACTCTTAAATATCTATATATATTTTCAAAATTTTATATTCTTTTCGCCGCTTTTATGCTGCATATTTGAACTTTACTAGTATTACAAAAGCGGGAATTTTGTTTTCCACTCTTCAAGTCTTCTCGCAATTACTGCAGTATGATGAGTCAGTTATTATCGCAATTCGACATAGCAAAGTTAAGCACAATTTGTTTGACATCACGATAAAAGTCCTTTTTGCCTCTAAGTGTGCTGTCATGCCTTGTTGTAACAAAAACTTGGACTCAGCACACTAAACAGAATTTAATATTTGGTATGATAGTAGTTGATTAACACATTGGTTAGGTACTTTTTATCACAGTGAAATATATGGATCCTGTGGGATTTCAAGGTGTGACAGTTTTAGTCATATTTTGACTTTTTTTATTCAACAGATGAAAGCAGAGTCATGTTTTTTGTGTTACATTTGCTGCACGAGACTTCAACAATGTCATGTAATGATCCAACAAGTCACCAACCTTCAGAACACCCACACAAACAGTAGCCAGGTATCTTTTGTTTTCAAACAATCTTTTAATCCTGACTAGAAAAAAAATATGGGTTCCATTTTTCCATCAATTTTTTAAAGTAGCAACACTAGCTAATGATTACAATTGGTTAAGCCAAAATATTGAACAAGTCAGGCTTAATACTATGTACAGATATCATTTAAGCTTTTTTTAGTTTTAATTTCACAAAATGTGTCAGTGAACAAAATTAGGTACCACACAAACAGTAAATTTTCTGGCTAATCTCAGAATTGACTGATCCAATTTTGATGGTGCTTATGCTGCTATAAGTTTTAACTCAATTTAATTATTATTTTATAGCCACCAAAATCTTTAGTCCACCTTGCGATAGACAATATTGAAAACGAAACTATACCATACCATGTAGTATTGGCTAAAGAGGAGCCTCAAGATTTTGACTACCAGGAGAGATATTTTGAACATGATGTGACAGTTAAAAGAGAAGTAGATACTGAATGTAAGTATATTTTTATGAATGAGATGGATTGCCTGATAGGATGCAATTACTGCGATACAAGAATTAAAATATCTATTGATTATTTTAAGGATGTTAAACCCTTGTAAGTCCAAAATAAACTAGATAGTTTAATAAATTAATTTTGCTCTATTAAAATTATTAATGTGTTGCATAAGCCAACTTGTCTTACTATTGTGTTAATATTATTGTATTAAAGTGCATTTTATATGGTATATGTACATAATTTCCCATGTTTTATTTAACTTATAATAAATCAATTACAGCTGACGTTGATGAACATAACAGTTCAAAACATGATGAAAACAATGCTGTTTCCCATTTAAAAACTAAGAGAATCAGAAAAGAAAAAGCTAAGAAACAAAACCACAAGGATAAAACACTATGTACTGTTTGTGGCAAACATTTCGCTAATAAGTATTCCTTGGCAACGCATGAACGAACTCATACTGGGGAAAAACCATACACTTGTGACATATGTAAAAAAAATTTCACACTATATAGCTCATTGAATACACACAAAAGAACTCATTCAGGCTTGAAACCGTATGATTGTAAAAAATGTAAACAAAAATTCAATACAAGTGGGTACTTGACAAAACACATGAGAATACATACAGGAGACAAACCGTACGCTTGCGAAACATGCGGCAAGAGGTTTCGTCAGAAAAATTGTCTGAATAACCACATACGACTCCATACAGGTGAAAAACCGTACGCATGCGAGGTTTGCTTTAAAAAGTTTCGTGACAGTAGCAGTGTGGCGAAACACAGAAGAACACACGCGGGAGTCAGAGCTTATACTTGTGACGTTTGCAATAAGAAGTTTTTGCGCAGTTATACATTGACGGAACATAAACGGATTCATAACAAAAAAATATAACCAATGAACTTGTGGAGCAAGCGAGCTGAAGTAAGAGCGAAAAGTGAACTTGATATCTCTTTGGAACATATTAGACAGAGCAGTAGGCAGATTATGTATAGTACATCCGAGATAAATTTAACCTAAACGTAAACAAACCAAAAGCACCGAAATTTTCATATATTTACTTATTGTGCACACTTATCAACACTTTCACCGGAATATTAAAGGAGTACACTTCATTATCCAATACATTTTATAACAATTAAACAATAAATAATATGTTTAAACATCAAATGAAAATCTTTCACAGAAAAAATACGCCATTTTGACACTGCCGATTGTATAGTATGTCTGAGATAAATTTAACTTAACCGTAAACAAACCCGTCTATGACACAACCAAAGACTAGTCAGTGATGCTAATAATTGGCTATTATTAATACAATGATTTTTGTTTACTATGAATCCATTACATATACATACTATAGGTTTATATTCTACAATCGGCAGTGTCAAAGTGGCGTATTTTTTCTGTGAAAGATTTTCATTTGATGTTTAAACATATAAATTATTGTTTAATTGTTTTATAATGTATTTTTATAATGAAGTGTAATCCTTTAATATACCTCTGAAAGTGTTGATAATTGTGCACAATATGTGAAAAGGGGAAATTTCGATGTTTTCGGTTTGTTTACCTTTTGGTTAATTTTATCAGGGACGAACTATAGAATATAAGCGTATAGTCTATGGATTCATAGCAAACAATAATCACTGTATTAATATTGCCCAATTGGCATCACTGACTAGTCTATGGTTGTGTCATAGACAGGTTTGTTTACGTTTAGCCCTGTGTTCCAGGAGCTGATAGTAAACGAAAATAACGTTTTTTTCGTTCAGATTCGCATTTCTTTAGCACTTTAAAGAATCATTATGATCGTTTTGAACTGTTCTTACTCGTGTTCCACAAGCAGGTGTCAGCTGTCAAAAACTGTTCAAAACGCTCAGAATGATCCCATCTTGTTTTTGACGTTTACTTAGATTTCACTGATCTCGATGTTATTTTTAAGTTATGGATCGAGCAAATTTATTATAGATTCTTTTATAATGTAGTTATTATTGTTAATTTAAAATATAAATAGAATTTATGAGATAAAAAGGAAATGTTAAATTTTGACATCTGTCAGTCGTTCCACTAGCAGTAAAGTTTGTTGAAACGTTCTGATCGAAAATTTCAATATTGTGCTAAAGAAACGACTGTGTGCGTTATGAATGATCTGAGCGTTCAGTGTAAAAAGAGCGCTTAAAGGAACACGCCCTTGGTTAAATTTATCTCGGACGTACTATATCTCGTAACAGCAATTCGACAGGCGTAAATTGTACAATTTTTGCCTGTCGAATTGCTGTTACGAGATACATAATCAACCTGCGGTCGTGCGTTGAAGCGACCTGTGATGTTTGTGTTATATTTAATTACATAGTTCTCTTTTTAGTTCTCTCCAAAATAAGCTTCTCAACCAGATCACCGAAAAAAATAAAGAACTACTTGACCAGTTGTCCCAGATCACAAGCTCAATGAATTTTATTGAACAACAATATGAAGATATGAGAAAAGAATTATCAATAAAGTCTGACATAATAAAAAAAATAGAGGAAGAAAACTTAACTCTCAAAGCAACTGTAATGGATCTAAGCTCCAGAGTTACGCAGTTAGAACAGCACTCCCGTGCTAGTAACATTGAGATACAATGTATACCTGAGCATCGCACTGAAATCTTAGATACTACCGTTAAACAGTTAGCTAAGACAATAAATTATAATATCTCAGAGCAAGACATACACCTATGCACTAGAATCTCGAAACTGAACAAGGACTCTGGTAGACCTCGCTCAGTGTTAGTAAAATTTGCTTCTCCTAAAATTCGCAACGGCTTCTTAGCGGCAGCTAAAGTTTTTAATAGGAAGGCCACGAAGGAAGCAGACAAACTAAATACTAGTCATCTGGGTATAGGAGGAGATAAAAAATCGATTTTTGTAGTAGAACATCTCTCACCTTCAACTAAAGCACTGCATGCTGCAGCCAGAACCAAAGCAAAGGATTTGGGGTACAAGTTTGTTTGGGTCACGAATGGAAATGTATTTATGCGTAAAACTACCGAATCTGAATACATTTATGTTAAGAATATTGAGTTACTTGCTACGCTAAAGTGATACTATATTGTTCTTCTTTTTTTAATTTTCTACGCATGTTTCAATAGTTTTTCAGTTCTTTTCGATCGACATATTTACTGTTACTATCAAAATGTCAGGGGCATGCGTGGTCATGTAATTGATATGTATCAAAATATCTGTGCTAGTAACTTTGATGTAATCATTCTTACTGAAACGTGGTTAAATAATAGTTTGTATGATAGTGAAATATTTGATGCTAGGTACAATGTGTACAGACGCGATAGAGAAACTTGTGCTATAGCTAATACCAAAAGAGATGGTGGGGGTGTACTCATTGCGGTTTCCAAAAAACTCATATCTCATCGCGTACCTGACTACGAAAGTTCCTGTGAAGATGTTTGGGTTAGTATCCAGGTCAATAATAAAAACAAGACACCCCAGAACATTATCATGAGTGCTGTATATTTGCCTCCTCAACATCTTTGTACAACATTGGATGTATTTTTAAATAACGCCAGTAGTGTCATAGAGAGTCTGCAGGGCGATGACATAATCATGATGGTAGGCGATTTCAATCTTAGTGGAATAACTTGGTCTACATCACATCTCACAGAATCTCCACTTATACCATCAAACTA
Organism: Celastrina argiolus; assembly: GCA_905187575.2. Lineage (NCBI taxonomy): Eukaryota > Metazoa > Arthropoda > Insecta > Lepidoptera > Lycaenidae > Celastrina > Celastrina argiolus. Next base: position 1,351,175 of record LR994600.1, on the reverse strand, counting down.
TAGCTCTTCGCTAATCAAAAGCCGCTTAGTTGACTTTTTGAACTTGCATGACCTTCGTCAATTTAATGGTATAGCTAACGCCTCCAATAAAATCCTGGACCTTGTGCTATGTGATCGGAATATAGTTTCAGTTCTTTCGAGTGCTTACCCATTGCGCGCAATAGACCCTTTCCATCCACCTCTCGAAGTCACTCTTCGATTATCACATACTCAATACAGCTCGAAGAATACGCCTAGAAGGTTTAAATTTTTCTCAGCTGATTACAATAAAATTATAGAAAATCTGGACAAAGTGCAATGGATCAGTGAACTTAGTCAATTTCGGGATGTCGATGGAATGGTTTCTAGATTTTATGATATTCTTAATAATATTATCAGTACCAATGTACCATCAACTTGTCGACGCAGGGGGAATGCGCCAATTTGGTTTTCTTCTCAACTTTTAAGGCTGTTGAAACTAAAGCAGAAATATTACATAAAATATAAAAGGTTTAATAATCCTCTCGACAAAATTGAATTTCAATACTTGCGCAAGGATTGTGACAGCCTAATTGTTAGTAATTATAAAACGTATATTGCTAATATTGAAGCGCAAATTGCAAATAACCCCAAATATTTCTGGACTCATCTTAAAACCTTGCGTAAATCTAGTTCTAGCTATCCATCTCAAATGTACTTGGATTCTGACACTGCTAACTCACCAGATAAGACGTGTGAACTGTTTGCAAAGCACTTTTCATCTGTATATCGCGTAAATGTTGTTGGATCTTCTGCTCATATGGGTAAATGCTTCCATACGTGTGCATCGGGTGTACCATTGGTTAGATTAAGTTTAAAAGACGTCAATGTATGCCTGAAAAAACTTGACAGTACTAAGGGGCCTGGACCTGATAACATACCTCCCATATTTTTAAAGAGATGTGCTAAATCCTTGGCTTTGCCACTAGTACTCCTTTTCAATACCTCTTTAGAGACCGGTAAATATCCTACGATATGGAAACGTGCCAGAGTTGTTCCAATATTCAAAAAAGGCCGTAAAGACTCCATATCTAATTATAGGCCCATCTCTATATTGTCGGCCGTATCTAAAGTCTTTGAATCATTAGTTTACTCCCGTTTGAACGGTCACCTTGGGAACAGCATCAGTCAATTTCAGCACGGTTTCATGTTAAAAAGATCAACCCAAACTAATCTTCTCTCCTATACGACTGATTTGATTGATGCTGTTGATAAAGGGTCTGAAATCGATGCTATTTACACTGATTTTTCAAAGGCTTTTGATAGGGTTGATCACGACATACTTATTAGCAAACTGCATGGATACGGTGTCTGTGGAGCACTCCTGAAATGGTGCCAATCATATCTACACCTTCGTTATTCTTCCGTTGTCGTCGACGGTTGTGAATCCAGAGCCTTTATTTGTACCTCGGGTGTACCACAAGGGTCCATTTTGGGTCCCTTATTTTTCAACATTTTCATAAACGATTTAAGTGACGTCATCAGCAACTCAAAAGTCTATATGTTTGCTGACGACTTAAAACTCACTCGTATATTAAATGGTCCCAATGATCAAATACTCCTGCAGCATGACTTAAACAGCTTAACGACATGGTGCCAAAATAACAAGATGGACCTCAATATATCAAAATGTTTTCACATGAGATTTTCTCGAAAGCGCAATAAACTCAAAACCACTTACACTCTCTGTGGTGATGTTGTTGGCCCTGTTTCTGAAATTTGCGATTTGGGGGTGATAATGGACGGCGAACTTTGTTTTATACCTCATGTCGACAGCATAATAGGTGCTGCCGGTAAGTCATTGGGATTTATTCTTCGAAACGGAAAGGTGTTTAGACCGCAGACTCTAATACTGTTATTTAATTCTTTAGTTAGAAGAGGGGGACTCTTACAAAATTCATACTGAAAGAATAGAGAAGTTACAAAAACGTTTCCTAAAAAGTAAGTGCTTTAAAAATGTCCTAGATTCTAAAAAACGTTATCAGGAAAAGTTACAGATCCTGGGCATGAAAAGTCTTAAATCAAGACGTGCTATGTTAGATGTATCCATACTCTACAAAATCTTGCATGGTATAATAGACTCTCCAGACTTACTTTCTAAGATATCTTTCAAAATACCCTACCACATGCCACGTCATCCGGTCCCCTTGTTTTCAGGATACACATGCCGCACTAATCTTTTAAAGAACTCTCCCCTCTCTAGGGCTATAAGTTTGGTCAATGGTATATATGATCAGGTTGACGTATTTTTTGATAACCTTTCCAAAATTAAAAATATTGTCTTGCAGAAGTTTAACCACGTTTCAGATTAGTCCTCTTGTATAACTTATTAATTAATTTAATTTAATTTGTTTTTTTTTTGTTTGTAATATAATAATTCATTAATTATCAGACTGCTTGTTTTATATTAGATACACTTAATTATTTGAATTTTTAATGTATAATATATTGTTATCCACTATGCATGTTGTGGCCAAATGTCATTAGTAATTGTATCTATCTATAAATTTTTTTTTTTTTTATATTATTACTTGTATTGATGCAAAACTGTTTTTGGTCCTTAAATAAATAAATAAATAAATAAATAAATAAATAGTTATTCGAGGTATTTAGCAGGTATTCTGACTGCGTCGACCGTTCAACAGCAGAGTCTGTGAGCTCATACGAACGCAAACGTGACCACTCTCTGTGCCTTACAAATATAAAAATTATATGTTGACAAAAGATTATTTTATTTTATTTATTGCCTGTGATTATTTGTTATCTGTGGGGTGCCATAGTTATAATAATAGCTCCCCTCACCGATTTCGGTGTGGGTAGCCGATTTCATTAAAACCAGGCTAGCTACGTAAGAGTTATTTTGTAGTGCCCAAGTCTGTGCGCAATACACAAATACACTCTTTCTTTTACTCTCATAACTGAGATCATGACTGGCGGGTGATCAGGCGCAGGACCAACGTTTTACATGCCCATCCGACGTATCAGATCAGCACACAGGAGATCAGCCTCAATTATAGTCCTAACCAAGCCTGAAAACAAAATTTTTTGTTGCTCCAACGTGGGAATCGAACTCACGACCATGATCGAGAGCGAAGCTCAGAACCACTAGACCACTTATTCGCTTATAGAATAGCACCTCCCATCAACCATCTTTCCGTCTCCTTCCATCTCTCTGTCACCTTTTACGACACCCAATCGTAAAAAGTGACAGAGGGAATATATATCATGGGCAGAAGCGTTTCCACTGACATTGTTATTATCTGAAAACTATATAGTTATGTAGTAAAATGTTGAATAGTTGTTCTTGAGAAACTGCCATTCTTATTTTAAGAGTAACTAATACTTAATCTGTGTTTTAAGAGAGATGACACCTTATCTCTAGTCTTTATGGTTCTGTCATAGTCAATACATATTTTATATAGCAAAGTTAGGTACAATTTGTATTTTATTTCAATCCATGTTAATCGAGCAAACACGCCACCAGCGCCATATAGATTACGACTAAAGCGGTGGCAAGCAAGCTAAAAAGAAGGAGAAGAAGATAATAGTGACATTTGAAATAATTTAGTCACAGGGACCAATAACTTAAGAATTTGATTTCTTGGTCATTGGTAAAACGTAGTGATTATATTCTCTTTGGTCATTGGCAGGGACATAAGCCGTGTTATCCTACCGAAGATTGTGGTCAATACCACTAGACTACCCTTAGACGGTCACATATTATTATCAATATATCATATTATATTATTATCTGCATCTGTTGTAAGTATGTAGGTACATGACATAAAAGAGCGACAGTTCAGCGCCTTACAATTTACATCATGAGTCGCAGATTATAATAGTTTTAATAATGTAGCGATGGACTCTGAGTATGGTTGTTTGAATGGTAATAATAATATTATGTATGCTTTCTATAAATATATTTAATTTTCTATAAATATATATATTTTTATTTTCACAGATTTTAGGATCCATTGAAAGATTTAAAACATTTTGTCCATTAAATCGATTGATAAATCGATTATTGAGTCACATCACTGCTTTAGCTTTAAATAAAAAAAAGTTATAAAAACATGGCCGCTTGATGTATTGTTGAAGTCGATGCGTTTTGAACGGTATTTTTTCATACAAAAAATGTTAGTTAATTCGATTTCTACGTAAATTTAGTTTGAATTAGTTGTACAGAAGTAAAAAATTTGTATATTTTGCATATTCCTTGTAGATTGTATACAAAATAATGTGTATGTTTGTATACGCGTCACATTAGTAATTTTGGTTATTTGGTTAAGTTATGTCGATGTGGTAGTGACTTTTTTGGACACCGGGTGCTTGTGCGATGTCTTTTCCGCCTCGCCCGCCGCTCGTTCCCTATGGAATTGCTCCGGGAGTCGTCACAATGCCGGTCGCCACACACGTAAGTGTTTTCCACATCGAGGCATTTCACAAATTGATACCAACATTGTACCAACATTGGTATAAAAGTCCTAACTTTATCCGCTGACTGTAATATGCAGTCTGTTGTTAATCTTTAAAAGTAGAATGCCCTCATCTAATACATTTCAACATAAGTATTCAGCATACATTTTTCGTTTACAAGTTAACACCACATTTTTATTTGTAACTTATATTATAAATAGGACAGAGTTTGGTTCTCGGCATAGAATAGGCTTTGAAACTACATAACTGATTTTTAAGAAATTTAAAACAGATATAGATTAGAGTTTAGACCACGATGGACATTTTTATCGAGGCAAAATGTACGATTCCCGCGTAAATTTCCTTTGGTAGTTACATCAATAAAGTTTGTATGATGCAAACACAATAATTGTTATTTGGGTAACTATAGTGGATATCCTGCTTGATCAATACACATATTATAGGTTTTATCCCTTCCCTTTTTTATTAAATAATAAATATTTTCACAACTTTTGGGCTTACACACATATTTAACAGCAACAGTGGCACGGTTTTGAGTCAATTTAATTTAAATGTTAAAAAAATGGTAAAATTTTACTTAGAAATGAATATGTTGTATTAGCACTATAGCTGATCATTGTCGAAATATAAATTATTTTGACTAAATGTAACCAAGTCCTGTAGGACTAACAGGTTGTAACTAACATATGTCACAAATAGAGTACTCCATTATTTATATTATACATATAAGATTATATATCTTATAGGGAAAATAAACCATTTTGTTTCTCTGAAAATACAAGTATATTATAAGTAACTTACAAAATTAATATACAATAAACATCTAACAAAATAATATTAAATAAATAATACCTGAAAATACGAGAAACAACAATTAAGTTTATTCCAGTTCCTCCTTTGTATTCTTTAAACAATTAAAATATTATTTATATCTGTATCTTACTCAGATAACATTTTCTTATTTAAGTCAGTCTTGAAAATAGACTTCAAAACAATCTTTTCTAAATACATGATAACCTATTTATTTAGATTAATGTACTAAGGCCATGTTTCACCAAGCAATTTTAAAGTTAACACCATGTTTAATATTATGTCATCCCTCATATTTCCTGTCAATGAATGAGAAGGCATGGTATTTTAACATGGCGTTAACTTTAACATTGCTTGGTAAAACACGGCCTTCATATGTTAAGCCATATTATTATAAAATTTTTCAAAGTGAATTGGGCAAAATTTTCTCAAAATCAGAATTTTAATACTTATCACCTTCATCCATACATGTCTTCAATTTTGAAAGTCAAACTACATGAAATGACTGAGGAAGCAATTACCCTTCCTAAATAAGTATAACAATAAAGTGAAAGACATCTGATGATACATAATAAAAAAAATAGCTTAACAAGTACATGGAATTTCCAATATTTTCAGATGATGGTTGGTGCGTATGGAGCAGGAGGGGGTCGGTCCGCTCTGCTTCCAGCCCCACAGGTGACCACATCAAAACCCGCCCAGAGGTCGGGACGAGCAACAAATGGTTCTAAAGATGATGGACCACCAGTGACGGTTTTCATAGGTAATTCTAGCAAATAACTTTTTTTTTTTTAATCTATACATCTATTATTTAACGAGGCTTATGATGCTCTAGGCATCTATGCCAGCCTCATAGTTTTATTCAAAATAGAATTATAAACTAGTATAATGTATTCAAGTGCGCTCCTTTACCAATAAAATATAAAATTTAACTAATAAACGGGCATCCCTAGATAGTGGCGACGCCAAAATAATATTAATTTGTTCCCCAAACAAATTTTCCGGGAACATCCGGCTTCTGAGGTCACGATTCCGACCACACTCCACCAACAAGTGCATTAGGTCTTCTGTAACACCATAGTGATCACAGTGAGGCGACTCCTTTCTCCCAATCATATAATTAAACTTGTTGAGTGGAACATGGCCCGATCGTAACCTCATAGCTGCAACTAAACTAATTCTGGGAATATTAGCATCCTAAAACCATGGGCTTAGCCCTATCAAATAACGGAAAAGATGATTCTTGAAACAACAATTGGATTTTTGCTTTAAGTTGGTGTTTGGTTTGAAATTAGTTTCTTGAAAAAAAAATGCATACTTTAATATTTATAAGGTATTGTCTCATTTGTTTTGACCAATGACAATATTTAAACTTAACATGTCTATGTTTGTTTATTGACTATTTAAATAAATTCTACAAAAAGACAGCAACATGAAGCTATTCATTGTGCAAATATTTTTACCAGGAGGGTTAATACTTAATATATAAGTTTTATCTATTATGTTATGCACAAAATCCAAAATTATTATACCTTTTTAAGTGGCATATTTTATTTCAATATAAACTTAATACAACTTTTCCATTTTCCGATAAAATGCCCAGTATTTATGAACAAATATCATCTTATAATAATTAAATTGACTTCAAAGTTATGAACTTCATATTTATATATATAAACACTCTGTGGTCAAGTGGTGGAGAACTTTGTTATTATTATTTATTATGGTAGAGCAGCTAGTGGCCAATATGACCGTATCTCGCAATGTTGGAATTGTGCCTGTTCATTATTTTATTTTTTTAAGCCTTTTGATGACCTGACTTTGTGAAGACGTCCACGTTGAGAGATCGTGGGTTCGATTAATGCATTAGAAAAACTACAATTATGTTTTTAGGTTTGGTTACGAGAATTCAGGTTGATTGTGAATTATGAAATTCATAAGTCAGATAGGCATATAAAAAGTTGGCCCTGCATGGACAGGTGTCCATTTCACGGGAATGTGACAGTAAAAGAAAGAGTGTCCAATTGCACACACTTGGGCACTATAAAATTACTCCTGTGTACCTGTTGTCAACTAAACACACCACCGACATCGAAATATGGAGCTAAAGAACCATAATATAGGTACTAATGTATCCTCCGCTATGTTTCAGGTAACATATCCAGTCGCGCCCCGGACGCTATGATCCGTGCGCTGCTTGGTGCCTGCGGTGCTGTGATCAGCTGGAAGAGGGTCAGCACGTTCGGTTTCTGCGAGTTCGCCGGGCCCGAGGCGGCGTTGAGATGCGTGAGGCTGTTGCACGAGCGACCGCTGGCCGATAAGAAGTTGCTCGCTCGCACGGACGGCAAGATGCAGGCGTTGGTGGATACATATAAAAGTGAGTGTAGTGTTTACTGTGGAGGATAATTATGCATCGCCTGTATTTTATGTTAGCTTTAGTATAACGGGTGTAACCAATTTTCGTTATTCTTGCTTTCAATTTTTTTTAGTTTTAACATAAATCTGTACTAATATTATAAAGCGGAAGAGTTTGTTTCAAATTCAAAATATTTATTTCCAAATGAAACTTAATCTATTTTCGGAAAGTCAACAAAAAGGGTAACAACCCTAGCCCGCCGAGAAGAACCGGCTTAAGAAACTCGGTTTGTTTATATTTTGGTGCTAATCCCAGGAACTACTGGTCCGATTTGATAAAAACTTTTTTTGTTGGATAGTCCATATTTTATAGAGTAAGGCTTTAGGCTATATATAACATTACGCACATTATAAACGGTTTAAGTTACTCAAAAAATATGTATGAAAGAATTATACTTTTTTAATAATCATAATATAAAAAAACGAAGTCGCGGCCACAGCTGGTCCTAAATATGTTTATAGTACGTGAAAAAAAGTGCATGTAGTTTATGTTTTACTATATATATATGTAACTAACTGAACGTGTTCTCCCGCAGCGGAGCAGCGCTCCCGGCTCGGCGACACGGCCGCGCCGGCGGACGGCGGCGAGGCGCCCTACCTGGACGCGGCCATGCGCGCCGCCGACGAGGCCGCCGCGCGCCGCCTGCAGCAGCTGTACCGCGACTACCAGGACGACATCAACAACTACGAGCTGCTGCAGAAGGGTACGATTTTGTTAATGGACAATTTTACATCTTTGGACTCTTTTTTTTTTTACCCGACTTCGGCGAAGCCAAAAGGAAGGGTAATGTTTTTGGCAGTCTATGTATGTATGTATGTATGTATGTTCCCTCGTAGCGGTTAAACTACTGGTCCGATTTTAATAAATAAGGTGTCAATCGATTCGTAGTAATCCCGCGAGTGACATAGGCTATATAATTTTTTGAAAAATTTTAGATTTTGAAAATTATACCTCGAAAACTATCTTCAAAAAAAATTTAATTAAGATAATTGTATCGTGTTTGGTATCAAAAGATAGATCTTGGCAAGCACATCAAGAATATGTATTTAAATAATAATAATAATATAATATCTATAGACGCTTCACACCACGTCAATCTGGCCCCGTGCTAAGTATCCGAAGAACTTGTTACAGGTACCGGACAACGGAAATATATATTTAATACATTTTTATACTATACACATATTTAAGATTTTTATTATATTATACACAAATTTAATACACATCCATGACCCAGGAGCATTGAAAACTTTTTGTTCCCTCGGCGGGATTCAAACCCGCGACCTTTCGTTCGAGCATCAACGCGCTCAACCAACTGCGCTACGGAGGTCGTCGCGCTGATAATGGACAATTTTCCATCTTTGGACTCTTTTTTTTTTCTCGAATGGGCCTGTGCCAATGAGCCGGAGTCCGTTTCAGTTTCCTCGGTCTATAGCTGCCGTTGTTTAGTACTTTTTTAATGACACGTTAACCCCCCGCGGGTGACGTTCAAAACGGAATTTGGGGAATACTACGGTGTGGTTATTATTAGGAGCGGGCTTCGTGTGTCCCCCTGTCTCAGGGGTCCGACCCCTCCCCCACTCTCTGACGAGTGGGGTTGCTCGCGCGCGGTAGCACAAACTAACGGCGTACGAGTGTTTATCGTGGTAGAGGAACTCAGATCGTTTACGTTGTCATGACCGGGAGGGCCGTCCCTCCCCCCTTCCGGCGGTCGGGTGGACTCGGCGCGCGTGTCACAGCGCGGGTTGACACTGTTTGCTGAAAGATGGCCCCGTCAGAGTCCAAGTTGTCAATGACAAGCGAATTCGTATGTCAATTAGCGAAGCTTATGTCAAATACCATATTATTTCCGTTTTTCTAAAGTAATATTTAGAGATGTCGTCTTGAATTAGGGCCCAGGTAATCAATTTTTTTTAACGCCGAGAAAATGTATTACGCATTCCGAGGTAGACTGCCGCGGCTATGTGGGACTCGCCGCGGCCGAAGAGATGGTGAACTGGGCCTTGATTCTCGTGGCCCTAACTTCGTTAATGACAGTCTATCCCGCTCATACGCATGTCAAATCATGCTCGTGCGAGCGGGACAGACTAACAATAGAACCGATATTCGAGGTATGAGGGCACTGGACGCAGCCTCTACACACTAAAATTAAAAATCGATCGATCGATCCTCTGCCACTACCGTCGTTGTCACATTCGGGCACGTCGGGGACACATTATATACATCCGCGACTCCGCCGATTTAATTTTATTTGTATTTAACTAATTTGAAACTTTATTACAGAGGAGGCGATCTCGAAGACGGCGCGCGTGCTCGAGGAGGCGGACATTTCGGAGGAGAAGCGCGACGTCATCCACCGCGAGATCGGCAAGTTCCGCGAGAGCATGAAGGTAACCACCGCCGCGACCCCCCATCCGGAGCGGGGGTCCCGCGCGCCTCCCGCGCGCTGAGGGGCTCGTGACCCCCCGCTCCACGACCTCGCGGGGCACTGACCCCCATCGGCAACGGAGCGGGGGGGTTCCCCGCTCCGCGACCCCCCTGACCCCCGCCGAGTTGCACCCCCCGCTGGGGGGGTGGGGCGCGGCGCTGACCGATCCGCTTTGCAGTAGGTGCGCGGGACAGCGGCGCCGGCGGCGGCGAGAGGGTGAGTCACACGCACTCGCCGCGGCGCGCGCTGCGGCCCGATACTTGCGACGTTTGCGTATTGCGACCCGCGAGTTGAGCGGCGGTTTTGGGATATTGCGGGCCGCTCCTAGAAAGAACGTGATAATATTTTTTTGACGTAAATTGTTTTCAAAGGGACATAGCAGAAGGAATGATTATAAAATCTTTATCTATATAATATCTATAATTATAAAAATTTCACTATGTTACGGAGGCACCGTATACACATAGCAAAGATCGCCATAACACAATGACAGCTTTCTGTGTATTTTGTTGCAAAATGTAAATGAAATTCATTTGATCTACGACACAAGTAGTTTCCTGAAATGTATGCGCTCTGAAAGACACAATATTAAATTGCCTTGAACCGTTTGTCGGTCTCCATACGTAAACAATACGCAAATGTCGACGCGAATCGGTCCACAGCTCTCGCCGCGGTCATATAAACCAGACGTGCTGTAAGATGACAGAGAAACATTTAAAAGTGTTTTTTTTTATTATTTCCTTGATTTTGGTTTATTTAGCGGGTATTTTAAATTTTTTACACTTACAATATTTCTTGTAATTCTATCAACTTTCGAAAATTCCGAGTTTGAGCGAGACAGATGTTCTCTAGTTCTCTTTCGCACGTCCCGGTTTATTGATGTGATATGTTGTAGACACACTAAATAGCAAAATCTGTACATAATATATTTTAAGTAAGACAACTATACAATTATTGTTCTTTACTACAGTTTTTATTAACGCCATCTGTCGGTGTTCCATCTAAAACAGTTTGCTCAGCGCCATCTATACTTTTAGTTACTTAGTGTGACTGCGGCGATCAGTTGAGGTTTAATATATTTTGTTCCCACTGACACATAGCTTTTTAATATTATAAGACGTTTTCGTTTAGAACTAACTGTTACATTGTGGCAATGCATACTTTATTTTCTTTTTCGGATGAAGTATAACGTACCGTCACTTAACAACCATGCGTTAAAAAGAGTTTCGATATTTATTTCTAAACGAATACGTCTATCGCATACAACACAACACACCACACAATATTTATATAGAGTATCATAAGATAATAATTTATTTTTAGTTTCGGGTTGTTGCGGACGACGCGCATAGTTATTATATGTCATATCGACAGATGAATTTGTGCCATTCATATGCCACTTCTCGAGTCAAGGCGTCACCTTAGCATCGATATGTCATTTATATGCCACTTTTTGAGTCAAAATGTCACTTTTAGCATCGATATGTCATTTATATGCCACTTTAACTATCGATATGCCACTTTAGTTATCGATATGCCACTCATTTTCTCGGTATATCTCAAATTAGCAAGTTACATGCCACATTATGAATGATATGTCACCCTGGCATACATGTATGCGCGTCGTCCCAAGCGCCCGCGGTCGCACGCTCGCACGGGTGAGTTACGAGCGTGCGATGCGCCGGAGTGCGTTCGCTCATACCTTTATTATAGCTAAATAAATAAAAATATTAACACGTAAAGCAAAAATAGAAGGCAGTTTTACTTTATTAGAAATTTGGTCGAATTTCGACCGACCTCTAGTCTATATTAGAATGCTTTGTGAAATGATTCCTGATACAACTACAATACATAAAAACGATAGTTATATATACAGAAAAAATATTAACATAATATAACCAAGTGATTTATTTTATACATACAAAAATGACATGGAACACCGGATGATCCAAAAATATATTTTTAATTCCAAACATCTGTTGCGTTTGTCTTACCCTAGTTTGTCTGTATGACATATTTATACAATGTGTTATATGCAGATATTCTGTAATTGCCAGTCTAATGCCATGACTCGTGATTAATCGATTATTTTTGCTGTTGAATAAATTGAAAAAATAAAAAAATCTGTTGAAAAAATTTAAAATAAATGATAAAAAAATATATTAATAAGATTGAGCGAGCGCCCCCCGGCCGAACAGCATCATCAGCCGCCGCCGCCCGCCGCCGCCGCGCCGCGCCGCCGCCGGTCGGACGCCCGCACCCCTGCCGGTATATTGTCGCGATATATACTTTGTAATGGGGGTAGATGAGGGAAAGTAGGAGGGAGGAAGAAATATAAAATCAAATATTCGATTTGAGTTGGGGGGTAGATGTGGAAATTTTGTTAAATTCATGAGTTTTGGTTTTGGGGTAGATGTGAAAATGATGATATGATTGGAGTGAAAAAAAAATTAAGAATCCTCAGTCATAGTGACAGGTACAAATGAGAAAATAATTTTAATAAGAGGGTATGTATTTTGGGGAATGTTTTTAGAAAGTTTTAGACGAGGGTAGATTTTAAAAATATTTTAACTACTTATTGCTAAAACTGTATTTGCTATGTTTTGATTGCTTATTTTGATCTGGGGTTTTCTGCTTTCTAGCGTTGTATGTCCATAAAATCGATTTTATATCGATATATTCGTGTGAAAAATCGATGTTTTTTTTATCTTAGTATGAGAAGATATTTGTTTATATACAGCAGGCGCAGGACGCGAGAGGAACGGATCCAAAGTATAATGTCGTGATTGTAAGGTGTGAGTCGAAACATAATATTTATTAGCACAACCCTAATGTCACTGTGCGGAGTCGATGTGATGGTGTATCGCGTGGAAATCGATAAGAGATGTTATCGATATTCGGAGCGTTACCGATACTCGAACACTGTGTTATAAAATGTTGACCGGATTGTTCTAATTTTGACCTTCAAAACATACGAAATATTGTAGCCTAATATTAGGTAAAACATTCGTTCGTACTAAAATGCATATTAAGGATAATTTAAATATAATAGTTAAATATTTTATTGTAATTTATAAAAAAAATAACCATTAAATATTCGGGCACTAAACAACAGCGCCAAATATTGGAAAAATATATTCCAGCGTTCCAGTTGAAGAAAATGCTCTTTCAATAAAAACAACGAATATTAAAATCCCAGTTCTGTTTTTATGTATAAACAGGGCGAATGGAACAGGAATGTAATTAAAAATTTCGTTCAAAACCTTATTTCCTTGCAATTGGAACACACCTTAAATAAATCGAAGCTCTTTAAAAACACGGTGGAAATTTTTAACACTTTTATTATTTTGGATCTTAACTCGTACTACCGGCAATAGGTCATTAAAATCTTCCTATCTTAAATACTACAGTATTTAAATAGTGACTAATTCGCTCGGAGAATACTGTATTATAGGATGAAAAGGTTTTGTAAATTATCACACATTTGATCGAAAATTAAGAGAATAAGTAACATTATACACACAAAGTCCCATCATATCGATTCTGTACATATGTAAACTAGCTGTATACATTAGAGAGGGACAGAAATAAGTTTATCTTTTCGCGCAGGAGGAGGCCGACGTGGTTGTGAGGAGGAAAAAGGACGTGAAGGAAGACGGGAAAGACAAGGAGAGGGATAGAGAGCGGGACCGCGACCGCGAGCGGGACAGAGATAGGGACAAGGAGAGGGAGCGGGACAGAGATAGGGAGAAGGACCGCGAGCGCGACAAGGACAGACGACGAAGAAGTGTTTCCAGGTTTGTGTTTTACAGTAGAAATTTGAAATCCCATCAAAAACATAACTTGTGAAAAGAGCCAAGTCTCGCTTCTTAGTTCTTCCACCGTAAAAAGTTGTGAGATACGTGTTATGGCAAGATTTTGGTCGTTTGGTTAGTCGGTCGGTCTTACAACATGTTATAGTGATCATAATCAATACTATTAAAAATCTTTCATGTTTTAAATAAATAAGTAGATTGATTTGGCAGATGTAGAAATTGAAAAGAAAAATAATTTATTTCCCATAATCACACTAATAGTATAAAGGCAAATTTTTATGTGTGTATGTGTGCATATATGTGTGTGTTTACTTCTTCTTCAAACGCAAACTGCTAGACAAATTTTGATATAATTTTATTTTTCATTACCAGTTCGCTCACTGCTTGAAAGTTCTGAGGTTGCTTAGTTTTTTCATTTTCTATCTAATTCAGATCATTAAATATTACAGAGGTAAGGACCGACGAGAGGAGCGGCGCGATGAGCGTCGGGAGGAGAGGCGAGAGGAACGCGACAAGGACCGCGACAAAGAACGCGACAAGGACCGCGACAAGGAACGCGAGAAGGACCGCGAGAGCGAACGGGACAGGGAACGCACCAAGGAGCGCGACAAGGAGCGAGATAAGGAACGCGACAAGGAGCGCGACAAAGAACGCGACAAGGAGCGCGAGAGGGAGAGGGAAGAGCGCGAGCGAGACAGAGAGAGGGAGCGGGAGAGAGAGAGGGAGAGGGAGCGGGAGCGGGAAAGAGAGAGGTAATATATAATATATATTTTTTAATAATTTATTCATGTAAAATTATACTTAAGAGGAAACACCACGAATTTTTTTTCATACAAAAATAGGGGTCTAAGGGATTTCTATTTCCTCCCTGGATAACACCTATAGAGTAACAATTTTTTTACTGAATATTTATGGATATTGTTTGTACGTCCCTATTTTTTCCTTTTTTTAATAAATTAATTATTTAAAGAGATATGGATGTTTAAAAACCTAAAAAAAATGGCCAGACTCTCCGCTATGTTTAAATATCTAGGAAACAGATTTGACTACAATAAACAACAAAAGCAAAAAATAGGAACCTAGCTCAATTCTTTTTTTAGCTAATAAAGAAAAAAATATCTAAATCGGTTAAGTTTTGGAGGAGGAAACAGGAATCCCCTAAACGTCGATTTCTGGTGCTTTTAATAGGTAATTTCAGTCCAAGTTGCAGTTGTCTCTATCGCGCTAGTGCTGGCTAGCTAAGGCACTGCGAGACAGCAATAGATTTTATAAATACCTATTTTGTATTTCTCTCAACCGTGGTGTTTCCTCTTAAATAGTATAACAATACTATCTCGCCAAACACATGTTTAACGGCGAGATGCGCTCTTTCGGTTATGATACTATTACAATGTAAAAATTATAAAAAAAACATAAATCTAGTTTACTTACGCTAATAAAAAAATATTAAAAAATACAATGAAAAAAGAATGAATTCTCTAAAATATCTAATAGTAGGTACGGCTTTTAATTTTTTTTTTACAATTCCATGTGACGTTTTTTGCTAATTTCTTAATAAATCTAATTTATTATATATTTTAGGTTATTAGTGTTTATTAGTCCGTTCTCCATTATAGTTTCTTATTTTAGGTTTTACCAGTCTTTGCTCTCTTACTCTTACTTAAATAAACACACTGGAGATGTGATAACATAACAGAGGTATTTGTTACGTCTTCAATATGCGTTCATAGTAGAGTGAAAAAAACTGTCGCGTGTTATACATTTATATTGTGTTTGTCAATTTGGTGTTGATATAATATGCAAAAAATACAGACGAATTGAGAACCTCCTCCTTTTTTTGAAGTCGGTTAATAACCTCAATATGAGCGTTTAAAGATACTAGTGATTATACAGGGTGTAAAGACAACAGTCACTGTAACTTTGATATACGATTATACTAACTTTTCTCATTTTGGAAATGTTTTTTTTATATCTTATTTTTTTCAAAAAGCAAAAACAAATGTGTACCTAACTTTTTACCATTTCTTATTTTTTTGTCGCAAGAATAACGAAATAGCTAAAAAAAAATATTTTTTTGTAAAAAAATAAATAGGTACATGTACATTGTACATAAACTACACAGAATGAGAAAAGATAGATATCCCAAAGTTATAGTGACTGTTATTTTACACACGTTATATAATTTAGGAAATACAGTTTATCATTCTCTTTTATATGAGGACAGGCTGCAAAACAACTATTAGTCAAAACATTTACACAAGTATAAGCTATACGATATTTCTCTCCTTGTCTATCAATTTAACTTCTTACATATCATTGTTTAAAAGTGTTTAAATATTGTTCAAAAGTTTTTTTAACAATCTTTAAACACATTTTTCTTCTATTGCTTCAATCAAATGTATGATGTTTCAGGGAGGTACGGGAGAGAGAAAGGGAGAGGGAGCGAGAGGCCCGCGAGAGGGAAAGAGAGAGAGAACGCGAGCGGGACAGGGACCGGTGAGTTACCATTTTCACGCCTCCGTGGTCTAGTGGTTCAGAGCTTCGTTCTCGACCCGGAGCGTTGGATCAGCAAAAAATGTTGTTTTCAAGTTTGGTTAGGACATGCAGGCTGATCACCTGATTGTCTGACAAGAAAGATGATCCATGCGTCGGATGGGCATGTAAAAAGTCGGTCCTGCGCCTGTTCTCTCGCCAGTCGTGTCGGTTTACCGTCCCACTGGGCTATGAGAGTAAAAGGAATAGAGAGTGCTTCTGTATACTGCGCACACACTTGGGCACTATAAAATATTTCTTGCGTAGCTGCTGGCCTGGTTTCAATGAAATCGGCTACCGACACCGAAATCGGTGAGGGGAGCTATTATTATTATTATTTACCCGACTGCGGCGAAAGGAAGTTTAATGAACATGATAATAATAATCTCCTTCAGGGCCGACGTTGCATTGGTGATTACTCTGGTGTTGCCCATGTGTATAGGCGACGGTGACCGCTTACCATCAGGCGGCCCGTCTGCGTTTTTGTCTCGCTCTAAAAATATCTCAAAGAAAAAATCTTTTATTTCCAAATAAGTTAGAAACTAACACTTTTAAAATTGTCCTTTCTTTTAAAAATTCGAACGCACATAACATAACGTGAATATTAAACTATACAGGGTGTAAAAAGAGCCGTACACCTTAAACGTAAAACTTTTGGATGTGAATAATCATATAGTTCAATAGCATAAAGTTATTATAGTTATAAAACATTTCCTGCATGAGAAAAGGTAATTTCTTCCGGTAGAATACGCTGCTTTTTCTCATTCTGAATTTTTCTTATATTTTTTTTGTCAAAACTAAAAAAACAGTTTTTTTAAATTTTTTTTGTCGCAAGAATATTAAAAAAGCAGAAAATATTATTAAAAAAAAATATTGTAAAAAAATCATTTTTTAATTGAGAAAATATAGTCATATTTATAGTGACTGCTCTTTTTACAACCTGTATAATTAAATCGTGCAATGTTATAAAGTCGTAAAAAATGTCGTCTACCCTTTCATCAAACGGTTTGTAACAAACCAATATAACTGTAAACCTGAATTCGTATCGATCGCCATAACTTTTATCGTGCTTTATCGCTGCCACAACGAAATTAATTGTACACCAGAGTTATACAGTGAACTACAATCACAGTTGTGTATAAGATTACAAATAGTGGAAAGCAAAATAGCCATAATACTAGCTGTGCCCGCGACTTCGTTCGCGTGGTTTTTGAGTGACTTAAACCGTTTATGCAGCGCACGCAACGAAAGTCCTCAAATGTGAATAATTTTCCCCGTTTTTGCAACATTTCTCACTGACGCTTCGCTCCTATTGGTCGCAGCGTAATGCCTTCCTCTATAAATGGACTATCCGACGATAAAAGAATTTTTCAAATCGGACCTGTGGTTCCTGAGATTAGCGAAACAAACTCTTCCGCTTTATAATATTAGTAAAGATAAATAGAGCTTCAGGGGCCTAGTGGGTAGACCGTTGATTAGCACTCGAAAGGGTGCAGGTTGTGGCGTGTACCAATGAGACTTTCAAATCTCAAGTACATCATACGGACGCTCTAACGGTGAAGTAAAACATCGTGAGGAAACCCGCACACGGTTGGCCCCTGACGTATTGACCAGTCATCTGGACTAGGCCGACTGTTGTGATGCCGTATGTGCTGACCATGCGACACGCCGCCTGACCCACTACAGTAAAGTGGTTACTTCGCTCGGAGAATACTGAATAGATTATCCAATAACGAATACAAAGGTTTACCTTTGTGGTAAAAAATTGTTATAAAAGAGTATGTGTCCGCACGTAAGAATATTTTTCTAAAAACTGTATCTTTCGCGTTAACCTACGTTTGTAGAAATTATTATTCGGACTAATAGAAAACACGTGTTGTAGTATAAACATCTATACTAATATTATAAAGCGGAAGAGTTTGTTTGTATGTTTGTTTGTTTGTTTGTTTGTTTAAACGCGCTAATCTCAGGAACTACTGGTCCGATTTGAAAAATTCTTTTTTTGTCGGATAGTCCATTTATAGAGGAAGGCTTTAGGCTATATGAAATTACGCTGCGACTAATAGGAGCGAAGCGTCAGTGAGAAATGTTGCAAAAACGGGGAAAAGTATTTTGGGAATTTTTGCAACATTTCTCACTGACGCTTACATTTGGGGACTTTCATTGCGTGCGCTGCATAAACGGCTTAAGTCACTCGAAAACCACGCGAACGAAGTCGCGAGAACAGCTAGTAAATAAATAATTGTGAATAGAGTTGCTAGTTCTTTAAAATGTTCGCTAGCTAACTTCATGGTGTCGGTTTTTCGTGTCAGTGTTTAATTAACCCTCATAACTTTGTTCCTAACGCGTCAAAAGATGTATAAGTTGTCATTTTGCTTTCATTAAAAAGATGTTATGTAATGTAAATTATATGTATACTAGCTGACCCTTGCCCACTTCGTTGAGCATAAAAAGAGTTTATGATAAAATTCAACTAAAAAAAAACAACGTGGGAACCCGAAACCCGAAACGCGGGAACCCGGAACCCGCAACGCGGGAACCCGGAACCCGCAACGCGGGAACCCGGAACCCGCAACACGGGAACCCGGAACCCGCAACGCGGGAACCCGGAACCCGCAACGCGGGAACCCGGAACCCGCAACGCGGGAACCCGGAACCCGCAACGCGGGAACCCGGAACCCGCAACGCGGGAACCCGGAACCCGCAACGCGGGAACCCGGAACCCGCAACGCGGGAACCCGGAACCCGCAACGCGGGAACCCGGAACCCGCAACGCGGGAACCCGGAACCCGCAACGCGGGAACCCGGAACCCGCAACGCGGGAACCCGGAACCCGCAACGCGGGAACCCGGAACCCGCAACGCGGGAACCCGGAACCCGCAAAGCGGGAACCCGGAACCCGCAACGCGGAACCCGCAACGCGGAACCCGGAACCCGCAACGCGGAACCCGGAACCCGCAACGCGGGAACCCGGAACCCGCAACGCGGGAACCCGGAACCCGCAACGCGGAACCCGCAACATGGGAACCCGAAACCCGCAACGCGGAACCCGGAACGCAGGACCAGGAACGCGCAACACGGGAACCCGGAACCCGCAACGCGGAACCAGCAGCATGGAAACCCGAAACCCGCAACGCGGAACCCGCAACGCGGAATCCGGAACCCGCAACGCGGAACCCACAACGCGAAACCCTAACGCAGAACCCGCAACGTTCACGGAAACGCTGTCAAATGGAATAAATAGTCCTACTTACTTATAGAGTACTTATAGATTACGCCTACTAACATAAGCTAACGCCCGGTGAATGCTCCCGTCACAGTCGGTCCAGCCGATTCGGTGATCATTAGTTAGATGACGATGATGATGATGATGATGATGATGATGATGAAAAGTAGCCTAAATTAAGCCTTGTAACTTTAGCTATCTACCAGTGAAAGTCTCGTTAAAATCGGTCCAGCCGTTCCAGAGATTAGCCGGAGCAAAGAGACACGCTGACAGACAGACATTTTTTTAAATTGCATTTTCGTTTTCAGTACCTAGATATCGTTGCCAATGCCAAAAAAAAGAAGAAAATATCGTTTAAAATGTCATATGCATTTAGAAAAACGTTGCTAATTGAAAGTTACAAACTGACACTTCAATACGAATAGATTTCTGAACGCATAGTTGTTACATCATTTGACAACAAATGTTTGACATTTGATGAACAAAATATGAGCATTTATTTATATAATTATTCATTACACATCAAGTTTTCACTATTTTTAATATGTATTCTGCTATTCGGGGAGGAGACAAATCCAACGAATCAAAAACCATGAAAATTGGTTCAGCCGTTCTCGAGTTATAAGTGTTGTAACAAACACGACTTTCTTTTATATATATAGATGAATACAGACAGACAAATACAACTATAGTACCCGTACAAGATTAAAATAGAAAATAACAACTTTAATATAACTGTGGTAAAAGTTTATGTTAAAAGTGCTTTGCGTTTTTTTTAATATACATAATAAACATGAATAGATGAAGGTGATATGTAGCAAAATTATGATTATGAGAAAATTGAGTTCAAACATTTTAGAATACGTCGTAACGTTAAGTACATTAATCTAAAGATCCGTCTCTAGAATCAATGTACTTAATACTACCTAATACCTGTACTTAATATATCCTAAAATGTTTAAGTGACTGTCTAAACTCAATTTTCTGTGTAATTTTTTTTACGACATATCACCTTCATCGATTCCTGTTTTCAAATATTGAATCATTTAAAATATTGATATGTAAAAGTGCGTGTAAAGTAACTGGTTATATATAGTGGCATAAATGCGTTTTGTACTGTTGTCTATTCATCCCTACATACGGACGAGGTATGAGATACGTAATGCTGTGAGGAATAACGGCAAAAGGTAACTAAAAAGTGTTTTATATAAATAACTAGCTGTGCCCCGACTTCGTTCGCGTGGTTTTTGAGTGACTTAAACCGTTTATGCAGCGCACGCAACGAAAGTCCCCAAATGTGAATAGTTTTCCCCGTTTTTGCAACATTTCTCACTGACGCTTCGCTCCTATGGGTCGCAGCGTGATGTTATATAGCCTAAAGCCTTCCTATATAAATGGACTAACAACAAAAAAAGTTCCTGAGATTAGCGCGTTTAAACAAACAAACAAACTCTTCCGCTTTATAATATTATTATAGATAAACTAGCGGTGTGTCAGGCATACAATGATTTGTCCTGACTATGAACTGGAATAACTAACTACACTTATCTTCATACATAGTGCATATCCACATATTTTAATCTATTTCTTGCTTGAACACACAATTTTATCAAGCTGTTTAAAAAGAGAATACAGTAATAATACACAATCTACTTGCACTTTTTCCACTTTATTAGTTGTAAGGGTGTGCTGTTCTCAAGTCCAAAATGTATTGAACTTAAGGAATGACGACAGCAATACCCGTTCAACTAGTTTATTGTCATTAAAATAATATTGTTGTGATAACATAATTTATAATGTTTGTAAAGTGTTCGGTCAGCGGTTATATGACACAAGTGCGTATGTACGACTCCGCTCGTACATTAGTTGTTTTACATTATTTATTTGTTGAAATAAACGGATTCGACTAAGTCATCATCTGTTCAATAATATGAATTTCCACCAAGAACCTACAGTACATTCAATAACATCAATTACCTGAAGGTGATATGACGCAAAAAATACCGAGAAAATTGAATTTAAACTGCCACTTAAACATTTTAGGATATGTAGTAACTATAGGAATTAGGTTGTGCAGTCCAAACAACGTTTATTAATGTTAATATAAGATATTTATTAATGTTATAAACACCAGAAAGTAAATAACGTATCTCTCTACAAAGCATAGAAAAATCAGAATAGACGGGCGGGCTAATGCTAACTGCATGACATAATAAAAGACATGTCAGATATAATGTTTGAATTAATACAGAGTGGCAGGTATATCGGATGGTCACTTTATAAATAGAAATATTTATTTTACACAATAATAAATTATTTTGATTGGTTTTTGAATAACCTGTAAATAAATCCAACAGTAACATGTTGAGTACATTGATTCTAGAGACGGATCTTTAGATTAATTTACTTAATACTTTACGACGTATTCTAAAATGTTTAAGAGACAGTTTGAATTAAATTTTCTTAAAATCATAGTTATGCTACATATCAACTTAATCCATTCATGTCTTCATTTATTAAATATATTATAATGATAGAGTATTTATTTTTGTTTATTGAGGAGTACCATAAATTATGTGCAATCATAAAAAAGAAGCCACAAATTATTGTTTATTAGTTAAATTATGTTGAGGTCATCACCCATATTAATTAAACTGTAAATAGATAAATATTTAATTTTCCAGTGAGCGCGAGCGAGAGAGGGAGCGTGAGAGGGAGCGCACGCGGTCTCGCTCCCGCGGCCGCGAGCCGGACGCGCGGCGGGAGAGAGAGGTGGAAGAGGAGGCGAGAGACAGGAAGAGGCTGGAGAAGCGGGCGCGGGAGAAGGAGGCCGCGTATCAGGAGAGGTGAGCTCTTTGTTTTTTATTTTTTTAATGGTAGGAAAACTTACTACATTAGACAATCACCATTACATGGATTCTAAATTACATCCACACACACACAAACACACACTCACACACACAATTTTACACAATACACTCACTCATTGTATTTTTAGTATTTTGTTAATAATAATTGATATTTAATATTTATATACTATACTATATAAGTTAATATTCTGTGAGGGGGGGCCTGGGGTACCAATATACAGGCTTTGGCTTAGTTTGGGCTCCATGTCTCCCACAAATTGCTCTTGTAATTTTTGGGAGAAATAAACTATTACTATTAAAAACTATTACTATTAAATTATAGGTGATTACAATATTTCATATCCTGTATACGTACGTAATTAGCTTTAATTTGCTTTAAATTGGTACAACTAGCGCCACAATCCTGCATCATGTTTTGTGGCGGCACTACTAGCGCCACAATCCTGCATCGCGCTATCGAAGTGTTCTAAGTCTGCCGCTATATATACGACATCTGAAAACTAGTACAGATGGCTTCGGCCTGACCGAGCGTACCACGAGTGAGGTCGGAGATCTCCCTTTGGGGCTTCCACTAGTATTCCCACCTTGGTGAATTCATATGTACTATGCTGTGGCATAATCGTGAATAAATTTAATAATGTACCTTCTGTTTGTCGCCATTTCCAGGTTACGCAACTGGGAGGGTCGCGAGCGGCGCAAGGCCAAAGACTACGAGCGCGAGAAAGAGAGGGAGCGATGCAGAGAGGAGGAGAGGGAGCGAGAGGCGAAACGCCTCAAACAGTTCTTAGAGGACTACGACGACGAGCGGGACGACCATAAGTACTACAAGTGAGTTGATATTATAACGCTTCGTACCACGGAAATCTGGTCCCGTGCTCAGAAGAACTTGTGTTACAGGGACCAGACATCGGAAATATATTTAACAGTTTTGTACTATACACATATTTAGAAATTTTATTATATTATTATACATATTCAGGACCGTTGTCCTGTTATGAGAGAAAGTTGTGTGTTATGAGAGAGAGAGAGAACTTGTATATTGCGCACACACTTGGGTACTATTAAAACAACTCCCGTAGCCTGGATTCACTGACACCGAAATCGGCGTAGGAGCTCTTTATTGCGACATTATTACAAAGAACAATGTTACAAAGTTATTAAGTACTCGTTCATTTACAGAGGTAAAGAGCTGCAGCGGCGGCTCGGCGCGCGCGTCCGCGAGGCTGAAAGCGACGGCCGCGAGCGAGCGAGAGAGCACGCCGAGTTGGAGGCGTTACGCGCTAAAGTGCTGGGCGGCGCAGACCCCGCCGACCCCGCCGCCAACGCCGCCTGGGAGCGAGCGAGACAGGTACAGTGTGCGAGTGAGGGCGCACGCCGAGTTGGAGGCGTTACGCGCTAAAGTGCTGGGCGGCGCAGACTCCGCCGACCCCGCCGCCAACGCCGCCTGGGAGCGAGCGAGACAGGTACAGAGTGCGAGTGAGGGAGCACGGCGTGTTGGAGGTGTTACGTGCTATAGTGCTGGGCGGTGCAGACCCCGCCGACCCCGCCGCCAACGCCGCCTGGGAGCGAACGAGACAGGTACAGAGTGCGAGTGAGGCAGCATGGCGAGTTGGAGGCGTTACGCGCTAAAGTGCTGGGCGGCGCAGACCCCGCCGACCCCGCCGCCTGGGAGCGAGCGAGACAGGTACAGTGTGCGAGTGAGAGAGAGAGAGAGAGTTTCGAACGCCAATCCGATGCACGGTCAAAAGTGGTAATTGTTTTCCTGCTGAAGGCTGGTCCTAAGTTGGTCCTGACGATCGATGAAATAAAACTTGTTTCAATTGTACGCAATAAATAAATTAAAATATGTTCTTCTACAGGAACTAGAACAGACGTACGCGCCGCGCCTGCTCGTGGACGCGCGCGCCAGCGGCGAGCAACAGCGGGCGCGCGAGCGGCAGCGGGCGCAGCAGCGGCAGCGGGCGCGGGAGGAGGCGCGCGAGCGGGCGGCGCGGGACAGAGACAGATATCTGCGGGATCAGGTGAGAGCTACACACATCATTATTCTCGGCACGACAACTTTACAAGACTAATCTAAAATGACTCACATGATCATGAGGTGCTGGAGGTCGTGAGTTCGATTCCCGCGTTGGAAAAACAAAAAATATTGTTTTCAAGTTAGGTTAGGACAATGCAGGCTGATCACCTGATTGTCTAACAAGAAAGATCCATGCGTCGGATGGGCATGTAAAAAGACGGTCCTGCGCCTGATCTTCTGCCAGTCGTGACAATCCGGTGATCATCATGATCAGCACCAAACTTAAAAACAATATTTTTTTGTTGTTTCAACGCGGGAAACGCACCCACGACCTCCGGGTCGAGAGCGAAGCTCTGAACAACTAGACCAGGGAGGCGATTGCGTTCATATTATTGTCCAATTGGCATCACTGACTAATCTCTGGATGTGTCATAGACGGCTTCGTTTAAGTTTGGGCTAAATTTATCTCGGACTTATTACATAATTCCAGGCGACGCGGCAACTTCCCACCGAGGCGGAGCCGATAGACAGCGACGACAGCCCGGGCGCCTCCCCGTGCGCGTCGCTCACCCCGCCGCGCGCGCCGCCGCCGCCGCGCACGCCGCCCACCCCGCCGCGCCCCGCAACACCCGAGTTGCGGCCCGCACAGGTAAAGAGCCATGCCATTCCGGTACCCGATTAACTTTGGTGGCCTTCCTTTGATGAACATTGACTCTCATTTGGCGTTTGAACTTTTTAAAAACACATTTTTATACGAGGCAGGCCCGCTACTCTTTTTAAAATAAATTTTACAACGACACAAAGATTATTCAAAAAATTAATCGGTTAAAACACTAAGTAAATAGTTAAACTATTTTATTGTCATTTAATTACAGCTCTAAATCCTATAGTGTATTTACTCTCATAAGTAATTGCTAAAAAGGCCACTTTTGGCGGCTAGTAGTGTGCCTGCCTCGCCTTAATGAGTTAAAATATAAAAATTTTGACATTTTAACTTTTAAAATTAAGTTTCGAAGGTCACCAATGTTGCGTAATCGGGCATCTGGTTCCGTGGCATAATACGCGACTAAGTGGCTACTGTGTAATGTTTCAGGGCGTGGTGTCTGACGAGAGCTCGCCGATCAGCATCAGCTTCCGCAGCAAGGGCAGCCCCACCCCCTCCACGGACACGCCCACCGGTACGTATTGCAACTATGCAACGCCTACGCACAGCATGTTGCTGCTTTTTTAATTAACATCAAATAAAAAACTTAAACAGTAAAAATAGGCTTTTTTGTCATTGGCAACTATTGAATATTGTCTTTGGATTTATAGTCGCAAACTATATTCATTGTATTGTAATGGCCAATTCGCATCACTGACCAATCTATGGTTGTGTCTTTTTTTACGTTTGGGTTAAATTTAAAATATATCTGCCTTTGTATACCTAATGACATAGTAACACTCTTCATTGTCCACATCGGGCTGGGCCGTGTGCATGTTCCTGTAGCCTTAACTTTTTAATAATAAACTGTAATGTTTACAGACGGGCGGTTGCGGCGAAGCGCCCTGGCCGCCTTTGCGCCTGACGACGAGCCGCCCCCACCCCGACATCCCAGTGAGTATAACATGTGGGAATACTAGTGGAAGTCCAAAAGGGAGATCTCCGACCGAGCGAGCGAGCATACCATATGCTCGGTCAGGCCGAAGCACACTGTACTAGTTTTCAGATGTTGTATATGTCGCTGTCATCTAATTGAATCAGCAGTTTAATTGAACGACTAGAGCGTTTATAAAATGACGACATTTAATTGAATGGCTAAAAGACAACTCGTCATGTTGTTAATGTAATAATGTAACGTTCAACTTCTTCACTGAACGGCATTTAGCATAGTCGTTAAATGGTATAGCATACTTTGTAATGTTTGGTAGGGGTGACCACTGACCATATGTTCGCAACTTAAAAGGTCCTCAAAAATGTAGACATGACATGTCACAAAAATGAAAATGAAATTATCAACTATGTACAATCTGTGCAAGCTGTTTGCCGCCATATTTGTTTTGGTGACTACTAGCGTCCCTGCGGGAATAAATGAACTAAATTTCAATCACCTGACTGATTTTACGTCCGCTCTGTTTACAGGGGTTTGTTACAGTCCGCTTACTAGTTGGTCGTCGAGTGACGGTTGTTCAATCAACGTTCGGCCTAATCAATCAATCAAATGTCGTCATTCAATAAACGCGCTAGACATTCAATCAAATATTTGCATCAATAATTCAGTTCTTAATTTTGACGCTAGATGGCGTTAGTAGTCATGCAGTCATATCGCACTATCATTATTCTATAGATATACACTGTGAGTGTTTAATTAATTACTAGTTAAATGACAATTTCAACTCCTTCTTGCAGTGAAAGAGAAGAAGGACAAGGACAAGAGTAAAAAAGAAGAGAAAGAGAAGTTAGAGAAAGAGAAGGCAGACAAGAGTGACAAGGAGAACAGATCCGCCGAGGAGAAGAGGAAACACATCAAGAGCCTCATAGACAAGATACCCACGCAGAAGGAACAGTTGTTCCAGTATAAGTTGGATACTGCTCAGGTACTTTATTTTTAAACTTATTTAAGGACCAATTAACAGCTAATACGTATTTTAAAAATACAAAATATGTTATATAAATACATTATTTGTATAGCCAACAACTTTCTAGTCTCAACTTTCAAATTTTATAGTGAATACATTTTTTTTTCGTCTATTCAATGTATCCCAGCACAAAATACCTAGAACCCATTTTTGTAAATCTTTTAACGAAGATACAAACAATTATAATAATAAAGCCTATTTATTTCCCTTAACTTTACAAAGTTTTAATTCGTTAATCTGGCGTTACTTTGCGGAAATCCATAGCATACAATTTCAGTATCCCTCGAAAAATGTTAACCACAACTTGTAGGTTGTGGTTAACATTTTCATTGGGATGAAATTTCGGATACGGATATGCATATGAAATTATTTCGAATTATCAGTTTGTTTCGGATAATTTCGGACAACTACAACTAAAAAAACGGAAAACTACTAAAACAAAACTTTTATTTCGGATTCGGTTACGGTTACGGATATTTTTTTTACCGGATATCCGATAGTTTCGGTTACGGTTACGGAACTTCCTAACTTCCCTATAACATATCTTTAATAAAAAAAATAATGATTCCAGATTGACAACACGCTGATGGAGAAGAAGATCCGTCCGTGGATCAACAAGAAGATCATAGAGTACATCGGCGAGCCGGAACCCACGCTCGTGGACTTCATATGCAGCAAGGTGCTGGCCGGCTCCGCGCCGCAGGGCATCCTGGACGACGTGCAGATGGTGAGCGCACACACACGGGGACACGGGAGACTAGCCACGAACGGGCTGGCTCCTACACTCGCGTGAACTTGTGTTGTTTTCTCGTGTTAGGGTACGCATTTTTGGGTTGAGAACGTGCTTCCAGCCCCTCTGATATTGCGGATTAATGCCGAATCAAATGCAATCTAGAAATGAATTTTTATCATTATTTATTTTTGAAAAAAAAATTTTTTTTGCAATATATTTTTAGTCGCAAGGCTGAACTGTTTGGAACAACGTTCTGCATTAAATTCTTAAATTTTATAATTTTTGCCCTAGTACGTAATGAACGTCTTACGCGTGCTATTGACCTCTCAGCGTAATCAGCTGATCGCTGTGTTGTGCACGTTGTACATTGCCTATTGAAAATTTTTAAAATTTTAAAACAGTGGATTAAAAGCAAATGACTAGTACCAATGGATATATCTCTTTCCTGGTTATTACCCCACAAAGTTATAGTGACTGCTCTTTTTACACCCTGTATATCGTACATTGGCCTATTGATATCTGTATTACCTTAACCTTAAGGTTTTTTTTAACTCAGTTTCTGGTGAAAATATTTTTGCGACATATTACCTTTATCCATTCATATCTACAATTATTATATTCGTTTGCCGCCAAAATCTAGTCATAAGTTCATTTTCATTTAAACATAAATTTCATTATCTGAAACTATAGTTGTTTTTTCTCTCAGGTGCTCGACGAGGAAGCGGAGGTGTTTGTTGTGAAGATGTGGAGACTACTCATATACGAGCTGGAGGCCAAACGCGCTGGCCTCGTCAAGTGAACAGACAGGACTAGGAACTAGGCCAAACTAGAAGTCCACTCTAGCGACTAGCAAGGCTAAAGTATTATAGTACGTCCCTTTTCAATTTAACCTAAACGTAAACAAACAAAAAACACCGAAATTTTTACATATTCACTTATTGTGCACACTTATCAACACTTTCACTGGAATATTAAAGGATCATACTTCGTTATCCAATACATTTTATAACAATTAATATATATAAACATCAAATGAAAAATACAATAAAAATACCCAATTTTGATACTGCCGTCTATAGTCTATGGATTCATAGACGCAAACTATAATCATTGTGTTCGCATCACTGACTAGTCTATGGTTGTGTCATAGACGGGTTTGATTACGTTGGATTAAATTATAACGGGACGTACTGTAGTAGGGATTATATACTCAGATTCAATGTGATCTATATGTAAACAGCTCTGTCGGACAGGCTATAATAATATTTAAACAATATTTCTACGACCAAGAGGCAGAAGTTTATGACTTCACAAATTTATTGGAAATAAATGAATTCTAATTCTTACCTCATTGGCTGATTATGTATCGTGCAACGGCAATTCGACAGACGCAACTTCTTCCTACTATGTTGTACAATATCGCTGTCAAGTGTATACGTTTGTCAGCGATGTTGTACACAATTGTACAATTTACGCCTGTCGAATTGCTGTTGCGAGATACATAATCAAATCATAATCAATCCGAAAGGCTGTTCAAATCGCCGATCAGCTAAGATTTGAGTTAACTCAATATTAGCTGATCATCAATTTGATCAGCCCTTCAGAAACTGAGAGTTATGCTATCAATTTAAATGTCACTTATTCTCCGGGCAAGAAATATGGTCGAATTTCCTTTTTTTTTGTTGACATTTCTATCACATTAAATCGGAACAGTATATCAAGACTAACCTAGACCAGACTTAAAGCTATTAGCTTGATTAGAAACCAAAAGTAGAGGTCATCGGTCTAACGACGGATTCACACAGATGAGAATACATTTCATTCTAAGATTTTGAATGTTATACAGCAATCTTTATTATTCCGAGACGTATATGTAGGTAATGTTGCAAAATATACTGATACGTGTCACATTGATTTGCTAATTTTGTCTCTGTTACTCTGTATAAAGTAAGCAGTGACAGAGCTTCCGAAAATGTGCAATATGTACATTTGACCTAAGATTTTTTTATAAGGACAAAATGTATTCTTATATGTTTGAATGCTTATAATAAAGTATGTTATTGTCTACGCCATTTTGTATACACCTTCGTATTTATGTTAGCCAAATACATTATGTTGAATACTAGAATTGTTTTTTTAATTTACTGTCATCGCCGTTTTGCGTACACACTAAGGAGAAACGATAAAACGCTTACTATATAATGATGAAATACTAAATAATGGACGTACTAACGTAAAAACCTCATCTCAATGGCTATATTTAACAGCTTTTTTCTATAGTGTGGAATTAATTATTTTGTACTATAGTTCGCCACCGATAAATTTAACCATAGGTAAACAAACCGAATACATCGAAATTTTTACTTATTGTGCACACTTATCAACACTTTCACAGGTATGTTAAAGGATCTTACTTCATTATCCAATACATTTTATAACAATTAAACAATAGTTAACACATTTAAACATCAAATGAAAAATGTTTTACAGTAAAAATAAGCTATTTTGACACTGCTGACTGTAGAATATAGTCTATAGTCTATGGATTCATGTACCCAACAATAATCATGCATTAATATTTGCCAATTGGCATCACTGACTAGTCTATGGTTGTGTCATAGACGGGTTTGTTTACGTATGGGTTAAATTTATCTCGGACGTACTGTAAATAAAGGTACATACTTCACCACAATTATATTACGTCATAAGATTTATAATAGTGATTATTGTAATAGGTGACAACTCGTATGTAATGTATATGTATATAACAACATACAACATTATATACTGGTATATAATGTTGTATGTTGTTTCAAGCGCCTACACAATATTCTAAACATACTTGTGCCTAACTTCGTATGTTCCTTTTTAACCTACGACCACTTACACAGATTGTACAAAGAGCAGTCACTATAACTTTGGGATATGATTATACTACCTTTTCTCATTTTAGAAATGTCTTTTTTTACAATAATAAAAAAAAATTTTTTTCGTTACTCTTTGACAACCAGTTTTTCACAAAAAAATAATTTAAAAATACATTTCCAAAATAAAGAAAGTATAATCGTATCTCAAAGTTATAGTGCCTGTTCTATTTACACCCTGTATAGGAACATCATTTTCAAAGAAACAATACGCTAATATGTATACTGTTTTAATGTTCAACCGTTTATTTAAGAATAATTTTGTTTATGATAATCCGCAATATACTTAAGGGTTCTTATTAATTCAACTGCAAAGTCTGATTATAAGTTTTATAGCAATAAAGGCGTCAGTGTTAGAGAGAGATGTAAATCTTCCTACTCTTTCTAATGTGGTATAGAAAGAGATATCCTTCGTCTCTTTCTAGCATAGGTCATTGAACGATACTGCCATTTTTAATCCGGCTAAGTCAAAATTTATGATACTCATGCAAATTTCAGAAGATTGTTTATGAATTTTATGCCAATTTCATTAGATATAGTGATTTAATTTCTCTAAGAAAGTAATGTCTATATTATTAGTTATATAAACTGACTATAGTATAATTAATATTTGATATGTGGGAGTCTCTCAGTCCTTTGTTGATTATGAATTACAGAAACTCTGGTTTTCTGTTTTGTTTTCACTGAGTCACTGAAGATAGATTCTTGTGTATTTTTTATACTTTGAAATTTAAGATTTCATTTGTCTAAGCGCCTGGAGTCAAGGAGTGTATATAACTTGTCACTTGTATAGAGACTGTAGTAAATAAATATTGTCAAATATACGTGTTTTTTATTGTATACTTTAGTTCGCCCCTGATAAATTAAACCAAAAGGTAAACAAACCGAAAACATCGAAATTTTCACATATTCACTTATTGTGCACACTTATCAACACTTTCACAGGTATATTATAGGATCATACTTCATTATCCAATACACTTTATAACAATTAAACAGTAATTAATATGTTTAAATATCAAATGAAAATCTTTCACTGAAAAAATACGCCATTTTGACACTGCCGATTGTAGAATATAAGTCTATGGATTCATAACAAACTTTATTCATTGTATTAATATTGGCCAATAGGCATCACTGACTAATCTATGGTTGTGTCATAGACGGCTTTGTTTACGTTTAGGTTAAATTTATCTCGGACGTACTATAGCTTAACTTCGTACTTTAACGCTCTGTCATCAGCGCCACCTACCGGGTCCAGTACACTAAAACCTTCCCCGAGAACCACTCTAACCATTGGTGACAACAGCACGAAGATCGGTGCAGTAGTCTTGGAGTTTATCACGAACGGATAAACCCCTAGTTGACAAATAATATTATAGTAAAATGTTTTATATTGTTACTTAGCTGTCCAGGCAGAATTAATGGACTTACTGATAGTAGCGCCACCTACCGAATCCAATTATAGTAACTTAAAAAAGATTAAAAAAACTATAACCCGACTTCGCAAAAAAGGGCTCTAAAAAGGCTGAAACAAGAAAATAATTCAATTTGAAATCCAGAAATGCATAGGTACAGAAATGGTCAAGGTAGAGCCGTGGTCGTACCCGCTATTGGGATTGTATATTTCAACAGCAGACGAATATTATAGATTTGTTTAGCGGGTACGACCACGGCTCTACCTTGACCATATCTGTACCTATGCATTTCTGGATTTCAAATTGAATTATTTTCTTGTTTCAGCCTTTTTAGAGCCCTTTTTTGCGAAGTCGGGTTATAGTTTTTTTAATCTTTTATTTTATTTTACATTTTTTTTGTTTCCACATAAACTATAACATTATATTTTCACTAAACTAACGTTAAATTAACACATAGTAAGTAACTAAACAACTCCTAGATACTATTTGTGCGACCGCATTTTAAACGTTTATTTTGAATTTAACAATAAAATATAATAATTAATTAAAATTTTAAATACATATTGGTAATGTGCTTGCCAAGACCTATCATTTGATACCAAACACGATACAATTATCTTAATTTAATTTTTTTTGGAGATAGTTTTTGACCTATAATTTTCAAAATCCAAAATTTTTTGAAAAATTATATAGCCTATGTTACTCGCGGGACTACTACGAATCGATTGACACCTTATTTATTAAAATCAGACCAGTAGTTTAACCGCTACGAGGGAACATACATACATACATACAAACATACATACATACATACATAGACTGCCAAAATCATTACCCTTCCTTTTGGCTTCGCCGAAGTCGGGTAAAAATATACTTGTTTTTTTTTCTTTTTAACTTGGACCACCGCAACTAAGATTTTTTTTACCCGAAGGCTGGTCTTGTTAGGCCCAGACGTCACTGCGACCCTTCTGGATCTATTGCGACTCCTTCGCTTTAAAGTACCGTCCCCAGTCCTATGTTGCTCATGAAGCGAACGATGTGGTGGGGGTCTGCAGTGCGAATTTCCTCTGCTGTAGAGTATTCGTGCTGCCCGAGGTACTTGCTCCTGCTTATATGAAGAGCTGGACAAATATTCTCGCTTCTTAATGACTTCTCGATTCTTTTTTTCGAAAATTTTAAAATTACCCGCACTGTCGACAAATTATTTTAATATTGGTTGTATTCGTTTTGTTCTCATGTAGGTGACGATTGTCTTAATGAGAAAAAGATCCTTAAACCGAAAATAATATACTTGTTTATTATTGAAGTTAGATTAAAAAATTTACCTTTAGGTGCCTTTAGTATAATATATTCTTCATTCAACAAATACACAGTATGCTTACTCCCGACACAATCGAAAATCGAATCAGTGTTAGTTAGTTCAATCTCAACGGCTTTTGGTGTTTTATTTGGTAGATTACTTGGAAACTAACCAGGATAAAGAAAATTTGTTTAGATCGTAACTTTTTGTACTCCCGACCATATCAATCGGCTCAGAATCAAAATCTAATGTACCTAATAAAACCGTGGATTTGTTGAGACACTGGTACGATAACCAAACTAATTTTGTGAAATGGGGCGACGATATGGTGCTTCTGAGTCCCTCAATCAGGGGCCTAAGGCGGCTACTTGGCATTTGTGAGACCTATGCTAGAAAGCATGGTCTCAAGTATAATGTCTCTAAGACGCAGATGATGGTGTTTCGGATTGGCAAAGGCCCGGAGAGTGTCCCGCCGGTTTATTTGGATGGGCAAGTGGTAGATAGAGTCGAGCGCTTCAGATACCTGGGACACATTTTGACTGATGATCTTTCAGACAATGAAGATATAGTTCGCGAAAGACGGGCACTGGCAGTTCGGTGCAACATGATCGCGCGCCGGTTTGCGTAGCGTTGATGCGAAGCTGACACTGTTCAGGCCATACTGTCAATGCTTCTACACGTGTCAGCTTTGGGTCAACTGCTCTAAAGCCGCAAGGAACAGCATCAGGGTGCAGTACAATAATGCGTTCCGTATCCTGATGAGACTGCCAAGGTACTGCAGCGCGTCGGGCATGTTCGCCGACGCCAGGGTCTCCGACTACTTCGCTCTTATTAGAGCACGGGTCACAACATTTTGGTCTCGCATTCGTTCCTCTGAAAACGAGATCCTCAGCGTGTGTGTCGGGTGTCCGGAACACTCGATGGTAACATATTGACTGGCGGTACATCGCGACAAAAATAAAAAAGGCTGACCTATTTTATTTTATGGATTTATGTCTGACTAGGTTTTAAGAATTGTATTTTATTTTATACCGGTTTTTATATATACATAATTTTAATAATGTTTTAATTTGTTTATTTATATAACTGCATTGTGTGATATGGGTTTTTTGCCTGAAATAATTGCGATTTGATTTGATTTGATTTGAAAATATAGAAACGTCAACTTATTCGAGAGTACGCGGCACGATGGAATCTGAATCAAAATCAAATCAATTTGGAGAGTAAGGCCCCTGTTTTGTTGGTCGATGAATATTAGTCCTAAAGTTTTTGCCTACCTCTTGCCAACGTATAATATTGCTACAGCGAGGTAATTCCGACAGCCGCTTAGCAGCAGGTACATTGCCGGCCTCTGATTTTTATTTACTTATTTATTTATAGTCCTTTGTATTCTTTGTTTAGGTTATAGTTTAGATAATAATTTACTTTAATTAGTTTTCAATTAATTATTATGTATTTTTTAGTTGTTAATAATATAAATTAAATTATAGAAATTGAACATTTCGAAACAATATACCAGCACTGCAGAACCAGTGAAGATACATAACAGGGTATTTCTGCACCGACGCATTATTTCGTCAGAATATTCGTTTTCATAATATTACATTCCAAGTGTTGTTTTTTAACGCGGACAGTGATGTGCCTTTTTTCTCATCGATATTTTTAATTTTTTTAACACCCTTTTATAAGTTTTTTTTTATCAACATACAATGTACATAATATTATTTATGTAAGTACGTAACGGAATCTTTGAGATTAATTTTCACCAATTTCCAGGAGTCTGATTAATTTGAAAATTTGCGTATCGAGGACAATAACAATTTAATTCAGCGTGTTTTTTAAAGTTTTTGAAGTGAAACTTCTTTATCGGCGTTGGAAAAAAATTTACCGTCACATTTTTTGGTTACGCGTCACATTTTTCCGTTACGCGCCATCTTCCCCCCCTTCCAGTCACCCAGAATCGTGAGAGGGTCAAGCCACGTTTTTTTATAGCACCCTTATTTATTTCTGAAACACAATAGCGACGTGATAAATAATATATCAATACTAAAAAAATATTAAAAAAAAAAAATATATATATATATATAAAATATATAAAAAAAAAAAAAATTTTTTATATTATTTTATTTTTATTTTATATTTTTTTTGCATGTAGATCATTTTTCGAAAAATAAGGCCATAAAGAAGTTTCACTTCTTACGTGTGTACACTAGTACACGCACACATATTTTTATTTTAACTATTGTTTATAAATTTTTAATTATTATCAAATGGGAACCACAGTATAAAACTATAGCTACTGTGTTACGTTGTTATTTATCACATTTAATCTAAGACTGGTGGCTTTACTTTCCATAGGCCGATTGTTCATCTGATTTTACCGCCATAAAAATGACGTACTATGTTCTATTTTATTACAAAAAGTCGGGTTCTATTACGCAAAGTCGGGCTACACAAATAGACTATCGTCTGACGTTTTAACTTTAAAAAACAAGATTTAAAAAGTTGAAATGTCAATATTTTTACTATAAGTATTAATAGCGTTTTAAAAAGTTCAAACGTCAAAATGACAGTCGATTTCCGGAAACTGCAAAGCCACCGAAGTTACGTATTCTGGCTGGTCTATTGCCACTTATACTGATGAAGCTGTACAAGTTTTTTCTGAGTTTTACCTGTAGTATCGACACTGCAGCCCCTCCCTACTCCTAATTTGATTAACATAGTGTACGGAGCGAAATGAATATTACAGAATCACGTCACAACAGCTGACTTATGCTAATTTCGGTGTTGCCATAACCAATTTTCCCCGAAAATAGTAGATTTCAGGAGTTTTCTGTAGCACATAAAGGAGTTTCAGAGCTATATTTGGTGCATAAATTTAAATTGCTAATGAGAGAATAATCTAGCGGTGAGGACATGAAAGGTAAAAACTACTTTCTAAATCTGTTTCAGATTATGGTGACGTGTCATTTCGAGCATTTACAAACAGTATTCGCAGCATTATAAACGTATGGTAAACACAGGGTAAGCTATGTAAACTCTATTTACGAATAGCACGACATCTTATTTATATTCAAGGTATATAGTATCCCACCAAAAACATTTTCATGTAAAAATGTTGCCAAGACGAGTTTACATAGCTTACCCTGTGAAAAAGTTTTATCAGATATCATATAACGCTAAATACTGCACGCTCTAAACCTACAAGCTCTACACTACACCTAAATCAAAATCTATGTGTGTGTAAACAGTCGTCAGATCATAAATGTAGAGTCGAGATTCATAATAGTCAAAACGTGATGCTTGGCCGTTTTATTTCAGAAAATATGGATGAATGCCTATGAAATTCGCCATGATGGTAGTAAAACGGCCAAGTATCACGTTTTGACTGAAATGTAGAATGTGTGAAGTTAGGCCTGGTAAAGTAGCCCTTACTTTACCAGGCCTAACTTCATGCATAGATCAAGAATCTTGGCTTTACATGAGACCTGACCACTTTTCCATAGATTATGATTAAGGTGTAGTGTAGAGCTGGCGGCATTCTTGAAATCTTATATGAATTGTATTTCTCTTCTCGAGCTCTCTCATCATTTGATACCCATATTGTATGGGAGTTCTTATGAAAACGTCTTTATTTTGTACCGTCCACTATATTGGATTCAAAATGGCGGCATTATATTTTTTAATTGTTTTTGTAATAAACAGCTTACATTCAAAATTTTAACTTTATAGGACTTCAGGAAGTACCTTAAGAATTTTGATGATCTATGAGTAAGTCAGTGACGAAATATGTGTTTTTAGACATTGATAAAATCTATAAGTATAATAGCTCCGACATTCAAACTTTGTATGTTTTTTGTTTCTAGTAATATCATCTTGAAATTTTCAAGTATTTCGCATTATCCAAAGCAAAGTTATGAGAGTTCAAAAAAGCGACGAAATGTTTCGAGAAAAGGTAGGTAGTGCCCTTGCGCTCCTCATGGCGAGGGCACTTCCGTGCTTCCAGATATTGAGCACAATTTTCACCGATTTCCGGAAGTCAGATAATTGTGAAATTTTGCGTACGAAACAAGAACCAATGATAAAGCGTGGTTTGTTTATAGTTTCTTTAAACTGTTATTATTTACTAGCCGTTCTCGCAACTTCGTTCGCGTGGTTTTTGAGTGACTTAAGCCGTTTATGCAGCGCACGCAATGAAAGTCCCCAGATGTAATTTATTTTCCCCGTTTTTGCAACATTTATCACTGACGCTTCGCTCCTATTGGTCGCAGCGTAATGTTATATAGCCTAAAGCCTTCCTCTATAAATAGACTATCCAACAAATAAATATTTTTTCAAATCGGACCAGTAGTTCATGAGATTAGCGAATTTAAACAAACAAACTCTTGCGCTTTATAATATTAGTATAGATTTATTGTTAGTGGCATGTTTTGTATATGGTATCCCTGCGTACACTCCCGGGGGCATCGGATGTGCGAGGGTCCTTGTTCATCATTGAATGATTCCATTACATCCTTTTCTTATTCATTTTTCACCGACCACGGCGAAGATAAAAGAAGGGTAATGTTGACGACCTCTTTAGCGCAGTGGTTGAGCTGGTTGATGTGCGAGCCGGAGGTCGCAGGTTCCAATCCCTCCGAAGGACCTAAACTTTTCTGTGTCATGGATGTGTATAATATAATAAAACTATTAAATATGTGCCCGTTGTCTGGTACCTGAAACACAAGTTCTTCAGTTCCCAGACCGGTGGTTTGTAAAAAACTATTCTGTATAAAATGTTTTGATTTTGATTTTCGGATAGCACGAGGCCAGATTGATGTGGTATGGAGCGTCCATATATTATTATGTATTATTATTTTGGCAGTTTATGTATGTTTGTCCCACCGTAGCGCTTAAGCTACTGATCCGAATCACCATAATATTATATTTATAATAACTTTAAAAAAAAAATAAAACCGACTTCAAATGCGTGAACACAAAAAGAATTGTTCAAATCGGTTGATAATCGGCGGAGATATCGCAGAGATAAGGGTACACCCCTAAAGTTCTACCCTTGGGGGTGAAATATTTTCTTCAAATTCGCATGAAACCACCCTTTTGATAATACCTATTCAACAAGAAAATAATCGTTCAAATTGGTTTATAATCGGCGGAGATATTGCGTATAAAAAAAGTTCATCCCCAATTTTCCACCCTTGGGGTTGTTTTTTTATTATTAAATTAAAATGGACCACCCTTGAGGTATTACCTATACGCCGAAAAAAGATTTGTTCAAATCGGTTCATAATTGGCGGAGTTATCGCGTAACAAACATAGCAAAAAAAAAAAACATACGGGTCGAATTGAGAACCTCCTCCTTTTTTTGAAGTCGGTTGAAAAGATTCGCAACAATAGCCAGGGTACCTTAAGATATTATTTCGGATTTTATTTTACTATTTTTTTTTTTAGCTGCTTTTATCGTGGCAAAATATAGGTTTGTGTTGTATTATTTTATACTTTTTAGTTGTTGAAGTTAATTTTTAGTAAACGTAGTTTTTTTTTCGTAGTTTTTAATTCTATTCTAGATATTATGTTTTACATTACTCGGATCTGAGGTTGTTTTTTCGTGTGTAAATAAGTACCGCGTGTTTTACGTTGAACGATTTTGTATTTAAATATATTAATTTAATATTTGTACACATGTTTTAAATATATTCCTTGTACTTCAGACGTGCTTGAGGACTGAACGTAGACATTCGTTCATTCATAACAAGTTGTGCGTAAAACATGAACAACACTTGACATAAAACATTGAATAGGTACGTATAGAGAGGTATTCAAAGCTATTTAAGTTATAACTTAATGTTTATTTTATTAGAATTCTTTACTATTCGTTATTCCGATTGAACGTGATATAATCATAAATAAAGCGCAATATGGACGACTAAAATGCTTCTAATTTATTTAATATCTGAAATAATAATAGGCAATAAATAGTTATAGAAAAAAATAAAAGTTTAAAAAAGACGTCTGACACTCGGGGACTGCCGCGGTAAAGCTATTGCATAGCATTTTTTATCAACATATCCGATACAACCAATGCCACCTAGAGGCGAGTTGTTGAACTAAAGAGACAAGCATGATATTTCAAAAAAGTCGCTAAAAGTTCTGCTATTCATCGATAGATGGCAATAAAATAAAAAAATATCAGCGCTGTGCTGGTCGGAGTAGGGGGTGTTAGGTAATTTTCGTTACGGAATTTCTGGGTTCGGTCTCCACGCTCCCGCGATAGAAGCTAAGCAATAGCTTAAAACTATAACCCGACTTTGCAAAAAAGAGGTCAAAAAAGGCTGAAACAAGAAAATAATTATATTTGAAATCCAGACATACAAAATGGTCAAGGAAAAGCCGTAATCGTGGCAAGTGTTAAACAGGCAACGCTCTTGCAAGTCTCCTGGTGGTGCGAGTATCGTAATGTTGTATTGACACGAGGGTATGAATGTAATGGTGTTTTAATGACCGTCATGAGCAAGTGAAGACCTCACGCGGATGTACTATAGGTAATGTAAAAAGAACAAACAGTCACTATAACTTTGGGATATGATTATAATAACTTTTCTCATTCTAGAAATGTATTTGTTTTCTATTTTACAAAAATTAAAAAAAATTGCCTTTTCGTAATCTTGCGACAAAAAATAAAATATGCTAAAAAGTATAAATGAGGAAAGTATAATCGTATCTCAAAGTTATAATGACTGTATTTTTACACGCTGTATACTGTTTAGGTCAAGACACCCGCGTCTATAGAAATGCAAGTCGTATTTGTAAATTCTATTGCTGTCCCGCACCTGCCCGATCAAACCCATAGAGACAACTGCAGCTTGAACTGAAATTATATTTTTCCTATTAAAAGCACGTGAAATCGACTAACAGGGATCCTGTTTCTGTAGGTGCTCGAAGCGGAGGTGGGGGGTTCGAATTCCGCCAAAGGAACTAAAAGTTTTCTCCATTCATGGAAGTGTATTAAAGTGGTATAATATAATAAAAATCCTGAATATGTTTATAGTATAAAAGTATTAAATATAATTTCCGTCGTTACACACCGGTAACACAAGTTCTTCGGATACTTAGCACGGGGCCAGATTGATGTGATGATGTGGTGTGAAGCGTCTAATACTATGTTATTGAATGTACTGTAGGTTGTAGGTTCTTAGTGGAACTTCATGTTATATAGTAAAACACAAACAACTTGCTGGTAGTACGAGTACCTACACCTGATGATGACTATGTCGAAACCGGTCGTGTATTCTAAGTAATAATTAATGTAAAATAACAAATAAAGTGGAAAAAAGTGCAAATAGTTTGTGTTTTACTGTCTAATACTATAATTGTATAATGTCCGCTACACCTTATACCTTAACACCGCTAATCGCAGCTGGTTCTCGGAAAACACAATTACACTTTTTACCGCGGCTCCGCCACATGCAACAATTAAAAAAAACTGTTTATTAATACTAGTAAAGTCACAAATTAACCGAAGACCAAAAAGAGGGGTATATTAAGTTAGTATATTAAGTAATTTAAAAACATTGTTGGTAGAGTCTACATCCTGAGGATGCTCCGGGGTCGGAGCGAAACGCGCGTCGAGTTTTGCAACCTGCATGGTGGTGGGACTTTGCACGATCTTGTTAACATTATTGCTTGTGTGGTGGTGGTGTTTTCATGTTTTTTGCTTGCGAGTGTACGCATAAGCAGTGTGGGAAGGAGGGAGGTGCATCAAACGCCTATGCGTACACTCACTCATCTGCTAGCAGGTTGTAGTTATAATTTTTTCGCGGGATATTGCCATATATATATAACTAGCTGACCCGTGCCCACATCGTTGAGTATTAAAAAAAAAAAACAAAACCGTTTAAACATTCCCTGGACTTCCACGAAAATTTCAAGACCAAAAATAGCTGATTCGGTTGAGCCGTTCTCGAGTTTTAGCAAGACTAACAAACAGCGATTCATTTTTATATATAAGTTATATTTAAATTTGCTATGTAGTTTTGTTTGTTTTAACAGCTAAATTAAAACGACGACTTACAGCATGCTTAAAACTTATCTTCATTATGTCGTTCGTACTCAGTCAGTTTCACCTCAAATTATTCTTTATGAGTAGCCGGCGGCGACGTAATAATAGATAAATCCATGCTGTCACACTATTTTATAACGAGTATCGCACTTTAATGTAGATTTAATAAAAAAATATCAACACAGTGCGAGCTGTTTGACGCCATATTTGTTTTGGTGACTACTAGCGCCGCAGTGAGAAAAAGTTTCAATAACCTGACTGATTTTAATCCACTAACTAATTGGAGGTTGACTGACGATTGTTCAATGAATGTTCGGCCTAGTCTTTCAATTTAATGTCGTCATTCGATAAAAACGCTAGTCACTTAATGAAATAGCGATTTCAATAAGATGACTGCGACAGATATATCTCTTGCCTGGTTACTACCCCACGAAGTTATAGTGACTGCTCCTTTTACACCCTGTATATATATTTGTCTTTCGAACTAGTTCCCGCCTTTTTGTGTTATAAGTGTTGTGTGATGACGAAACAAATGGTTTTTATTTTATTATTATTAACCACTGAGTACGGGAACATAATTATTTAAAGTTATATTGAATAGACTGGCTTCTGTCGCGGAAACGTCGGGGTTTAAAAAGGAAGGGCGTCTACCCAACGTCCGTTAAAATTAGGAGGAATATTGTTATTAGTACTGTGACAGGACTTCTAGTCGGGGGTTCGAGTCTGGATTGTCTAATAATATTTTCCTAAGGGCCACCTCACATTGAGACATGCGGCACATTAGCTGTACTATTATTTATTATATTATATGAGGTGCCAAAACAAAAAATGCTCTACGCGTCATTCTCTTCACACTATACGAACCATGAATCACTCTGTATAATTGTGATATAATTATATTAATCAGCAATTATATTATCTCGTCTCGATCCGTGCGAGCTTTGTACAGTCGTATTATAAACGTATAAATGTTAAGCCAACGCTCGGCCGAGGTTCATGGTAGGCGGAGTGTTAGCTTTTATTTTCGTTACGGGATT
The DNA here is from genome assembly GCA_905187575.2 of Celastrina argiolus. Taxonomy (NCBI): domain Eukaryota; kingdom Metazoa; phylum Arthropoda; class Insecta; order Lepidoptera; family Lycaenidae; genus Celastrina; species Celastrina argiolus. The sequence goes on along the minus strand of LR994600.1, from coordinate 1,308,519 downwards.
TCTTGTTTCGGTCGCCGCGCTCAAAGCTAAAAAAGCTATGCATCAGCTTTTTTATCTTTATTATTTTAAGGGATTTTATAAAATTATTATGATTTTTTTTTTTTGTCTATCCCAATTCCCATCGCACCTTAATCTAATTATATTAAACAAATAATAATTAAACTATGTAATTATGTAACTATATCATTAAACTATAAAGGGTGTAAAAAGAACAGTCACTATAACTTTGGAATATGATTATACTACCTTTTCTCATTCTAGAAATGAAAATGAAAAAATGAAAAATCTTTATTGCAGCAAAACTAGGTTTACAAGTTGTGTAGTATTATTGTAATGTTTCTTTTTTGCTCTGTGGTTTACTCAGAAGCTATATTAACTATAGCTCTCACACTAGGATGTCCTGTGTTGTGAGAGCTGGTGTGGTTTAACAAAGAAGTTTAAACTCGGTATCACTACAATGATAAGATAATTCAGTAAAAATAACAAAATAAAAATAATAAAACATGTAAAAGAACTTAAAACCTAATAACTTAATTTTCTATATTAGTGTATTAGTATGTTATTATATGTATAATTTATTTACTGGGGGGTTTTAGGTGCTATAAAAAGGTGTCAGATATTTAGAATCTTCTCCGTAGCTTCGTAATCAAAAGATTTTAAGAAGTTTGTTAATCTGCTTTTAGCCTTTGTAGATGTACAATATTTTATATCACATTTGGAGCATAACTTGTTGTACATAGAAATGCCAATAAATGGATTGAAACGTTTTGCAAATGTGCTTCTTACTGTCACGTTTGGAATTCGGAAAATGCGTCTGTTTAGGAGTGCACCGCTGACCTCAGTTCTCAAGAAGTTTTTGTGACACGAGATAGTGCTGGAAAGAACAAACAGTTGACGCACAGTTAGGACACCACACTCTTTGTACAGTTCGGTAGTAGGGAACCGGGGTGCCTTATTAAGCATAGCTTTGAGTACTGCTCGCTGAGCTCGCTCCAGACATATCATTGATGTTTTCATCGCCCCACCCCATGTACCTATACAGTAAGTGATTAGCGACTGACACAGCGTGTAGTATATAGTCTTTAGCAAATTAAGTTCAGCAGATCTATGTAACTGCCTCATGAGATAAATGATTTTTCGTACACGTGTTGTTAGATGGGCGATATGTTTGGCAAATGAAAATTTTTGGTCAATAATGACTCCTAGATATTTAATTTCCTTTAATCTTGTTATTTTTGAGTGATTACCATTCTGAGTCGAGAAAATTATACTCTTTACAAAGACAGGGTCCGTTACCATGGTTTTATGAAAGCAAATAAAATGAGATTTATCTGTGTTTAAAGTAAGAAGGTTGTTTTCAAGCCATGCGCTAATGACAGATAAGCCATGCCTAGCTGCAGACACCGTCTCTTCCCAATTTTTTCCGTGAAATAGAATAGCAGTATCGTCTGCATAGCACAGGAGTTCAGCACTTTTGAGAGGAAGATTGTGAATATCATCCATATACAAGATGAAGAGGGTGGGTCCCAAAATACTTCCTTGTGGAACGCCAAAATTCACATACCTAGCTGAGCTTGTATGTTCTCCAATTTTTACTATTTGTGATCTGTCTTTGAGATAGCTTTCCAACCATGATAATGCATGACCATTTATACCTTTATTAATAAGCTTTTTTAGTAAAATTGAAAAAAATAAGAAATTAAAAAGGTAAAAAAAAAAATTTTGTTTCTGACAAAAATACATTTCCAAAACGAGCAAACTTATAGTGACTGTTATGTTTACATATATACTAATATTATAAAGTGGAAGAGTATGTTTGTTTGTTTGTTTAAACGCGCTAATCTCAGAAACTACTGGTCCGATTTGAAAAATTATATCTTTGTTGGATGGTCCATTTATAGAGGAATGCTTTAGGCTATATAACATTATGCTGCGACCAATAGGAGCGAAGCGTCAGTGAGAAATGTCACAAAAACGGAGAAAATTACTCACATTTGGGGGCTTTCATTGCGTGCGCTGCAGCGCATAAGCGGTTTAAGCCACTCATAAACCACGCGAACGAAGTCTATCTAGTACTGAATATAATAATTAGGTTAAGCTAGAATGCTTTAAAACATAAGCTACTTATAATACATTAGCTTAAAACATACGGTGAATTGACCGTATATTCTCACGGCTAAAAACGTGTGTGTACAACACGCCTTACACCCCATCGGCGTCATATTGACAGTTGACTGGAGGAACACGGCAATGCTTTCACGTTATATTCGGACGCCTATGTTTTATGCGCGCCTGGTACCGATAATAGAATTGACGCCGCGTCTAGAAAAATAATAAAGATATATATTATTCTAGGAGCGTGCCAGTTTCTGTTTTTCAAAAGACAGGCAAGTATGGTTAGAAAAAGATGGCCCGAGCGAGTTTCTTACTCTTCTCGCCGGGTTAGTCCCCGAACCGGTGGTAGGTCATCATGTAGGACAATTCTAAATGTGTTAGTACGAGTATCTAAGCTATCTATTCTTAATAATATAAAGCAGAAGAGTTTGTTTGTTTCTTTGTACTCCCGACCATATCAATCGACTGAGAATCAAATTAAACAAACGTTAATTTATTCGCGAGTCCGCAGCACGATCGAATCTGAATCAAACTCGAATCAGTGTCGACAGTAACAGTAACAAAGACATCATTGCAGCACGGTGTCAGATAGGCAGACGTAATCTCTCCAAAACTGGTGTCTGGTGCCGTGTAAGATGTTTCTGGATTGGCAAGGCCCGATTAGACATGGGCGCCAAGCAAAACTTGCCGGCGGCGGCGTGCGGAAGATCATGGTCGGCGCGGCGGCGCCACGCCGGCGTGCGGGGCAAAATTCATATAAATCATAATACCGACACCACGAGATCTTCGGTGCGTAAACGTTGTTCTGAGCTTTGCTCTCGACCCGCAGGTCGTGGGTTCGATTCCCGCGTTGGAACAACAAACAATGTAGTTTTCAAGTTTGGTTAGGACAATGCGGGCTGATCAACTGATTGTTTGACAAGATGATCCATGCGTCGGGTGGGCATGTAAAAAGTCGGTCCTGCGCCTGATCTCCCGCCAGTCGTGTCGGTTTACCGTCCCACTGGATTATGAGAGTAAAGAAAGAGTGTCTTTATGTATTGCACACACACTGTAAAAAAATCCTGCATATCTGGCCTGGTTTCAATAAAAATTCGGCTAACGACACCGAAATCGGTGAGGGGAGCTATTATTATTTACCCCACTGGGTGGATGAAGAAACAAATAATTTATATCTGTAGCAACAATATTCACGCAGAACAACCTGATGTGCTCATAACACGGCCCGTATGTGGTTTAAGTTTAAGGAATCGTACTTGCTGTTATAATTTGTACATTTTCTGTGCTCACGGCGTTATATCGCGACCATTACTCTTGGCGACTTGTACAGAAGCTCGGGGATAACATATACAACGGTGTCTAGTGATGTGCCACGCTAGTGTTGTGCTGCTCTCCAGATCGTTATAGTGATGGGATCGCAGTTCATAACATAAGTGCATATCCCTTGATTTAAGATCGCTATTACCAGTTGGATTATGACATAAGTTTCGCTGTGACACATGCATTTGCTTGTCATTTAGCGAACTTTACGTTAAGTCACATTTTTGTTTTCGTTCTTAGCAATTGAAGACTTGAATCGGAGAAGGTTTTGTTTTACCCAGAATATTGAGTTCAAACTGTCACTTAAACATTTTAGAACACGTCGTAAAGTATTAAGTACATTAATCTAAAGATCCGTCTCTAGAATCAATGTACTTAATACGTTAATAGTTAATACATATTATTCTAAAAAGTTTATGCCGACAGTTTGAACTCAATTTTCTTAAAATCATAATTTTGCTACACATCACTAATTCATCCATTCATGTCTTCAATTCATCATTACAAATATAATGTTAACACTCTCATTTTTCGTATTAATGAAAGTGAAAGGATGATATTTAGACAAACAACTGACACGTTGGTTAAATTGGAACTTAGGCTAGGAATTAATATTTGTCAGAGCCTAAACTCTTAACTGTAGTTCGATTAAATAAGGACGTGCTTCAAGATGTCATAGTTATTATTGCTTACGAAGTTCGAAATGTATGGGATTTGACATAAGCCTCGCTAATTGACATACGAATTCACTTGTCATTTAGCGAACCTTCTGTCATGTACCATACATTTTTGTTTTTGAACTTTGTAAGTGAATCTCAAAATGAGTTGCGGCTACTGTTTGATTTAATTTTGAGATTTGATTATATTATCTTTAAGGAATTTTTTTTTAAAAATTAAAAGAATTATCATTTTTTACGATTAATATTTTTTGTAAATAAATACATTTATAGAATGAGAAAAGGTAGTATAATCATATTATGTCAAAATTAAAGTGACTGTCCTTTTTACACCTTGTATTATTACGATCACCACGACACCGTGGGGCAATGGTTTAGAGATTGGCTGTCGTCTCCAAAGGTAGTGGGTTCGATTTCCGCATTTGGGCACTGAAACATAATTACCAGGGAGCTATTCAAATTAAAAAAAATGTTTTTACGAAAAGTTGTTTTGGTAAAACCACTTCAAGAACATTGAACAAAAGTGCAATGTTCCCCTCCCTAGCTGGCGAATTGTAAAACACAATAGTAACGGAAAGTTATGACACTGACAGCGCCTCCTTCTGAGCACATATAGTATGTTGACATAAATATAGTTATAGTATGTCGGTGCACAAATATAATAATAGCTCCCCTCACCGATTTCGGTATCGGTAGCCGATTTTACTGAAACCGGGCCAGGCAGGAGTTATCTTATAGTGCCCAAGTGTGTGCGCAATACACAAAGACACTGACTGTTCTCTCGCCAGTCGTGTCAGTTTACTTAACTAATAAACACACCTACAATTCTACAATTTGGGCGTGTTTCACCTAGCAATGTTAAAGTTCCTTCGTTAAATATCATGTTGTTTTTCCTATTAATGAATGAGAAGGCATGGTATTTTAACACGGCGTTAAAACTTTAACATTGCAACAAATTTTGCGATGGTGCTTTAGTTCAATTTTAGATTTTATTCATATCTTCAATACAGAACATATTTCGCGGTTGCCACTCAGTAAACATTGGCAACCATCATTGCTGTCGACTCTCGGGTTTTTTTCTATAGATTTTTCACCAACTCCTTATAAACAAGGGGTGTTTCAAGTGTATTTCAATAGCTTGAGCGTGAGGGTAGATATATTGTTCTTCGGAGGGGTGAAAAAGATGATCCATGTGTCGGATGGGCATGTAAAAAGTCGGACCTGCGCCTATTCTCTCGCCAGTCGTGTCGGTTTACCGTCCCACTGGGTTATGAGAGTAAAAGGAAGAGAGAGTGCTTCTGTGTATTGCGCACATACTTGGGCACTATAAAATAACTCCTGCGTAGCTGGCCTGGTTTCAATGAAATCGGCTACCGACACCGAAATCGGTAATGGGAGCTATTATTTTATTTCCTGTCAATGAATGAGAAGGCATGGTATTTAACATGGCGTTAACTTTAACATTGGTTGGTGAAACGCGCCCTAAGTCACTCAAAAACCACGTGAACGAAGTCGCGGGCACAGCTACCTATTAAAAGCATATGAAAAAAAGACTTGAACTACGTTTAGATTCTATTATTTAATGTACTAAAATTGTTTTTGAATGTTTGAAGACAGCCGAAAATCTTAACATATTTTTTGGGTTTTTAATGTTCACATTTCTTTTAATAATTATTTAGCGGCATCTAGGGAGGCAGCGGTCGGTAGACCCCTATTTCTAAATGGAAAAACGCCTCCGTGGTCTAATGGTTCAGAGCATAGCTGTGGACCCGGCTGTGAGTTCGATCCCCGCGTTGAAACAACAAAAAATGTTATTTCCGAGTTTGGCTAGGACAATGCAGGCTGATCACCTGATTGTCAGACAAGAAAGATGATCCATGTGTCGGATGGGCATGTAAAAAGTCGGTCCTGCGCCTATTCTCTCGCCAGTCGTGTCGGTTTACCGTCCCACTGGGTTATGAGAGTAAAAGGAAGAGAGAGTGCTTCTGTGTATTGCGCACACACTTGGGCACTATAAAATAACTCCTGCGTAGCTGGCCTGGTTTCAATGTAACCGGCGACCGTCACCGAAAGTCTTAAAGCGAAGAGACTTGTAATTGATGTTGTAAAACGTTACAGCATTAATTGCGAACCTCACAAGGCAATATAGTTCAGTACAAGTTCATTAGTCAATACGGCTGTTTACGTTTCATGTACATACCCTAATTAAAATCTATACATATTTGCGTACGGCTGAACAAGTTTATTAAGGCGAGGAATAACCGCAACTAGCGACACTCTTTTAAAATAAATTTTACAACGACACAAATATCTTATTAAAAAAAGTAACCGGTTCAAACTTTAAGTAAATAGTTAAACTAATTTATTGGCATTTAATTACAGCTCTAAATCCTATACTGTATTTACTCTCGTAAGTACGAGTAATAACTATAACGGCCGTTTTAGTTATTACTTACGAGATATAATATATAATATTAGTTTAACTATATTACTATAATAATTAATTTAACTATTTACTTTAAGTTTGATCCGATTAGTTTTTTTAATAAGATCTTTGTGTCATTGTAAAATTTATTTTAAAAAGAGTGGCGCTAGTTGCGGTTACTCCTCGCCTTAAGAGGCTCTTAAGTCATAAAAAGACGCGTCCACGTCAATCTGGTAACTTGGTAAGTATTTAACTTGTACGGGTCGAAATAACTTCCGTAGTTTAGGCTCTATTGTGCAACAAACGTACTTACGATAGGTAAACATTATAATAATAGCTCCCCTCGCCGATTTCGGTGTCGGTAGCCGATTTCATTGAAACCAGGCCAGCTACGCAGGAGTTATTTAATATTGCCCAAATGTGTGCGCAATACACAAAGACTCTTCCTTTTTACTCTCATAACCCAGTGGGACGGTAAACCGATACGACTGGCGGGAGATCGGATGCAGGACCGACTTTTACATGCCCATCCGACGCAAGGATCATCTTATCAGACAATCAGGTGATCACCCTGCATTGTCCTAACCAATCTTGAAAACAACATTATTTGTTGTTCCACCTCGGGAATCGAACCCACGACCTCCGGGTCGAGAGCTCTAAACCACTAGACCACGAAGGCGATTAGGTGTACATGACTGCTAAATTGCTTTTCTTTTGGTAATAATGACGAAATTGTACTAGGCTATCATGAAACACCAGTAATAAATCATGTCGAAGTTAAAAATTGTGTATTATGAAAAAACTTTCGACGCACCTGTCCGCCGGAGCAGGGGTGTAGGTGAACGGAGGTGAATTTATCGGAACTGAAGTCAGTGTTTAAAATTTGTCTATCGGAATCGGACGTGGACTTTTCTTCCGTAAATTTATCGGAGCCGATGTCGAAGTGTATAAATTTGATTTATTGGAATCGGAACTGAAGTCGGTCGCGGACTTTTCTTTCGTAAATTTATCGGAACCAAAGTCGGAGGCGGACTAAGAAATGGTTCGTCTCGTCTCGTATGACCTATACTGGATAGCCTCCTCGAATATCATTGGGAGTAGTTGCCTACTCGCCACGCTCGCCTGACGGGTTTGGCAAGCGCAGTTTACAGAACTCTGCATGACACGACCAGCAGGCTTACTCCCGACACAATCGAGAATCGAATCAGTTCGATCTCAACGGCTTTTGGCATTTTATCTGGTGGACTTTGAAACTAATCAGGATAAAGAAAATCGTTAGATCGTAACTTTTTGTACTCCCGACCATATCAATCGACTGAGAATCAAAATAAACAAACGTCAATTTATTCGGGATTGCGTGGCACGATCGAATCTGAATCAAAGTCGAATTCGTTTACTCCCGACCATATCAATCGACTGATAATCAAAATAAACAAACGTCAATTTACTCGGGAGTGCGTGGCACGATCGAATCTGAATCAAAATCGAATCCGTTTGAAGAGTAAGGCCTCTGTTCTATCTTTAATACAAAAAATTGCAATAGTTGTCACTACTATTAACGTTTGTAAATTATAAAATGTAAATATACCGAATTAAGTACAAATATTGGCATTAAAATAAAGATAAGCCTATTTTTAAGCATAACATCACATTAAGCTAAATTCAACTCCTTAATTAAGAAGAAGGTTCGAAACGAAATTAGTAATTAGTATTTTCCAATAGTGGCGCTAGATGGCGGTTTCCGGAATGTATCTGGAAATCGAAGAAAACAAAAATAGCCAGTCGAATTGTCAGTATTAGGGTGATACCATTTTCTAGTACTAGCTCGTGTCTCTGTTACATATCCACTTTGTGGTTTAGTCGACCATGATTATAACCTCCGATTTAAAAGCGGAGACGAAAATAATCGGAAGTTCCGACTTGTCAGAGCCTCTCCGTAACACCCCTACCGGAGAATGATTTATTTCATCAAAAATTACTCCAATGCGACTCCCGAGGGAAATCAGTGTGAATTTTTAATCAATTACAAATAATATAAAAGCGTAATGCTTTAGTTATTGATACAGAATGGGAGGGGATTTTTTATTTCGTTTCAAGATAAAGTACGCCTTTGCATCCGTTATTTGATGATCTATTATATGTGGCAGTCATCTGGTTGAATCTGCTATTTTGATTGAATAACTAGCGCTGTCATTGAATGGCGTCAAATAGCTCGCACAGATAGCAATGTGTTGATATATTTTGTGATTAATTTACGTTATTCTTCGAAAATAGCACACATTCAGAAATTTTGAAGTTTAAATACAAGTCTTGGATGCATTGAATTCCTTGAATTTGTTGGTAGTCGCGCTAGTCATTCAATCAAATAGCAGTATAATAATATACATTATTCTCCGAGCGAAGTGACCACTTTACTGTAGTGGGACAGGCGGCTTGTCGCATGGTCAGCACATACGGCATCACAACAGTCGGCCTAGTCCAGGTGACTGGTCAATACGTCTGGGGCCAACCGTGTGCGGGTTTCCTCACGATGTTTTACTTCACCGTTAGAGCGTCCGTATGATGTACTTGAGATCTGAAAGTGTCATTGGTACACGCCACAACCTGGAAATCGAACCTGTACCAACTCGAAGTGGTGCTAAGCAACGGGAACATATTTTGTATGTAAGCTGTAATTACTGATTACAAAAACAACAAAAAAATTATAAATGCCGCCATTTTGAATCCAATATGGCGGACGGTATACAAAAGTCAAAACTTAAAGCGAAACTTTAAGCTTAGATTCTTTTTAATCGGTTAATGGTATTATATTTCTTTTTTGGAAAACCAAGTTATAAAAATAAATGAAATCCCACCGAAAACATTTTCATGAATGAATATCTATGAAATCTTCATAACGGTAGGAAAACGGCCAAGCCTCACGTTTTGACTGAAATGTAGAGTGTGTGAAGTTAGTCCTGGTAAAGTAGGCGCGTAGATCAATAATCTTGGCTTTACATGAGATCTGATATCTTTTTCAAAAGCAATCGTCTTGGCAACATTTTCACATGAAAATAGTTTTGGGGGGATATTATTTACATTATAGTATAGAGTTCGTAATAATTGAAACACATTTAAGCTTTGTTCCCAGTGAGATTCGATCCCGCGACCACTCTCGTCAACGCTAACCACTGAGACACTCGGCAATAATAACAATGCATTGTAAATTAATTATTATTAAAAAAATTTACGCGAAAAGGGTAAAAATACTTAACATTTTGTTACAATGAACATACATCTATATGCCCTGTAGGGAAATATAGGGCCATTGTTAAATTAAATTAGATTATGATTGTGTGCCAAAAATATAACTAGAGTATTCCCGCGGATTTGCCTCTGGGCATCTTCTTTATTATTTAAATTAGTTTATATGAAATATCTCCAAATAAATAGACTCTTAAAAAATATATATATAAAAAATGAATTGCTGATAGTTAGTCTCGCTAAAACTCGATAACGGCTGAACCGATTCGGCTATTTTTAGTCTTGAAATATTCGTGGAAGTCTAGGGAATGTTTAAACGGTTTGTATGCTCAACAACACTCAAAAATCTTACTATACGGTTTACCATTATTTAAACGACAAGGATGCTTGGAAGTAAATGTATTTTAGCATGGATCAGTAAATATTCTGCTCATGCTCCTTTCATACTGGTTGTCTTATTTACTAAAAATTAGAATAGTTAATGGAATCAGGCGTTACTTTGCGGAAATCCATAGCATACAATTTAAATATATATATTTAATTGTTTTAATTGTTTCGCGGGATATTGCTAGATATAATATATTTAAATTGTATAAAAATTAGAACATAGTTACGTACTAATAGTCAACATAGAAATTCAGGAAAAAAATTGTTACTCTAGTGGCATCGTCCAGGAAGGAAACAGAGGAGTCTGTTTCTGTATGGAAAACGGACGTCGTGTTTCCACTGAGCTACAGAGGTGAAAACACTAAATAAGCTTACGTTTCTGATAATTTTATAAATTAAAGAATTCTCAGATTCTGCGAAGGAACAAGAGGAAAGAATTTTCTATGAACATCCTTCAAGATAATATTCTTGTATTAAATTGAGGGTGCTCGCCCACGAGCGAGGCCACGATAATCGGTCACCGACCTTTTGTAGGTGAAAATAGAATACACTGGTTGCAATATTATAACGCACACATTTACACAAAATCGGACTAAAATAATATTGAAGAGAAAATATCCATCCGTCTATCGTTCCTACATAAAGTATGCTCTAGGGAAGCACTCTAAAGAATCTGGGGGCACGGCAGTGTCCCCGCCAAGTTTAGCACGGCCGCACCATCCTTTTCTCGAAGTATACCAAGTCAATATACTTATTTATTTAAAACATGAACGATTATTATTAACATTGATTATGATCACTATAAGATGTTGTTAGACCGACCGACTAACCCCTACTTGGCTAAACATGTATCTCACAACTTTTCACGGTAGAAGAACTAAGAAGCGAGACTTGGCACTTTCAAGAAGTTATGTTTTTGATGGGTATTTTATTATTTAATCAAATAAAAAAGGAATAGTTTGTTGTAGTATTAAACAGTTGTCTCTATCGGTTTGATAGGCCAGTGGCGGGACAGCAATAGACTTTACAAATAACTATTTTACATTTTTCTAGACCGTGTGTTTCCTCTAAATGTTTCGCTCTACTTGCAGGTAGGTTCGTTTTCTGTGTTGAAACAGTAATTGTTGTCATTTTCATTTTTGTTAATCATTATAATATTTTTTTATAGGATTTAATAAAATATGTATTTAGGCCTATTGGCATTTGGTAAATTTCTTTAAAAATATATATAATATATCAAACTAGCTGTCCCGCGACTTCGTTCGCGTGGTTGTCGGAATTTCGGAAACACTATCGCGATTATCTTTTGACACATTTCACGTTGGTTTCTGTACTTAATTATGATTATTAAAAAGGAATAATTCTTTCATACATATTTTTTGAGTAACTTAAACCGTATAATCAGCGCACACAACGAATGTCCTCAAATGTGAATAACTTTCCCCGTTTTTGCAACATTTCTCACTGACGCTTCGCTCCTAATATATAGCCTAAATCCTTCCCCTATAAATAGACTCTCCAACAAAAAAAGAATCTATCAAATCGGACCAGCCGTTCATGAGATAAGCGCATTTAAACAAACACATGTCGTAACATTTTTTCACTGCACAATTATTCGCCATTACTGTACCATTTTTCAATTATATTATTTTACCTTACCAAGAAATATCATTTATTTTGATCCCTATTTTATTAAGAACCGAAAAAAGATTTGGTCCGGAAGAATTAAGGTTATCTGACTGTCTGTTATCTGATAAGAAATAATTTGTCCAGTAATTTCAGATGCAATCAAACTTAACCTGTTAATTAAATTCTCACCGTATTTTGTTATGTGAAACATCTCTAAACTCGGTATTCCAATATAAACTACCAGGAAAACATACACAAAAGGGAATACATCTCGCAGCTGGAACGTATTGAAATACCAGGCTAACATAATTAGGTGGTGTTATAAAAGCACTACATAAAATATAGCTCAATGTGAATGCGGTAACTGTGCTGGCTAGCGCAATGTGGATTCCAATTCGGAGGAAAACTGCGCTCCTGTTAATGTGTGGTGCATTAGACATTAATTTACACCATTTAATTAGGCAATAATAATAAACAACTTTTACAAAATTTCAACTTTCCAGTATTTCAGGAAGTATCTTATGAATTTTGATGATCTATAAGTGAATCAGTGACGAAATCGGGAGTTTTTCGACATTTATAAAATCTAAAGTAAATTAACTACGGCATTCAAACTTTGTAGGTTACATGTTTTAACTAGTGTCATTATATCTTGATTAACTATTTAGCATTATCCAAAGCAAAGTTATGAAAGTTCACAAAAAAGACGAAACGTTTTGAGAAAAGGTAGGTAATGCCTCGCGCTTCGCTAGGCTCGTCTTGGCGGGCCCCCAGATTAAGTTATAGCCACTGTATACTTTTTGAGACTGTTGTTATTTCTTAAATAAATAAATAGTTTGTAATTTAAAAATAGTATTTCGTAGAGGCAACGCTACGATATGCTACGGTGTAGCAGATTCGTAGCCCTATACAACCAAATTTTTGTCTCGAGAGCATCTTAATTTAAGAGTATAAGTGTTTGGAAAATCTCCAAATAATGAAATAGCGCGTTTCGCTCTCTGCTTGACTATTCTTACTTTTATATTTTTACTCAAACGCGCCAGAAAGAGGATTATGATTTTCGAGGTATGTATGTTTTTTTTGTTGTTTTTTTATTAATTACAGCTTATATACAACATTTCAGCTTTTTAGGACTTCAGGAAGTACCTTTAGAATTTTGATGATCTATAAGTATTTTTTTTATTAACTTTGGCTTTTTTTTAATTTTATTTATTGTTTTGGTATCAAAACCACCGTCCATACCGCGCGCGTACCGCATATTTAGAGAATGCCGCAGCTAGTGAATCGTTCTGCGTGTACACGGAGCTTGCCTCATTATTGAATTCCTCACTTATTTAGCTAATCACTGATGGCATTCATGTTGTCCTGGTACTCTCGTGTGGTTTTACTGTCATATTTCAACGAATAGTGGACAAAAAGCAATCTATCATTTTATATTTGTGCCTGTAATCTTGTATTTCTACTCTTGTGTAGACAAAACGCATCTACACGGGGTTTGGGCTCACTCCTCACTTATTTAGCTAATCACTGATGGCATTCATGTTGTCCTGATACTCTCGTATGGTTTTACTGTCATTAACGAATACAAAATTCGTTGAAATGTGACAATGAAATATGGCCGTTTTATTTTACACACAATGAATGAATACTTATGATATCTTCGTAACGGTAGCAAAACTGCCAAGTATCACGTTTTGACTGAAATGTATAGTATGTGAAGTTAGGCCTGCTAAAGTAAGAGGGCATAGTTCAAGAATCTTGGCTGACCCTTTTTTCATAGATTTTGATTAAGGTGTAGTGTAGAGCTTGTAGGTTTAGAGCGTGTAGTCTTTAGAGCTTGGCTTTATACGATATCTGATAACTTTTTCACAAGGTAAGCTATGTTGATTCGTCTTGGCAACATTTTTACATTAAAATGTTTTTGGTGGGTTTCATGTTGTCCTGGTACACCCATTTGATTTTACTATCTATAAGTTTTACGTGTCTGTGTAAATGTGTATATTGTGTCTGACTTTGGCATCGTATTTCCTAAACGGATGATCCGATTTTAATGTGGTTTTTTTGTTTGAAAGGTATCAGTCATATCAGTCGAGAGTGTTCTTAGCTATGTTTGGTGGAAATCAGTTCAGGTCTTCAAGGTCAACAGGTCGTTTGTTAGTTGTGATAGGAAATTTACAGGCTAAGTCGGGTTTTTTTTTATTTTTAATGTTTTTACTATCTGTCAATGTGTGCATTTCTATAATTAATGGTTTTGGTTAATTAATTAATTGATATTAAGGTGACACGTAAGTCCGAGAACTTAGTATGGGACCTGATTGACGTGGTATGTATTCATACACCATAGATAATTATAATCACCGGTATATATCAGGGATGAAATGGATATGAAATATCGGATACGGATATTAAATTATTTCGGATAAATTCGGTTACGAATTAAATTTTGGTTTCCTTTTTACAGTAGCAAAACTTTCATTTCGGATTCGGTTACGGTTATGAATATCTATATCTTTATTAATATAATAAAGCGGAAGAGTTTGTTTGTTTGTTTCTTTGTTTAAACGCGCTAATCTCAGGAACTACTGGTCCGATTTGAAAAAATCTATTTTTGTTAGATAGTCCATTTATAGAGGAAGGCTTTAGGGTATTAAACATTACGCTGCGACCAATAGGAGCGAAGCGCCAGTGAGAAATGTTGTAAAAACGGGGAAAATATTCACATTTGAGGACTTTCATTGCGTGCGCTGCATAAACAGATTAAGTTACTCAAAAACCACGCGAACGAAGTCGCGGGAACAGCTAGTTTTTTATAAAAGTTATCCGATAGTTTCGGTTGCGGTTACGGAGCTTCCATCCCTGATTTATCTTTTATTATTGTGTGTATTATATATTTTTCATTATTGTGACCCAAATATCATGTTGGTGTCATTATTTTTTCTGCACCAAACTAACATTTACCAGGACCACATAAATGCGCGCAAATATTAATTAACGTATTTATATAGAGGCTGTTATCCTAGTATTTTTCGGGGAACTCACCAGCGTTGTTACCTCCGGGTAGATCGACCTAATTTCACAATGACTCGACAATATGGAGTTTGTTGTGACCCTGATCGATAGGCGAATTCCTGTCAAAGTAAGTATAGTACATCCGAGATAAATTTAACCCGTAACGTAAACAAAGCCGTCTATGTCACAGCCATAGATTAGTCAGTGATGCCAATTGGCCAATATTATTATAATGATTTTTGTTTGCTATGAATCCATAGACTATAGGCTACAATCGGCAGTGTCAAAATGGGAGGTATTTTTTCTGTGAAAGATTTTCATTTGATGTTTAAACATATTAATTACTGTTTAATTGTTATAAAATGTATAGGATAAAGAAGTATTCATAGGTACAAAAATGGTCAAGGTAGAGCCGTGGTCGTACCCGCTAATAAAGTCTAAGCATTAGTTTACACCGAAATACATTAGAAAAAAAAACTTAAGGCTCGATGCCAATAGCAGGTGCGACCACGGCTCTACCTTGACCATTTTTGTACCTATGCATTTCTGGATTTCAAATTGAAATATTTTCTTGTTTCAGACTTTTTAGACCCATTTTTTTCGAAGTCGGGTTATAGTTTTTTAATCTTTTTTTTATACTCTCATAACCCAGTGGGACGGTAAACCGAGACGACTGGCGGGAGAACAGGCGCAGGACCGACTTTTTACATGCCCATCCGACGCATGGATCATCTTTCTTGTGGTGATCAGCCTGCATTGTCCTAACCAAACTTGAAAACAACATTTTTTTTGTTGTTCCAACGCGGGAATCGAACCCAAGACCACGGAGGCGATTACATATTACATATGATACACTGCTGTAGAGAAATATTAACAACACAAAGCTACAATTTTGTAGCTTTGTGTATAGTGTATAATGTATTTGCATTGTCTCATTAGTTAGAGCGTTTGCATAAATTATATTATAGTTCGCTTGAAACTGTAAAGAGACCGCGGGGAGATGAACAATTAAAAACTATTTTGGTCCGTCCTTTATTTGTACAACTAAACTTAATGTCCCACGGCAATCAAAGTCACAATATTACACTAATGTTAGAAAGGAGAAAGTTTGTGAGTAATTTGTAATTTATTTAATAAAAAAAGTTTAAAAACTATAACCCGACTTCACAAAAAGGGGTCTAAAAAGGCAACAAGAAAACAAATACAATTTAAAATCCACAAATCCATAGGTACAAAAATAATAATAATAATAATAATAGCTCCCCTCACCGATTTCGGTGTCGGTAGCCGATTTCATTGAAACCAGGCCAGCTACGCAGGAGTTATTTTATAGTGCCCAAGTATGTGCGCAATACACAGAAGCACTCTCTCTTCCTTTTACTCTCATATCCCAGTGGGACGGTAAACTGACACGACTGGCCAGAGAACAGGCGCAGGACCAACTTTTTACATGCCCATCCGACGCATGGATCATCTTTCTTGTCGGACAATCAGGTGATCAGCCTGCTTTGTCCTTGCCAAACTTGAAAACAACATTTTTTGTTGTTCCAACGCGGGAATCGAACCCACGACCTCCGAGTCGAGAGCGAAGCTCTGAACCACTAGACCACGGAGGCGTTTAGGTACAAAAATGGTCAAGCTAGAGCGGCAAGCAAGAGCCGTGTTCGGAGCCGCTATTGGGATTGAATATTGCAACAGCAAACGGTGTGAGCTGACGCTTAGATTTTGTTAGCTTGTTGATACCAAACACGAGACAATTATCTAAATTAATTTTTTTTGGAGATAGTTTTAAAGTAAATTTTTCAAAATCCCAAATTTTTCGAAAAATTATATAGCCTATGTTACTCGCGGCATTATTACCAATCGATTGATACCTCATTTATTAAAATCGAACCAGTAGTTTAGCCGCTACGAGGGAACATACAAAGACTGCCTGAACTGAACATAGAAAATCATTACCCTTCCTTTTGGCTTCGCCGAAGTCGGGTAAAAAAGGAAAAATAAGAATATACGCACAAGTGATATACATAGATATTCAGGAAAAAAAAATATCTAGCGAGGAAACAGGGTTCACGACTACCCCTATTTCTGTATGAAAAAATAGGGGTTGTGTTTTCTCTTTAGTACCATTTGTATAGCAACGCCCCTAGCGAAAAACTGTGGTAACGAATTCAATTCCTTACAATTCTAGTAGACTCGCTCACGGCGAGCAGTGACAAAAACTAGCACTGAACCCATTGCGGAGTTTGGAGCAGTGGCATTTGAATGATGTGCAGAAACCTACGGGTCCAGATCTTCAGGGATCGTTCATCAAATAAATCAGAAAGTGATATCCGTTTTAACAATACGGTGACGCGGCGGAATCGGACAATGGATTATCGATTCATCATCGTGTCATGCTCTCCTGGTACGTATCGGGGACACAGAGTTAAGAGCTTCACACGCGGTTAATATATTATAAAAATAATACGGGAGGTTCTCAATCGGCCTGTTTTTGTTTTGTATGTACACCGATTACTCCGAGGTTAATGATCCGATTTGCGTGATTCCTTTTTTTATGACGCAGAATAGCCACTATTTGGTCCCATAAATCCCCTTGATAGAGCTAGATCTAGAACAAGAGCACTATTTCTCTATATGTACTAATATTATAAAGAGGACACACGGGTTAAGCGTTGCGAGTTGCGGGTTTATGGGTTCCGCGTTGCGGGTTCCGCGTTGCGGGTTCCGCGTTGCGGGTTTCGCGTTCCGCGTTCCGGGTTCCGCGTTCCGGGTTCCGCGTTGCGGGTTCCGCGTTGCGGGTTCCGCGTTGCGGGTTACCGGGTTGTGGATTACCGGGTTGCGGGTTCCGCGTGGTTTTTTAACTTGAATTTCATCATAAACTTTTTTTATGCTCAACGAAGTGGGCAAGGGTCAGCTAGTATACTTATATTATAAAGAGTCTGTTAGATTCGTAACACATTATACAGAGTATTTTTGTTCCTTTAACTATTTATTCTGAAATTTTTTTTTGAATTAGAAATCTTTTCGAAAATTCGTGTCTCTTACTTATTACTCGACGGGTGTTAGGAATGACGTACTTCGTATATATCATGCTGTCCTAGTAGCACAAATCGCTAACGCTATGATACCCAGACTCCATAAATAAATTTACGTCGTATGTCATGTAGCCCTGGTAGCACTTTTGTATTCGGAAGAAAGGATAGTTCACGAGTAGAGTGATCAAAAGTGATTCACTTGAGTTACCAGGGAACCAGAAATACAAGTAAGTCTTTAAAAAATGATAGTGTTGAAACTTATGTTGAGAACGTAGATATAAAAAAACCTGGAATAGTAAATTTTTTTCTATTAAAAAAATACTATTCAATAAAAAAAAAAGTGTTTAAGAACTCAAACACGATGTCCACAAAATGTAATGTATTTCTGTTGCCGCTATAACAATATTTTAGTATAAAATATAATAATAATAATAGCTCACCTCACCGATTTCTGTGTCGGTAGCCGATTCCATTTAAACCAGGCCAGCTAAACAAAAGTTATTTTATAGTGTCCAAGTGTGTGCGCAATACACAAAGACACTCTCCCGGTGGGACGGTAAACCGACACGACTGGCGAGAGAACAGGCGCAGGACCGACTTTTTACATGCCCATCCGACGCATGGATCATATATTTTCTTGTCAGACAATCAGGTGATCAGCCTGCATTGTCCTCACCAAACTTGAACCACTAGACCACGGAGGTGATAAAAATATAATAAACTAGCTGGCCCGTGCCCACTTCGTTGAGCATGGGAACCGTGTAAACCTTGTCGGAACTTCCACGAATATTTCTAGATCAAAAATAGCCGAATCAGTTCAGCTGATCTCGAGTTTTAGCGTGACTCACGAACAGCAATTATTGATTTTTATATAGCCCATGTTACTTGGTGATAATGTAGCATTCTAATAAAAAAATAATTATTAAAATCGGTCCAGTACTTTTTGAGTTAAGTCGTTACATACAAAAATACTAATCTTTCCTCTTTATAATAATATTAGTGTAGATATGTATGGAACCCTTAGTGCTTCGACACTACCGCTATCGGACCATAATAATAGTGTTGGACACGTCCGTTCCATCTCACAGAATTGCTCCCTGAGCGACGAGGGACAAAAACCCTACCCTTAAGTCACACAGATGAAAATATGGTTCAAATAAT
This sequence comes from Celastrina argiolus, assembly GCA_905187575.2. Taxonomy (NCBI): domain Eukaryota; kingdom Metazoa; phylum Arthropoda; class Insecta; order Lepidoptera; family Lycaenidae; genus Celastrina; species Celastrina argiolus. The sequence continues at coordinate 1,289,515 of LR994600.1, read as the reverse complement.
ATTATGTAATACAGAATGATTCATGGTTCATATATTAAGCCGAATATAGTGTGAAGAGAATGACGCGAAGATCATTTTTTGTTTTGGCACCTCGTATCACGGATCAATGACAAAGCAATTAAGCGTGTTTTTTTAACTATTATTTATTGAGGAATTTTAGGGTTTCAAAACGCTCTTGTAACTCTTCTGATGTTCTGTTAATTTCTGAAAAATATTAAGGCTTCAATAACATCTAAGTAACTCACAAGTAGAGTTAAATATTTTTATAAAATTACTTATTTTTTACCTCAAATAATTATTTTTTCAGAACATCAGAAGAATTATAAGAGCGTTTCATAGCCCTAAAATCCTCAATCGTCCTGTCACGTTGCCCTGCCAATGAATAGAGCAGTAAGTCAGAAAAAGCGGTTTCAAATAAAATGACCCTTAAACATTTTAAGTGCTATTTTCTCGAAACTGCCTTTTCAATTTTCTGATTTACGCTGTATTAATTGCCAGGGTATCATGGAGCACGCGTCGTTTCACGTTTATCCGTTCAGGGTATTCGTACCGAAGCTCGAAGAACCTGAAATTATCCTGTATAAATAATATGTCTTTTCCAGTAGTTGCAGATCCGACACGTGGCACTACTGAGACCCGGGCACCAGGGCCCGAGCGGTGTGAGGAGGTGGAATAAAATCTGCATCGTATCGACGTCTTGCGTGACTACGAAAGTTGCGAACTAGGAATTAAACAGACTTCGAAAAAAATATATCTATGGACGCTTCACACCACGTTAATCTGGCCGTGTGAAGAACTTGTGTTAAACAAGACAACGGACATATTATATTTAATACTTTTATACTGTACACAAATTTAAGATTTTTATTATTGGATTGGATGTGTATACTTGTCTGGTACCTGTAACACAAGTTCTTCGTATACTTAGCATGGGGCTAGATTGACGTAGTGTGAAGCGTCCATACATGTTATTATTATTACTTAAATATAACAATATACAACAGCTTTAATCTATAGCTTTAAATATATTGACAAAATGTACCCAAGTCCCTAACACCGTGGTCGCACTGGCAGTATTCTCAATTCTACATGCGAGACCTATCTCCGCGTTCTAGTACAATGCAATTCTTATGACCTCCTATATGTTTATGTGTTGCTATTCGATCAGCACGATTTTTAAAAAACAAACGCGTTACAGCGCCGTGGCGAAGCAACTGGTCGTTGGTTCGTCTGGTACGTTGGTGCTCGAGCGGAAGATCGCAGGTTCGAATCCTGCCCAAGGAACAAAAAGTTTTCCTGGGTCATGGATGTGTATTAAATTTGTGTATTAATATAATAAAAATCTTAAATATGTTTATAGTATAAAAGTATTAAATATATTATTTCCGTTGTCTGGTACCTGTAACACAAGTTCTTCGGATACTTATGTAGCACGGGGCTAGATTGACGTGGTGTGAATCGTCCATATATATTTATTTATTTATAACTAATCGAGCATCGACACACACTCACGTTCGAAAGTGACCATTTTAAACGCATTTGATTGGTTACTTTAAAATTGTCGCGAGTACGAGATGCATATTTTGACATTCGAATAGTAAAGGAGAAAGCCCACTCTCCATAGCGTCTCAGGCCCAATGTGGACATAAAAAAATCGCATTAAAAATGAATGTTCTAAAATCTTAATAGTATTAGATATCTGAGAAAAAAACTTAAAACGGCGCCATTATTGTAGATTTTTTTTTACTTTTTGTCTATTTTATTTTCAAGGCCTTTTTCGAATTTTCAATAATTTATATTAGTAAGATATAATAAGATAGCCCTTGTTGTAGTGCAAGTCTTGCAATTATTGCTACCCAGCAATTGTGGCAAACAAGATTATCGCCTGACACCTAAAACATATTAACATTAATGATAAATATTTTCAACAGTAAAAGATTTAACGATTAAACCATGATGACGAAATAATAGAAACATTTTATTATAATATTATGTTTACCCGCTGCGGTGCAACCCACTGCTGTATGGCACTTAATTCTTCGGGCTCTAAAATACAGTTCTCGGTAACATTATTACCACAACATATACAATGTTTTTCAGAGATATCATTTTATGTATGCACAATCAAATAGCGTAATCCTTTAATCCAGGGCCAAGTAATCGTAGAAGGAGAAAACAAAACTAGTAAAACAATGCCAAAGTCGTACGTGGAAAGCTGAAACAAGTTCAGGCGAGAAAGCCAGATTGCGGTGAAAAAAATCGAAAACAAAACAAAACGCATCCACATTGAGCATTGCACAAAAATGACATTTCAGTCATCAGTGTTGCCGCTTGTCGCAAAAAAATAAAATCGATAAATCGGTTACGTAAAAAGCAATCGATATAATATGATTTTTTATTAATCTTTATCGTATAAAGTAACAAACGTAAACATTGGTTTTAAGATAAATGTTTTCTTTTGATTAATTCTTTACCGAATTACCAACAGTAGCCCGTTATTTGTATTTTACATGAGTTTATTTTATTTGTTTATAAATCGATATTCAGATTGATTGATTAGAGTAAAGATATTTTATCATCGGGTAACATTTCACCTCAACGTTTTATTTAGATTCCAATTAATAATTCAATAAAATTCCTTTTTTTATTGAAACATTACTTATTATAGAGGCGGTTATTTGAATGTTATCAAAAATCATGTCTCTTTACGGTACATTTCTTCAATTCTGTAGACTTTGACGTCATTCTTTGTGTCCTTAGCTCCCTTAACATATCTCCCTCTGTAATAGACTGGTTTGACACTTATTTTCGGGGACGCTTGCAGCGAGTTCGCACTAACGAGGCAACCTCAGATTGGTGTGGCATTGCAGCAGGTGTTCCTCAAGGTGGCGTACTCTCTCCTCTTCTATTTTCTATATTTATTAATAACTAGCTGTGCCCGCGACTTCGTACGCGTGGAACAGTGATTTAGGGCACTTTAGTATTTTTAAATATATTTTTAGTTTATTGGCGCAACCGCTGAGAACTTTCGGTAATAGGTACTTCCCAGTGCATCCCAGTGTTGATCCCGATCCAGCAAGTCACGTACCCGGCAAGCCTCTTGATATGCAGGGTATAATAATAATATATTACTATCCTTTCGGAGCTCGGCAAAAGAAGTAGGCCTTCGAACAATATGTAGAAGTCAGCAAAGGTATTCGAAGTTAGGATAATATTATTCGAATGACGGTGCATTCGAATAATATTATATATATAGACCCAGACAATTTTCACTTTAATTTAGTAAAGTATTTAACTTCGATGTCCGTCTGTCTGTCTGGGTGTCAAAACTTTAACACGTGTAGGTATCAAGCTAAAAATCATATTAAAAACTCAGTTCTACTGTCCCTTCTGGCTGTGAAAAGAAACAGGCATCTTGGCCACATCTACCCAAAGATTCAGCCGTTTATATCGCTAATTTTCGCAATTTTCGACATGCCAAAGGGAACCAAAACCTAAAGGGTACTTCCCGGGAATAGAAATTTGATATGAAGCAACATCTTAATGCACTATTAAAATGTTGCTTCATATCAAATTTAAACGACATAGGATAAATTGCGAAACCATAAAAATATTTTCAATTTTTTCAACTTATTACCGTTTTTGTCATTAATGTTTTGAAGTATTATTAAATTTAAACTTATATTGCAATTACTAAGGTCTTTAAAACGGAACTCTCGGTTAGACATGGGCGCAGCGGCACGCCCCGCCGAGGATCCAGCAGGCTTACTCTCGACACAACTGAGAATCGAATCAGTTCGATCTTAACGGTTTTTGGTGTTTTATTTGGTAGATTACTTTGAAATTAATTAGGATAAAGAAAACCGTTAGAACGTAACTTTTTGTACACCAGACCATATCAATCGATAGAGAATAAAAATAAACAAACGTCAATTTCTTCGGGAGTATGCGGCACGATCGAATCTGAATTAAAATCGAATCAGTTTGGAGAGTTAGGCCCCAGCTCGGCGCGCCGCGCCGATCGGCTTTAGTAGCGTTTTTTATAACCTACCCTAAGTATAATAATAATAATATAAATAAATGAAATTTTGTTTTAAACAAAATATAAAATAAAAAAAGAATAAATTTGAATGTTTGAAGCAGCGCGGTTCCCGCCGCGCTTCATACAAACGTCCAGTATTTTTTTTATTGTCATATATCTTCAAATCAAAGCGACATCTATACGCCATACGCCGTACTTTTAACACGATTATTACTGGGGGCACAGTTAGCGGCTGTGCGTGGTTAAATTCATACTACCGGTACTGCCTGTTAGCACATTTTAATAGTATTTTTTACCCAGCAGTGGGGTGGAGTTCCTTTGGTTGACCTTCGCCAAAATTCCTACCTACCAGCATCTGATACCTACACTACACCCCGACTCGGATCAGCCTGTATCGCGCGGCGCCGCGATGCGGCGGTCGAATCACGGCGAAACGATTTTAATTTTGCTATATTATCTCCTAAACTATTAATTATACTTGCTAGGTATAAAGGGCAAATATAGCCTTCATGACATGCTTAAGCCAACTAACGCATTAAAAATGATAAGGATTAATACCGTGATGGTATAAATAGTTTACCAAAAACCGCTTAATTGCCCGTTTTTTTAGATTATCGCGAAAGGCTTTCTTTTAATAATACAGTTAATTAAGTTGATTTATACAATAAATGATAATTTATTTCAATTTGTGAAGCAAGTTCAAAAATACAATTTTTATATTATTATGACACGGTGGAAACACTCTTCTCAGAAAAAAAAATCTGTTAGTTAGGTACTTATTTCAAGTTCTAATCTACTTTAGTGCCACATTCTATTGCTTCGCGTCACTGTGTAAGCGATCCCCCCGCGCCCGCCGCATGAACCGTTCGTCCGCAGCCCGCGCGCGCGAAATTCCTCCGACTTGCTTCCAATTTATCGTCACTGCTCGGCTCCTGTGTATCGTAGCGTTATGTTATATAGCCTATAACCTGCCCAGGAATATGGGCTACAATCGTACCAAGTTTGGTTAAAATCCCTTCAGTAGTTTTTGTTCCCATCGCGCACATACAGACAGACAGACAGACAGACAGACAGACAGACAGACAGACAGACAGACAAAAATTTTACTAATTGCATTTTTGGCATCAGTATCGATCGCCAATCATCCTCCAATATGTATTTTGAAAAAATATTCAATGTACAGAATTGACCTCTCTACAGTTTTATTATAAGTATAGATATTGTCAAATTAATTTTCTCAAGTTTCCATCTTTACGCAGACGACTTGCAACTCTATTGTCATTGACATATCAATGACATTAATTCTGCAGTTACTGGTATAAATTCTGATCTACAGCGCATAGCGGCTTGGGCTAGATCTTTTGGACTGTTGGTCAACCCTAAAAAATCACAGGCCATAATTGTAGGCAGTAAATATATGACACACCGCTTACATAACGTGCCTAAGATCATATATGACGGTTCTATTATCGAATATTCGGATTCGGTAAAAAATTTAGGTTTAATTTTAGATAGCAACCTTTGTTGGAATCCTCAGGTTAATGAAGTGAGCAGAAGAGTACACTACTCCTTGCACATGTTAAAGCGCCTCCAAAACTTTTTGCCCTTGCATACAAAAATTTTCCTTGTCCAAGCACTCATTTTCCCTATCCTCGACTATGCTGACTCCTGCTACTTAGACGTCACCGAGGAGCTGTTAACAAAACTGGAACGTTTACAGAATCTCTGTATCCGTTTTGTTTTTGGACTTAAAAAGTATGATCACGTATCAGCCTATCGATCAAAACTCAAGTGGCTTCCTATTCGTCTCCGTCGCAACTCCCATATCCTCTGTTTGCTTTACAATATCCTATACAATCCCCTCTCTCCTTCCTATCTCCACGATCGATTTAACTTTTCCCGACCCGTTGATGCCCCCTGTAGATCCAACAAAAGAACAAACCTCTCCATCCCATCCCATCGATCTAACTTCTACTCCTACTCCTTCACCGTTCATGCAGTCAGACTGTGGAACTCGCTTCCACACATCATTCGTGAAAGTCCCACTATAGCTATATTTAAAAGACGTTTGAAGCAGCACTACCTTGAATCTGAGTCCTTAATATAAATACCAGTATTAAATATACACATTGTATTTATTAATTTTGGGTAAATTTATTATTATATATTTTTATAATATTCAAATTAAGTAGGTATATTCATTTATTTATTATTATAAATTTGTATATATATATAAGATTATATCTCATAGGGAAAATAAACCATTTTGTTTCTCTGAAAATACGAGTAGGTATATTATAAGTAACTTACAAAATGAATATACAATAAACAACTTAGAAAATATATAAAATAAACAATACCTGAAAATACGAGAAACGACAATTAAGTTTATTCTAGTTCCTCCTATATTGTATTCTTTAAATAATTAAAATAATAATTCTATCTGTATCTTACTTGGATAACATTTTCTTCTATCATTTCTGTCAGTCTTGAAAATAGACTTCAAAACAATTTATTCTAAATACGTAATAAATCCTATTTCAAATAAAATGCTAGGTATTTTATTACATCTCCCCCCTTAGGGAAAAAAAATCCTATTTTTTAATAATCTACCTATATAAACTAACTACTTCTTATTAACATTTCTCTAAATCAAATCTAGGTACTGGAATCAGTTTAGTAATATGAAAATAATTTGATTCAATTTTTCTATGACCTGTGTCTATCTTATATATTGAATTGGACACTTTTTCAATAATTCTGTACGGTCCAATATATATCTCATCCAATTTTGATCTATTTAGTCTGTTTCCATTTTCAACATAAACAAAATCTCCTACATCAAAATAACATACTTTCCGATTTCTGTCGAATACTTTTTTGTTGTAACTATGAGATTTTTTTGTATTATCAAGAGCCATTTTCTTATCTCTTGTCCAATCATCATCCGATGGGTTATTTCTAAACTCTTTTGGTAATATTGTCACATCAGTGATACCATTTAGAAGGTAAGTTGGCGCATATCCTGTAACTGTGTGAATAGTCTCATTATATTTATTAACACACTCTCTAGCTACATTTGTCCATGCTTTTTTTTTGCCTTTTTCATTAACTTTACACCTAATCTTATTCACCAATGTTTGATTCAAACGTTCATTCAAGCCATTAGAAAATGGACAGTTAACTGCTGTAAATACTAGGGGTATATCTTTTTCTTTTAAAAATTTTTTGAAGTTACTCGAATTAATCCCCGGGTATTGATCTGTCAAAATCATACCAATTTCTTCAGTTTCCGTTATGTTAGACAGTAACTTTATAAAATCATTAGCAGTCTGAGTTTTTGATGTAAGAATGAATGCGTATCTACTAAAATGGTCTACTAATAAATGTAAATATTTCTTTGATGATCTAGAACCTCCAAATCCTCCTATTGTATCTATGGACAGTATTTCAAAAGATTTCGTGGCTGGTCCTAGTTGAGACATGTACCCAAATTTATCATGTCCTCTCGACTTATTCTTTATACAAGTTTCACAGGATCTGCAAATTTTCTTTATATTATTTGACAAATTGCTTATGGAATAAAGCTTACCAACTGTCTTTTGCATTTGGTTTATCCCAATATGACACATATTTTCATGAACATCTTTTAAAAATGTCAAACTGAATTCTTCTGACAAAATTATTTTATCTCTTTTTCCGACCTTTTTAAAGTATATGTTTTGTTTCTTTACTAATTTATCTTTTCCTTCTTGTATTTCTTTATTTTTTTCTTGATCTTTTAAAATGTCTTCAATCTTTATTAAGTTAATAACTTTCAATTGTTCATCTGTGTTTACATCAGAATCCAGTACTGGGTTCCTGCTTAAGCAGTCTGCCTCTAAATTATTCTTTCCAGGAGAGTATACTATTTTAAATTCATATTGAGAAAGATAATAAGTTAAATCTCCCAGTTCTTCATCAGTTCTACATTTTAAATTCATGTTCTCCAGAGGTTTGTGATCTGAAAAAACTGTAAATGATTTTCCTATTAACCAATATTGCCAATACGTTACTGCTTCTTTTATCGCCAATAATTCTAAATAAATAGCTTTCTTTTTCTTTTGACTCTCTTTTAATTTCTTTGAAAAATAAGCTACAGGTCTTTCTTTCCCATCTGGTTGTATCTGTTTTAAAACCGCGCCAACTCCTTCTATAGATGCGTCTGTATAAATATTAATAGGTAAAAGCTGATCAAAAATCTCTAATATCGGTTTTGAGCATAATAGCGTTTTTACCGCTTCAAAAGATTTTTGGCACTCACTAGACCAAATAAATTTCTGACCTTTTCTCAGTAATTGATGTAAAGGATCTAATATTATTGCTTTTCTTGGGATATATTCATCGTAAAAATTAATCTTTCCTAGGAACTGTCTTACATTTTTTTGAGTTTTAGGAATAGGAAAATTTTGCACTGAAATTATATTATCCTTTAACGGCTGTACGGAGTTATTTTGAATTATATGACCCAAATATTTTACGGAATCTGAGGCAAAAGTGCATTTTATAAATTTTAATCGGAATCCTTCTACTTTTATGGCCTCCAACAACATCCTCAAGTGATTTATATGTTCATCAAAATTCTTCGAAAAAATTAAAATGTCGTCAATGTAATTGACAGCAAAGTCAGTAAGTTTATATTTTCTTAATATATTACTTAGCACCCTTTGAAAAATTGCTGATGACGTTTTTAGACCGAAGGGCAGACATGTCCACTGATAATGTCCTTCTTGTGTTATGAAACCAGTTTTTTTTCTGTCTTCGACTCGTAACGGAATAGACCAAAAAGCTGAATTTACATCTAAAGTTGTATAATAATTACAGTTTCTGGTCTTTACCACTAAATCTTCAATTAACGGGAAAGGTTGAGCTTGTGGTACTACAATTTTATTCAAATCTCTAAAATCTATACATAATCTTGTTTTTTTATTATCTTCTTTTTTAAATGCTAATGTTACCGGTGCTGCAAATGGACTATATGATTCTTCTATCAGCTTATTATCTAGCAATTTTGCTATCTGCTGTTCAATCTCTTTTTTATCTTCTATAGTGCATCTATAAGGCCTTTTGCTACAGTATTTTTCTACTAATAAATCTATTCTAGCTTCATATCCACTTACAGTGCCGATATCATACTTATGTTTAGCAAAAACGGACTTATACTCATCAATGAGTTCATTTATTTTACCTTTTTCATCTTCTTTTAAATGATCCATTTTCATTTCAATATCATTTGCTATCACATGTTCATTGAAATTTATTTTAATATTCTTCATATCATAACTATTCATTTTTCTTACAACGTTTTCATCTTCGTTTTGTACCATCTCATTATTATCATTAAAATATGTTTTCTGAGTAATCATTAATTCTTCAGTTTGAATTAGTCTAAATATTTTTATTAAATCTAATCCAATTAGAAAATCATATTTGAAGTTCTTTTCATCAATAATGTATACATCTACATCTTTGACTATTTCAAAAATCTTAATATTTAATCTTGTCAAACCAGTTGTCTTTTGGACACCATTAATTGTTACCAGACTTGCCTCATTTTTATTACTTGTTTTATGTTTTAATTTAAGTAACTTGGAGTTTATCAATGAAACATTAGAGCCTGAATCATAAACTCCATTTAAATGTAGCTTATCATTTACAATTAGTTTGACAGTTATTAATGGTGTCACTACTAGTTTTTTTGTTCAGTTTCATTTAACTCTGCCTCAATTACCGAATTATTCACATGTCTTATAAATTTTCTTTTAATATTATCATCGTCTTTTGTTCTAAACCAGCATAAACTTTCAGAATGATAACGTGACCCCTTATTCAATTTTTCGCAAATTTTACAAGCATTTCTTAAAGTTTCATTATATTCAGCTTTGTAAGTAGGACTATACGTCCTCTTTGAAGTAAATATTCTTTTCTTTACCATAAATTCATGTCTTCTTACTTCATTAAACAAATCAGTTGTATCAGTTAACGCCTCTCTATCTATTTTATGTAATATATTTTCTGGTAAGCCTGCTGCTACCAGATCTATTAAAGTACCTGCATCAATTGATGTCCTCATTTCAAGTAGAAGTTTTTCTTTTCTTATAGCGTAATCTAATAGAGAACCGTATTTATATTTGAACGTTAGAGCAAAATTAACAGGACTCCATCCTCTGTATGCAAAGGTTTCGCAAAATTTTGACTTCCAGGTAAGCCATTGAGAGTTTAGTGTTAGCTTCATAATCATTGCACTATACCAATCAAGACAATTGTTATCTAAAAATAATCTTAGAATCTCTATTTTCTTTTCATCTGTTATCACGTCAAAACGCTCACATTCTGTTTCAAATGTGTCAATCCATAATTTTGCATTCGAATTTTTTGTTGTAAATTTTTCAATTATAAATTTTTCTGAAATATATCTAAGGTTATGATGTCTATTGTCTTTTCCGTTTTCTACAAAATTTTGGAATAAGTCTTGATAATTTTCATCATATTTCTGCGTTACCTGTTCAATAGTCAATTCTTCCAAATATTGATCTCCGAACTGCAAATTACCATCTTCATCTATATAAATTTCCGTTAATTCCTTTGTCATATTTATCCAGACTCTCCTAGTCTGGTATCTTTTTTTCAAACTATTTCTCACTTTGCTATATGTAGCGGTTTTTATTATTTCTTTGTGCTGGCTTGCTGCTTGTAACTCCTCAGGTATACAATACTCTTTGTCATATTGCGTAGTTATGGACGTTATAGAGAGTACATTTGTCTTCCCGTCGCTTCCGGGTAACAAAGTAAATTTAAATTGTAATTTCTCCATCTCATAAACAAGATTGTCGTTTTATAAGATTATATCTCATAGGGAAAATAAACCATTTTGTTTCTCTGAAAATACGAGTAGGTATATTATAAGTAACTTACAAAATGAATATACAATAAACAACTTAGAAAATATATAAAATAAACAATACCTGAAAATACGAGAAACGACAATTAAGTTTATTCTAGTTCCTCCTATATTGTATTCTTTAAATAATTAAAATAATAATTCTATCTGTATCTTACTTGGATAACATTTTCTTCTATCATTTCTGTCAGTCTTGAAAATAGACTTCAAAACAATTTATTCTAAATACGTAATAAATCCTATTTCAAATAAAATGCTAGGTATTTTATTACATATATATATATATATATATACATCCAGGAAGCGTTTTGGCGTCACGGTGGTCGTGCGTTATTACGACGTCCCCTACTTCTGCTTATATTTTTTAAATTATTTCTATGAATGTTTCTTAACTAAATCATTTCCAGCACTGTGACGTATTTTGTTTTCCGCTAACTTTATTTTATACGATATTCTTCTTGCAGTCATGCCCAAACACTTTTGAACCCCGAACCACCTGGGTGACTTTCTGAAGTCCTGGATATACTTGTGATTTTTGACTAAAGAGCCGATGTTTTTGCGTCCGGCGACTTATGCCAAAGAAATGCGACGTTGCCAATTTTCAGTTTTATTATCTATCTCTTTCTTAGGGTTGCGTCTTTGTATTGACCAGTGCCAGACCAGTGTATCAATGGTTCCGCACTAAATATTTTAACACGATTCGAATGCCTTATAATAAGACTCTAGAAAACTCAGGACAGAAATTTTGTAAAATAATAATTGGTTGTAGCTTATCATAGAAATAGTTCTACGATCGCACCGGGTTAGAAATGATGTAGTCCGTAACCGATATTAAGGGAGTAAGTCATTAAGCATCTAGGTGAGGAAATGAATGAAGTTAAACCTAAAAATAAATGAATATAATATACGGACGTCAGAAACCAATATACGGATGTCAGAAAGCAATATACGGACGTTAAATAGCGATAAACGGACGCCGTAAGACAATATACGGTAGCCGTAAAGCAAGATACCGACGCCATAAAATAAAAAAGGATTTCTGATAGTAATGAAGGAAGTTAAATTTAAAAGAGGTTGCGTCACGTAAAAATAACGCTGGTTGTATGAGCCTACCTCCAAACCAGCGTTCTTTTTACGTGACTTATACCTACCTACTTACAAGAAAATGAAATAAAAGTTATGATATACGGACGTCTAAAAGCAATATACGGACGCCCAAAAGCAATATACGGACGTCCGAAAGCAATATACGGACGCCACAAAAATAACAGGATTTCTGATAATATAGTCTAACTACTACCGCTGTACCGTGGTAGCCGACCTAACGCGCGGTACAGAGGTAGTGGTCAGACTATAGTAAAATTAACAGAATCTTTTTATGTCTGCCCGGTAATAAAAGTTTATGTAACTGTAACTTCAACCCCCTTACTAATAAATGCGATGTAGGTAAGTTCAACTTTACTCGTATTTCTGTATCTGCCAGAATACACAGATCCGACGGAGACAAAAATAAAGTTGAACCTAGGTTGAACTTACAGCGCGTTTATTAGTAAGAGGACCGAAACGGACAGGAATGAGCGCGGATGTCGATGTGAAGGAGGAAATGAATGAAAGGGAGTAAGTAAGCGACAATGAGGGAGAAGCCAAGGCGAGAGAGGGAGCGTGCGTAGCCGGTGATCAACTTAATTCTACTATTTCATCAAGCAGCTACAGTACAGTATAGCTTCATCAAGTCATTTCTAAATATTTCTTCCACAAGACGACATCCTTCAAGTTAACATAAAAATACTTATAACAGGCACCGGTCGCAAGGACGCAACAAGATCACCAGCACGGGTGGTGCGGCGGACGTGCGTATTCTTTTAAAGTAAACTAAGGGTATAAGTATAAGTAAATTGTTTGGGGGGTAAATATATATATATATATATATATATATATATATATATATATTTTATATTTTATTTTATTGTATCAACTGTGTATTTAGGTTTATTATATTAATAATTGTTTGATATTGTAAGTATGTATATTTTTCGTTTTATACCTAGTATGTAGGATAAGTGTAATGTATTTATTGTAAGTGCACGTTCTATCTGTTTTCTTATAAATAATTTCTCTCTATAGGGCTGCTGTAAGAGATTTCTTATTTAGAAATAAGCAGTTCCTTTGTGTCGTATTTCCGTGTAAATTGTCATGTAAAAATGTTCCTGTGTACATTAAACTGAATAAATAAAAATAAAAAAAATAAATAAATTTCTGGAGAAATTAAGGCTTCTTAAGATGGCTGTCCGCTCTGGGCCTGAAATGGGCTTTCTCCTTTGCGTTAACGAGATCGAAAAGTTATCACCTTGCGTTCACTTCGAATTATACAGTGCTATCGTAGTGAATAGCAGTGAAAATGTAATTGTCTGATTAGAATATGTTCCATGCGTCGGATAGGCATGTAAAAAGTCGGTCTTGCATTCTCGTAATATCGTTACAACTTTTGGTCCAATTTTTTTCCGTCCAACCCCCTTTCCGCAACGCGCGATAACGAACTTCGTTCCAATTTTTGGGCAGTCCTAATCGCAATCCTCAAGACAAATTGCTGATGATGAAGATGTGCGGTGACCCAATAAACTAGGGTCCCATAATCCAGTCTTAAGTCGCAGACACATGCTCCTGCCAAGACGGCACCAGGGACGCATAAGTTACTCACAGTTGACTTGGTAGGTCCACCGATACTAGAATTATAGGCATATCGAACAGCATTTGAAAGTTACGTAAAATAATCGAAGGTGACATGTCGATAAATTTATAATAGAGAAAATTGAGTTTAAAATGTCACTTAAACATTTGATATGTAGTAACATATTAAGTACATTGATTCTAGAGACGGATCTTTATATTAATCTATACTAATATTATGAAGCGGAAAAGTTTGTTTTAAACGCGCTAATCTTAGGAACTACTGGTCCGATTTGAAAATTTTCTTTTTTGTTGGATAGTTCATTTATAGAGGAAGGTTTATGGCTATATAATATTACGCTTTGACCAATAGGAGCGAAGCGTCAGCGAGAAATGTTGCAAAAACGGGGAAAATTATTCACATTTGGGGACTTTTGTTGCGTGCGCTGCATAAACGGTTTAAGTTAGTCAAAAAAATATGTATGAAAGAATTATTCCTTTTTAATAATCACAACAACAAAAACCAATGAGCAATCAAAAGAATATAATCGCGATAGTGTATACGGTAACCACGCGAACGAAGTCGCGGGCACAGCTAGATATCACTTAAACATTTTAGGTTAAGTAGTAACGTATTAAGTACATTGATTCTAGAGACGGATCTTTAGATTACTGTACTTAATACTTTACGACGTATTCTAAAATGTTTAAGTGATAGTTTGAACTAAATTTTCTCGAAATCGGAATTTTGTGACACCTTCATCCATTCATGTCTTCAATTATTATTCGTTAACGTTACTTCACGGAGTTTTCACACGTTCCTGTTTGGCCAGGAACATTTGAAAGTTCCGTAAAGTAAAGTAATCCATTCAATTGTTTTATCCCTGTCATCATTTGACGCCTCCGTGGTCTAGTGGTTCTGAGCTTGGCTCTTGACTCGGAGGTCGCGGGTTCTAATCCCGCCGAGGGAACAAAAAGCTTTTAATGTTCCTGAGTCTTGGATGTGTATTAAATTTGTGTATTAAAATAATAAAAATCTTAAATATGTGTATAGTATTAAAGTATTAAATATATTTCCGTTGTCTGGTACCTGTAACACAAGTTCTTCGGATACTTAGCATGGGGCCAGATTGACGTGGTGTGAAGCGTCCATAGATATTATTATTATATTATTATTATTATCATTTTCATACAATTATTATTCGATAACGTTACTTTACGCAGCTTCTTTATTATTTTTTAGTTTTTAGTGTCTCTAAGTTAAAGACAGACTGACAGACACCATATTTATAATTTCCACCTCCCTTTTGTATTGAGAGTCTTGTATAAATGCGATATACATCATCAATATAAAAAAATGTACCGTAAAATATGTATCACCTCTGGAACTTTGTGAAATATATTCATAAAATAAAAATTAGTGTTGACCGACAATTTGTCGGGCAGATAATAATCAGTCAGCTTTCTTCTGACCGACAATTTGTCGGGCAGAAAATCGGTCAGCTTTCTTTTGACCGACAATTCGTCGGGAAGCTTAGTGTTGACAGACAATTTGTCAGACAGCTGATAATCGGTCAGATTAGTCCTGATCGACAATTTGTCCGACTGATAATCGGTCAGCTTAGTCCTGACCGAAAATTTATCGGACAGCTTAGTGTTGACTGACAAATTATCAGACAGCTTAGTATTGACCGACAATTTGTCGGGCAGATAATCGGTCAGCTTTCTTCTGACCGACAATTTGACGGGCAGATAATCGGTCAGCTTTCCGCCAATTTTCCGGACAGCTTAGTGTTGACCGACAATTAATCGGTCACTATGTAAAATTTTTATGGGACCAAATGGCAGCTATTCTGCTTTTAATAAAAAAAGAATCACGCAAATCAGATCATTAACCTCAGAGTAATCGGTTTACATACATAAAAAAAACAGGCCGAATTGAAAACCTCCTTTTTTACCCGACTTCGGCAAAGCCAAAAGGAAGGGTAATGATTTTGGCAGTCTATGTATGTATGTATGTATGTATGTATGTATGTTTGTATGTATGTATGTATGTATGTTCCCTCGTAGCGGTTAAACTACTGGACCGATTTTGATAAATAAGGTGTCAATCGATTCGTAGTGGTCCCGCGAGTAACATAGGCTATATAATTTTTCGAAAAATTTTGGATTTTGAAAATTATACCTCAATAACTATCTCCAAAAAAAATTAAATTAAGATAATTGTATCGTGTTTGGTATCAAAAGATAGGTCTTGGCAAGCACATTACAAATATATGTATTTACAATACCGCTAAACAAATCTATAATATCGTCTGCTGTTGAAATATACAATCTCAATAGCGGGTTAGAGCCCTTTTTTACCCGACTTCGGCGAAGCCAAAAGGAAGGGTAATGATCACTAGTTAGACCCCTTTCTATTGTCTTTCTATTGTCTTTTTCAATAGCTTTGTGTGAGAGTGAGCACGCTACATGTCTGTATGTACAAAAACTGTATGTTTGTTTGTCATTACAAAACTCGGAAAAGTGGTTTTCCGTCAAACAGAGCGACGAATTTATTTACGAACGCTGAAATTAGTCCTCAGGTGTATAAATATTGTGACTGTGTAGAGTAAATATTTTAGTATGTCAGGTTATATTTCTGTACCCTAATATGACAATTGCGCGGACGGGGGCGTATGAAATTTCCCACACTCATGCATGCAAAAGCACTTAATATGCTCCTGTTTCAATGAAACCAGCAGTTATTTTAGTGTCAAAATGTGTGAGCAATACACAGAGGCTCTCTCTCTTCCTTCACTCTCTTATCCCGACACGACTGGCGGGATCCTGATCTCCCAGTCACAAGACCGACTTTTTACATGCCCATCCGACGCATGTATCATCTTGTCAGACAATCAGGTGATCAGCCTGCATTGTCCTAAGCAAACTTGAAAACAACATTTTTAAGCTATTGTATTGCTTCTATCGCAGGCCTTGAGCGTGGAGAATCCAGAAATTCCGTAACGAAAATAACCTAACACCCCCCACTCCGACCGGCACAGCGGTGACACATTTATTGCCATCTATCGATGAATAGCAGAACTTTTAATGACTTTTTTGAAATATCACGCTCGTCTCTTTAGTTCAGCAACTTGCCTCTAGGTGGCATTGGTTGTATCGGATAAGTTGATATACAATAAGTAAGTAGGTATGCAATAGCTTTACCGCGGCAGTCCGCGAGTGCCACACGTCTTTTTTGTTGTTCCGCGGGAATCGAACCCAGCGATCGAGAGCGATGCTCTAAACCACTAGACTACGAAGTACGCCCTAACATACTAGTACGTCCGCCCTGCGCCGTGCGGTTTAGCGTCTATAATACGCCATCTATTTGCCGATTAAAAGCCATTAATGTCGGCACATCGCTAAACATTGTTAAAATAGAACGCCAACTGTTTGTAGACCGTGCACGGTACGGTCGGGAAATATAATGTTTGGCGGTACAGTCGGGGAAATTAGAGGTTTAGCAGCTGAGATTTCACTGTGCACAGTCGAGAAATTTTTGAGGTACAGGCGGGAAATAAGATGTTTAGCTGCTTAGCTTTCACGGTACATTCGAGAATATTTTTTGCGGTAGAGTAGGGGAAATGGTGAGTTTAGTAGCGCCGAGTACACTGTGCTCTGTACAGTGTTTACTTTATTAATGTTTCATATTTCTTTTTTTTTCTTTTTGGTATAAAAAGAAAAAAAACAGTTGTAGTATTCATATTTAAGATTACAGAAAAACATAAAATAAGTACAATCTATATTTTTATAATCTTAATTTATACGTTTTAAAAAAGAAAAAATTTAAGTATACAACATAAGTAGAGTCTTGGCTGACATAATCTTAGGATGTATTGCCCTTAAAATAAAGAAAAAAAAAACCTAAGTAGAGTTCTTCATTATCAAAAGCGAAATGAAACGTTTTTAAACCCCCGACGCAAACGGATGATCCGATTTTAATGCGGTTTTTTGTTTGAAATGTCGAGAGTCGAGAGTGTTCTTAGGTGTTTGGTGGAAATCGGTTCAGGTCTTCAAGGTCATCAGATCATTTGTTAGGTGTGATAGGAATGTTACACGCAAGGTCCTGATTTCACCAACGCATGTTAGTGTTAACGGCTTGTTAAAATACCATGCCTTCTCATAAATTTATAGGAATTACGACAGGAACAACATGATATTTAACGAAGGATTAACTTTAACATTGCTTGGTGAAACACGCCCTAAATCGGGATTTTCTTTTAATTTTAAATTTAGTTTTTTTCTGTCAAATAGGTTCTCAAGTGAGGTTGGTTTTGAGACTTATTAATACGGGCGTGTATTGCAAACTAAACATTAATTTTCCCGACTGTACACAGCGTATGCTCTCATAAGTTGCACCTCAAACGTTCGTTATATTAACATTATCTTATTTCCATTACAAAAACAACATGGCGGCTGTCAGAACTTCTGTGACCCTGGTACAAAATTATGTTCAAACTTTACATCATTAGGTGTTTTGACTTATTCAGAATAGAATAGTATTTATTTGGTAAAAACGGAACACGACAAAAAAAGAAACTAAAAAAAAACGACTTTTACAACTAAAAAGCATAAAATAATACTTTTATAATGTAGTTACAATTAATGTTCTTTTTGAAGTCGGTGTCAGCAAAGGTGAGTTTCAAGTCAGCAACTTTAGGGTGTTGTTCTTTTTGCTGACACCGATTCCAAAAAGAACATTAATTGTAACTACATTATAAAAGTATTATTTTATGCTTTTTAGTTGTTGAAGTCGGGTTTGTTAACGTAGTTGTATTTGTATTTTTGTATTTGTTTCTTTTTTGTCGTGTTCTGGGGGCACAGGAGTGCCCCCGTCAAGACGAGGCAAGCGAAGCGCAAGGGCACTACCTACCTTTTCTCGATCTGGGATCTATTCTGAATAAGACAAAACACCTAATGATGTAAATATAAGTTAAAAGAAACTACGTTTATAGTTTCTTTTTTACTTTTTAGTGTCTCTGATTCAAAGTAAAAGATTAATCCATTTGGTAGCGAGATTTTTCGAGCTTAATCGCACTAAACAATCTGATGTAATATGTATCACTCGTGAGATAGATAAAATATACATTGTGTATTCATCTGATTGCCAAGTCAATCTACTTATTTATTTAAAACATGAGAGATTTTAACAACATTGATATACAATGAGATGTTGTTAGACCGACTGACTTAAGTTGTGAGATCCATGTAGCGAGACTTGGCACTTTTACAAGTTATGTTTATGATGGGATACTTCACTTTAATACTTCGATGCTACAGACTAACATACATATTTACACACATTACATATTTTTAACACACCTCCATAATTTTGTGTCGAGGGTCAATAATAAAGGTGAAAGTGAAAAACTCGCAAATTAGCCGCACTGAAACAACATCCATGTACATCATAAACCTAAAATATTTGTGAAATAAAAACTACAAGGCCAAACTTTTTTATAGTTTTACGTGACCAAATGGCAGGTATTCTGCGTCTAATAAAACAAGAAACACGCAAATCGGATCATTAAGCTCAGAGTAATCTGTGTACATACATAAAAAAAAAACCGACCGAATTAAGAACAGGAGATTCCTTCCTTCCTTTTTACCCGACTTCGGCGAAGCCAAAAGGAAGGGAAGTAACAAAGCTCTAAGCGTCAGCTCACACCGAAATACGGTAGAAAAAAAAGATCTTGAAAATTCATAACATTCGTCTGCTGTTGCAATATAATGCAGGCGCGACCACGGTTCCTTGACCATTTTTGTACCTATGCATTTATGGATTTCAAATTGAATATTTTCTTGTTTCAGCCTTTTTGGACCCCTTTTTTGCGAAGTCGGGTTATTTGGGATGTCGGTTAACGAGTGGGACAAGTATTCTATACTAATCTATACTAATATTATAAAGCGGAAGAGTTTGTTTGTTTGTTTAAACGCGCTAATCTCAGGAACTACGGGTCCGATTTGAAAAAATATTTTTTTGTAGGATAGTCCATTTATAGAGGAAGGCTTTAGGCTATACATCATTACGCTGTGACCAATAGGAGTGAAGCGTCAGCGAGAAATGTTGCAAAAACGGGGAAAAGTATTCACATTTGAGGACTTTCGTTGCGTGCGGTGCATAAACGGTTTAAGTCACTCAAAAACCACGCGAACGAAGTCGCGGGGACAGCTAGTTTTAAATTAAAATCCGTGATTACGCGTTACTTAATTTGGCAATGGTAATATAATATTTATGTGTTAATTAAAACGTACGTCCTTTGTGAAGTAAGTCCGGGGGTTGCGAGACGGGCCGGGCTAGGGTTGGTACAGGCGACTAAATTTATTTACCGGAGTGCTCTCTTATTTTACTACTACCTATACTGTTCACGGCGGCGAACTTCGGACGACTGCGGGAATACGCGCGACTATGGCACAGGATAAGAAGTGGACTTGAAATAGAAGAAAGGTTGAACGGAGGCAACCAAGGACAAGAACCATGATAGTAGAACCAGGACGAACTATTGGAAGACACCGAAGTCGTATCTGTGTTGTCCCAGAAAGGGGAGAAGGACTTAG